>CM019691.1:42453301-43053301 GCA_009760885.1 Achatina immaculata | reverse complement strand
ACAGTATTATCATCCGCGGTGACGACGTCAATCTGCTCCTGGGAGTTTTGGGGTCACCAGAAGAACATTTCTGAGTCTTCTGTTTGTAAGATTATCATTTATCTTGTTCCTGGGGTTATCGTCCGGATATTTCCAAGCGTTTGGGTTTCTTGAATTTTCCGCGAGACTAAGAGACCGACTGACTGCATCACAGATTTTTTATGTTCCAGCCATTTTGTCTCATATCTACGGCATGTTCTGCTCATCGATATTCCCAATCAGAAACAACATAAAGTGAGAAGTGGAGCTAGAAATAGCAGAAAATAAAACTACCATCAAACCAGACTTTATGATCAAACCAGACTTCAGCAATACCACATAAAACAGCTGGAGACCGTAATGACACGATCAAGACAACGCGCAAAGAAACCATGTTTCACAAATAATCATCTACTTTCTAACATATATATATCTTAGACTCTCTTCTAGTTTTTTATTACGTCCTATTTCTTCAGTATTTTCATTCATTGTTTTCTGTTGCACATACATTTGCCTACACTTTTGTATTTGCCTACATATCTATATTTACCCACATTTCTACAATTACCCACAATTCTACAATTACCCACACTTCCACAATTACCCACACTTCTACACTTGCCCACACTTCTATATTTACCCACACTTCTATATTTACCCACACTTCTATATTTACCCACACTTCTATATTTACCCACACTTCTATATCTACCCACACTTCTATATTTACCCATACTTCTATATTTACCCACACTTCTATATTTACCCACACTTCTATATTTACCCATTTCTATAGTTCCCCATACCTCTATAGTTGCCAGCCAGGATTGGCAATTTAGACATTTTAAAATCTAGATTTAGCTAATTTTGGTCCTGCCTAGATAATGAAAATAGTGATCTAGACGTTAGCTATAAATCTAGATATTTTAAAATTAAATCTAGTTTAGTTTAGATAATTAAAAATAAGCACATTTTGTTTGTAAATCTTCCAAAATCTGACCTTTCTCAGTAAATGAAATCTGTGTTTCAGTGTTTAAAGTTTTGCAAGTTGGGCAGCATCTGTTTGTACTGCAGGAAGTTAAAAACTAATCAGGTCACTAAATACAGAGGCCTGGGAATTGCTTAGCTTTGGAATGGCAGTCAAAATATCAGATGATTGAGAGATGTTGTTATATAATGAAGGGAGAGTAAGGACCAGAGATTAAGCATCAGAGAGTTAGGGGAGGAATGTCATCTCTGTAAGTGAGGGCAGATTTGTTTTTATGTGTAGTTAAATCACCAGACTTCCAGAAGACACTCAGTTTTAGTTCGGCCCATTCTGTTATACAGACACCAGTTTTAGTCTAAACTTTCCATTGTCTAGTTTTAGTTGGGCCCATTCTATTATACAGACACCAGTTTTTCTGATTTGTCACATTGTTCTAACAGGCAGCTTCTTATTTCTTTGTAAATTTCTTCGTACTTTTTTTTTGCTTGTTTGTGTTTCTTCTCCTCTGTTCTGTTGATCGCGGGGTGTCCTAGGCGACCTTTGTTTGTTTCCTGACTTGTCTTTGTGCTTGTGGTACTGATGCCTCCATTGCTAGCTCAATCTATTTGTTTTTCTCACTTATTATGTGCATCTTGAACTCATATTTCCTAATGCATTAATGATTCATTTTTAACTTTAGTACTGGCTTTATCTTTTTATTTCCTTTTCTTTGATTTGTTTATCTTGTATTTCTTGATCTGTTTCTAGCACATCTGCATTTAGTTGAGAGCTCCTAGCCGTTCTCCTGTTAACTATTACAGTATTATCATCCGCGGTGACGACGTCAATCTGCTCCTGGGAGTTTTGGGGTCACCAGAAGAACATTTCTGAGTCTTCTGTTTGTAAGATTATCATTTATCTTGTTCCTGGGGTTATCGTCCGGATATTTCCAAGCGTTTGGGTTTCTTGAATTTTCCGCGAGACTAAGAGACCGACTGACTGCATCACAGATTTTTTATGTTCCAGCCATTTTGTCTCATATCTACGGCATGTTCTGCTCATCGATATTCCCAATCAGAAACAACATAAAGTGAGAAGTGGAGCTAGAAATAGCAGAAAATAAAACTACCATCAAACCAGACTTTATGATCAAACCAGACTTCAGCAATACCACATAAAACAGCTGGAGACCGTAATGACACGATCAAGACAACGCGCAAAGAAACCATGTTTCACAAATAATCATCTACTTTCTAACATATATATATCTTAGACTCTCTTCTAGTTTTTTATTACGTCCTATTTCTTCAGTATTTTCATTCATTGTTTTCTGTTGCACATACATTTGCCTACACTTTTGTATTTGCCTACATATCTATATTTACCCACATTTCTACAATTACCCACAATTCTACAATTACCCACACTTCCACAATTACCCACACTTCTACACTTGCCCACACTTCTATATTTACCCACACTTCTATATTTACCCACACTTCTATATTTACCCACACTTCTATATTTACCCACACTTCTATATCTACCCACACTTCTATATTTACCCATACTTCTATATTTACCCACACTTCTATATTTACCCACACTTCTATATTTACCCACATTTCTATAGTTCCCCATACCTCTATAGTTGCCAGCCAGGATTGGCAATTTAGACATTTTAAAATCTAGATTTAGCTAATTTTGGTCCTGCCTAGATAATGAAAATAGTGATCTAGACGTTAGCTATAAATCTAGATATTTTAAAATTAAATCTAGTTTAGTTTAGATAATTAAAAATAAGCACATTTTGTTTGTAAATCTTCCAAAATCTGACCTTTCTCAGTAAATGAAATCTGTGTTTCAGTGTTTAAAGTTTTGCAAGTTGGGCAGCATCTGTTTGTACTGCAGGAAGTTAAAAACTAATCAGGTCACTAAATACAGAGGCCTGGGAATTGCTTAGCTTTGGAATGGCAGTCAAAATATCAGATGATTGAGAGATGTTGTTATATAATGAAGGGAGAGTAAGGACCAGAGATTAAGCATCAGAGAGTTAGGGGAGGAATGTCATCTCTGTAAGTGAGGGCAGATTTGTTTTTATGTGTAGTTAAATCACCAGACTTCCAGAAGACACTCAGTTTTAGTTCGGCCCATTCTGTTATACAGACACCAGTTTTAGTCTAAACTTTCCATTGTCTAGTTTTAGTTGGGCCCATTCTATTATACAGACACCAGTTTTAGTCTAAACTTTCCATTGTCTAGTTTTAGTTGGGCCCATTCTGTTATACAGACACCAGTTTTAGTCTAAACTTTCCATTGTCTAGTTTTAGTTGGGCCCATTCTATTATACAGACACCAGTTTTAGTCTAAACTTTCCATTGTCTAGTTTTAGTTGGGTCCATTCTGTTATACGGACACCAGTTTTAGTTTAAACTTTCCATTGTCTAGTTTTAGTTGGGTCCATTCTGTTATACGGACACTAGTTTTAGTCTAAACTTTCCATTGTCTTGTCAGTATTTTAGAGAATGAATCAGTGAAGTATTTCTTCCTTACGTCTCTCTGAAAATGTCAAAATTGAATAAATATAAACAAAAACCTAGAAAAGAATGGTTGGCTAAAAGATGAATTGTTTGAGAAGTAGATACTGATGGTTGCTGGGGATGTTACCACAGCTGGTTGTAAATGTTGCAAGTGTGACATGAAAGCAAAATACCAAGATTTGGAGATGCAAGGGAAATAATCTAAGAAAACATACAAGTGCACTGCCTCTGACTATATGCGCTTATAATGAATCCTCTAGTCTTGAGAGACCAGGTACCACGTTTATGAGTTGCTTATAATGAATCCTCTAGTCTTGACAGACCAGGTACCACGTTTATGACTGCCATTGTGCTGCTGTAAACTGTGACCATCTTGCTGATGTGTGGAGGCCCAACATCGCTGACCGTAAAACTACAACAAAATGAAGCTGGAACTTCTTCCTGCTCTCTTAATAGCCACATTCAACTTATCAAGACGTTATTTTAGCACTCATCAACTTCTTCCAGACGTTTCAAAAGTTATAGGAACAACTTAGCGACAGCAGCATATCAGAAAAATAATTCTGCAAGAGACGAAGCTTCTACATAATCTCACCAAGTGGCTTCTTCAAATGCTGAAGGCTACGGTGATGATTTTCATTTCCTTGACAGTGTCAATGTCATTATTAACATTAATGACACATTAACATTGATAACATATTAGCTTTACTTTCATAATTCCGATATGAATTTTCACTTATACATTACATTAAAAGACAAAATATTTCCTAGATATATTTTTTAATAAATGCTTTTAAAATCTAGATAATTCTGGATGTATTATGAGGCAATTCTAGATGTTTTTGTGGAAAAGAAGTTGCCAAGTCTTCCATTTTTCCTTACATTTCTATAGTTGATCACACTTCTACACTTGCCCACGCTTCAATATTTGTCCACTCTTCAATATTTGTCCACACTTCTATACTTGCCCACACTTCTATATTTGTCCACGCTTATGTATTTGTCCGCGCTTCTATATTTGTCCACGTTTCTATATTTGTCCACATTTCTATATTTGTACACACTTTTGTATTTGTCCACACTTCTCTATTTGTCCACGCTTCTGTATTTGTCCACACTTCTATATTTGTCCATGCTTCTATATTTATCAACGCTTCTATATTTGTCCACGCTTTTGTATTTGTCCACACTTCTATATTTGTCCACGCTTCTGTATTTGTCCACACTTCTATATTTGTCCACACTTCTATATTTGTCCACACTTCTATATTTGTCCACACTTCTATATTTGTCCACGCTTCTATATTTGCCCACACCACTATACTTCTCTGCTATTCCGTCATGATGTATTTCTGTGGCTGTTACAGTTTTCCATCACTCCTTTGATATCCCATCTGTGACACAATTGATTTCTGATCAAATTAAAAACTAGATGTTTCCTTTCTCTTTTTTCTTTCTGTTTGCTCATCTTCCTTCTCCTTGTCGTATTTTTTTATCCTACTTATTTCTTCTTCTCCTGTTATATTTCTTGCTCCTACTTAGTTCTCCTTGTTTTCTTATATTTTTCCTCCTACTTAATTCTTCCTCCACTGTTATAATGTTCCCTCCTGTTTAGTTCTTCCTCTCCTGTTATATTGACACTAGTTTTAGTCTAAACTTTCCATTGTCTAGTTTTAGTTGGGTCCATTCTGTTATACGGACACCAGTTTTAGTTTAAACTTTCCATTGTCTAGTTTTAGTTGGGTCCATTCTGTTATACGGACACTAGTTTTAGTCTAAACTTTCCATTGTCTTGTCAGTATTTTAGAGAATGAATCAGTGAAGTATTTCTTCCTTACGTCTCTCTGAAAATGTCAAAATTGAATAAATATAAACAAAAACCTAGAAAAGAATGGTTGGCTAAAAGATGAATTGTTTGAGAAGTAGATACTGATGGTTGCTGGGGATGTTACCACAGCTGGTTGTAAATGTTGCAAGTGTGACATGAAAGCAAAATACCAAGATTTGGAGATGCAAGGGAAATAATCTAAGAAAACATACAAGTGCACTGCCTCTGACTATATGCGCTTATAATGAATCCTCTAGTCTTGAGAGACCAGGTACCACGTTTATGAGTTGCTTATAATGAATCCTCTAGTCTTGACAGACCAGGTACCACGTTTATGACTGCCATTGTGCTGCTGTAAACTGTGACCATCTTGCTGATGTGTGGAGGCCCAACATCGCTGACCGTAAAACTACAACAAAATGAAGCTGGAACTTCTTCCTGCTCTCTTAATAGCCACATTCAACTTATCAAGACGTTATTTTAGCACTCATCAACTTCTTCCAGACGTTTCAAAAGTTATAGGAACAACTTAGCGACAGCAGCATATCAGAAAAATAATTCTGCAAGAGACGAAGCTTCTACATAATCTCACCAAGTGGCTTCTTCAAATGCTGAAGGCTACGGTGATGATTTTCATTTCCTTGACAGTGTCAATGTCATTATTAACATTAATGACACATTAACATTGATAACATATTAGCTTTACTTTCATAATTCCGATATGAATTTTCACTTATACATTACATTAAAAGACAAAATATTTCCTAGATATATTTTTTAATAAATGCTTTTAAAATCTAGATAATTCTGGATGTATTATGAGGCAATTCTAGATGTTTTTGTGGAAAAGAAGTTGCCAAGTCTTCCATTTTTCCTTACATTTCTATAGTTGATCACACTTCTACACTTGCCCACGCTTCAATATTTGTCCACTCTTCAATATTTGTCCACACTTCTATACTTGCCCACACTTCTATATTTGTCCACGCTTATGTATTTGTCCGCGCTTCTATATTTGTCCACGTTTCTATATTTGTCCACATTTCTATATTTGTACACACTTTTGTATTTGTCCACACTTCTCTATTTGTCCACGCTTCTGTATTTGTCCACACTTCTATATATGTCCATGCTTCTATATTTATCAACGCTTCTATATTTGTCCACGCTTTTGTATTTGTCCACACTTCTATATTTGTCCACGCTTCTATATTTGTCCACATTTCTATATTTGTCCACACTTCTATATTTGTCCACACTTCTATATTTGTCCACACTTCTATATTTGTCCACGCTTCTATATTTGCCCACACCACTATACTTCTCTGCTATTCCGTCATGATGTATTTCTGTGGCTGTTACAGTTTTCCATCACTCCTTTGATATCCCATCTGTGACACAATTGATTTCTGATCAAATTAAAAACTAGATGTTTCCTTTCTCTTTTTTCTTTCTGTTTGCTCATCTTCCTTCTCCTTGTCGTATTTTTTTATCCTACTTATTTCTTCTTCTCCTGTTATATTTCTTGCTCCTACTTAGTTCTCCTTGTTTTCTTATATTTTTCCTCCTACTTAATTCTTCCTCCACTGTTATAATGTTCCCTCCTGTTTAGTTCTTCCTCTCCTGTTATATTTTCCCACCTACTTAGTTCTCCTTCTCCTGTTATATTTTACCCGTGTTTAGTTCTTATTTTTTAAAAATATTTTTCATCCTTAGTTCTCCCTCTCCTGTTATATTTTTTCCGCCTACTTAGTTATTTCTCTCTTGTTACATTTTTTCCTCTTACAGAGTTCTTCATCTTCTGTTATATTTATTATTAGTACTTAGTTCCTCCTTTGTTACATTTTTTTACTGATATTTAGTTCTTCCTCTCCTGTTATATTTTTTCCATCTACTGAACTCTTCCTCTCCTGTTATATTTTTCCTCCCACTTAATTCTTTCTCTCCTGTTATATTTTTCCTCCTACTGAGTTCTTCCTCCTCTGTTTTATTTTTTCCTCGTATTAAATTCGTTATCTCTTGTTATATTTTTTCCTTCTACCTATTTCTTAATCTGTTATATTTTTCCTCTTGCTGAGTTCTTCCTCTCCTATTATATATTTCCTCCTACTTAGTTATTCCTCTCCTGTTATATTTTTCCTCCTAGTTAGTTCTTCCTCTCGTGTTATATTTTTCCTCCTACTTAGTTCTTCCTCTTATATTTTTTCCTGCTACTTCGTTACTGCTCTTCTGTTATATATTTTCCTCCTACTTTGTTCTTCCTCTCCTGTCATAATTTTTCCTCCTAATTAGGTCTTCCTCTCCTGTTATATTTGTTCCTCCTACTTAGTTCCTCCTCTGTTATATTTTTTACACATATTTAGTTCTTCCTCTTCTGTTTTTTCCTCCTACTTAGTTCTTCCTCTCCTGTTATATTGATTTCCTCCTACTCTGTTCTTCTTCTCCTGTTATATTTTCCTCCTACTTAGTTATTCCTTTCCTGTTATATTTTCCTCCTACTTAGTTCTTCCGCTCCTGTTATATTTTACTCCTACTTAGTTCTTCCGCTCCTGTTATATTTTCCTCCTACTTAGTTCTTCCGCTCCTGTTATATTTTTTCATCCTACTTAGTTCTTCCGCTCCTGTTATATTTTCCTCCTACTTAGTTCTTCCGCTCCTGTTATATTTTCCTCCTACTTAGTTCTTCCTCTCCTGTTATATTCTTTCATCCTACTTAGTTCTTCCTTTCTTGTTATATTTTCCTCCTACTTAGCTCTTCCTTTCCTGTTATATTTTCCACCTAATTAGTTCTTCCCTTCCTGTTATATTTTCCTCCTACTTAGTTCTTCCGCTCCTGTTATATTTTTTCATCCTACTTAGTTCTTCCGCTCCTGTTATATTTTCCTCCTACTTAGTTCTTCCGCTCCTGTTAGATTTTCCTCCTACTTAGTTCTTCCTTTCCTGTTATATTTTTTCATCCTACTTAGTTCTTCCTTTCTTGTTATATTTTCCTGCTACTTAGCTCTTCCTTTCCTGTTATATTTTCCACCTAATTAGTTCTTCCCTTCCTGTTATATTTTCCTCCTACTTAGTTCTTCCGCTCCTGTTATATTTTCCTCCTACTTAGTTCTTCCTTTCCTGTTATATTTTCCTCCTACTCAGTTCTTCCTTTCCTGTTATATTTTCCTCCTACTTACTTATTCCTTTCCTGTTATATTTTCCTCCTACTTACTTATTCCTTTCCTGTTATATTTTCCTCCTACTTAGTTCTTCCTTTCCTGTTATATTTTCCTCCTACTTAGTTCTTCCTTTCCTGTTATATTTTCCTCCTACTTAGTTCTTCCTTTCCTGATATATTTTCCTCCTACTTAGTTCTTCCTTCCTGTTATATTTTCCTCCTACTTCGTTCTTCCTCTCCTGTTATATTTTGTCCTCTTACTTAGTTCTTCCTCTTCTGTTATATTTTTCCCTCCTACTTAGTTCTTCTTCTCCTGTTATATTTTTTTCTCCTACTTAGTTCTTCCTCTCCTGTTATATGTGTCTTCCCATATCATCACATTTTTGTCCGAGTCATGCAAATACACATCTCCTTCTTTATCTTCCATGCGCCCCGTTTCCTTTCATTATCTTATTCCACTCTTTCACATTATCTTCACTTTGACTTTCCAAATCCTGTTTCTATCCGCCTCACAGAAGTGATCCCAGTGCCCGCAACCTACAAGACCCGCTACCACATCTCGTAGCAAGACCAGCAACCCAGGAAGTGCATCGCCCACAGCAGCCACTTCCAGTCGTCAACAGAATTCTCACACTCGTTATTTAAGTTACCAGAACAGCATGCCAATCCCCGCATTTAATGGCACGAAGGGGAACAAATCTGCCCCGGCTCACAGCCGATTCCAAGGGCAGATAAGACGCCAGGCGAGAAAGATACACAGGCCTGATTGGCGAGTTTGGTAAAGCTGTCACTCCTGTCGTAAATTCTCTGTTTACTTTCACGAATATGAGTAAATCTTTTAACTGTTTCGTTAAAACACGTGTTCGCGTTAAAATGGTCCTCAATGAAGAGCTTGCTGACTCTCTACTATTGACTAGCTCGCGTTGATGACATTAGTGGCTACGTTACAAGCATCTTCATAACTTCACTTTCTTCTCATGTTTCAGACTTTACTTTCTTGTCATGTTTCTAATTTCATTTTCTTGTTATGTTTCAGACTTCACTTTCTTGTCATGTTTCAGATTTAATTTTATTGTCATGTTTCAAACTTCACTTTCTTGTCATGTTTCAAACTTCATTTTCTTCTCATTTTTCAGATTTTACTTTCTTGTCATGTTTCAAACTTTACTTTCTTGTAAAGTTTCAAACTTCATCTTCTTGTCATGTTTCTAACATCACTTTTACATTTTTTTTCAAACTTCCATTTCTTGTCATGTTTCAAACTTCACTTTCTTCTAAATTTTCAGATTTTACTTTCTTGTTATGTTTCTAAATTCACTTTGCTGTCACGTTTCAAACTTCACTTTTTTTTTATCATGTTTCAGACTTAATTTTCCTGTCATGTTTCTAACTTCACTTTTTTATCTTATTTCAGACTTAATTTTCCTGTCATGTTTCTAACTTCACCTTTTTATCATATTTCAGACTTAATTTTCCTGTCATGTTTCTAACTTCACTTTTTAACCTTCTTTCTAATTTCCCTTTCTTGTCATGTTTCAAACTTCACTTTTACATCTTTGTTCAAACTTCACTTTCTTGTCATGTTTCAAACTTCATTTTCTTCTCATTTTTCAGATTTTACTTTCTTGTCATGTTTCAAACTTTACTTTCTTGTAAAGTTTCAAACTTCATCTTCTTGTCATGTTTCTAACATCACTTTTACATTTTTTTTCAAACTTCCATTTCTTGTCATGTTTCAAACTTCACTTTCTTCTAAATTTTCAGATTTTACTTTCTTGTTATGTTTCTAAATTCACTTTGCTGTCACGTTTCAAACTTCACTTTTTTTTTATCATGTTTCAGACTTAATTTTCCTGTCATGTTTCTAACTTCACTTTTTTATCTTATTTCAGACTTAATTTTCCTGTCATGTTTCTAACTTCACCTTTTTATCATATTTCAGACTTAATTTTCCTGTCATGTTTCTAACTTCACTTTTTAACCTTCTTTCTAATTTCCCTTTCTTGTCATGTTTCAAACTTCACTTTTACATCTTTGTTCTAACTTCCCTTTCTTGTCATGTTTCAGACTTCACTTTCTTGTCACTTTTCATACTTCACAACCTCTTTTCTGACAGACAGTCACTATTTTCATGGTGAAAAAAAAGCAGGGTCTGGTTGCTCCATTATCTCCTACCTCTGGTAGATGGATGTTCTGTGTCCTGCTAGTTGCTCATAAATTATTTCACTCGATTTTATCCCTAACCTCATATTACCCTACCTTTTAATCCACGTGATAAGAAATAAAAAAACATAGAAGATGCAGAGAGCTCCAGGTGTATAACTTACGGACCTTGTCTGATTAAATAAAAAAAAATTGTTATCCGGAAAATGAAAAGTTTGAAGAAGTCAGTAAATAACGCAAGAAGAGACCGGATGAGACATGGAACTATCATATTCATCAATATCAATTCTGTGCGACCGAGAATAGAGACAAAAACTCCTACAGGACCTAGTAAACAGATACAAACTTCCACAAGACCTAGTAAACAGATACAAACTTCCACAAGACCTAGTAAACAGATACAAACTTCCACAAGACCTAGTAAACAGATACAAACTTCCACAAGACCTAGTAAACAGATACAAACTTCCACAAGACCTAGTAAACAGATACAAACTTCCACAAGACCTAGTAAGCAGACATAAGCTTCTAAAGAACCTCACAAAACTTAGGATAAAACCAGCCGTTTATATAGCTTGTAAATAAACAAGCATTTATAGGATCTAATAAACACACAACGAGTTACAGTCCCAATAAACAGACAACGAATTTTATAGGATCTGTTAAAAAGACAAAGACTTTTATAATATCTGTTAAACAGACAACTACTTTTATAGCACATATTAAACAGACAACTACTTTGATAGGAAATGTTAAACAGACAATTACTTTTATAGCGCCTGTCAAACAGACGACTACTTTTATAGGACATATTAAATAGACAGCTATTTTTATATTCATTCATTCATTCATTCCTTTGCATGTCCCTTGCGGAACTTTGCCTCCCAAACAGCACTCCTGTAGGCCTCTCGGTTGTGAGCAAGATGGCCTGCTGCTGCTGCATCCATTTCCAGATCATCAACGATGTCTTGCAGCCATCTTCGTTTCGGTCTTCCTCTTTTTCTTTTTCCCATTATGTATCCTTCCAATACGGTCTTCTCTAAATTATCATGACGTTTAATGTGGCCAAAATATTTAAGTTTTCTCTCTTTAATCCTCTTTACTAGCCAGCCTTCTTCAATATTAAGCTCTTGTAGTATAGATATATTTGTTCTTTTTTGTGTCCACGATATTTGGAGAACTCTTCTATAGCATTTACATTCAAAGGCATTTATGTGTTTCTCAGCTGTTTTGTTAAGTGTCCAGGTCTCACAGGCATATGTTGCGATGGGAAAGATGCATGCCTTAAAAATCTTATTTTTGTGGTTCTGTCTGCTCCTCTCCACAGATTCTTTATTTGTTTTACTTTCTGAAGAGCAATAGATGTCCTCCTTTTAATTTCCCGCATTGTATCTCCATTATTAGTTAGTAGTGATCCAAGATATTCAAAACTCTCCACTTCTTCCAGTTTTTCCTCACTGATACATATTTCAGTTGCCTTGTTTGTTTTGTCAGTTGTCATCACTTTAGTTTTCTTTGCATTAAGATAGAGGTTCTGCTCTTCGCATATTAAATAGGCAGCTATTTTTATAGCACCTGTTAAATAGACAACTACTTTTATAGGACTTTTTAAACAGACAACTACTTTTATAGCACCTGTTAATAAGACAACTACTTTTATAGCACCTGTTAAACAAACAACTACTTTTTTTGCACCTGTTAAATAGACAATCACCTTTATAGGACCTGTTAAACAGATAACTACTTTTATAGGACCTGTAAAACGGACAACTACTTTTATAGCATCTTTTAAACAGACAACTACTTTTGTAGCATCTTTTAAACAGACAACTATTTTTATAGCACCTGTTAAACAGACAACTACTTATACACCTTCTGTAAGCCGTAATCACAGGGAGAAATAAAAATTCTGCTCTTGTTTTCACTTTAAAAGAAGGTCACTTGTTGGCGAGTACTTCGACAGGGAAAGAAAGTGTCCCTCACTTTTGTTACCTTATTTCATTCACTTTGGTAACTTTATTTCCTTCAAATTTATTACTTCATTTTAGTCACTTTTATTACTTTATTTCCTTCACTTTTGTTACTTTATTTCCTTCACTTTGATGACTTTATTTTCTTCACTTTTATTACTGTATTTCCTTCACTTTGATAACTTTGTTTCCTTCACTTTGATATCTTTATTTCCTACACTTTGATAAATTTATACCCTTCACTTTGGTGAAATTATTTCCTTCACTTTTTTACTTTATTTATTTCACTTTGATATCTTTATTTCCTTCACTTTGATAAATTTATATCCTTCACTTTGGTGAAATTATTTCCTTCTCTTTGGTAAATCTATTTCCTTCACTTTTATTACTTCATTTCTTTCACCTTTATTACCTTATTTCCTCCACTTTGGAAACTTTATTTGCTTCACTTTAATTACCTTATTTCCTTCACTTTTAATACATTATTCCCTTCACTTTGATAACTTTATTTCATTCACTTTGGTGACTTTATTTCTTTCGCGGTGGTGGCTTTATTTCTTGGACTTTTGTGACTTTATTTCCTTCACTTTGATAACTTTATCGTCCATTTCCTTACTTAACATTACCAAAGGAAAGTATTCATAATCAAAATTAAAAAGCAGTCCAGCCAGTATTGTACTTCTCTGTGGTGTAAAGTTGAGCTGAAGTCAGTGAATATATATATATGCAGGAAACTCTCTACCGTAGAGAGCGGAACAACAACACAACTCCTTCAGGTCATCAGAGGAAGTACCCCCCCCCCTCAGACAAGTGTTTCGGCTCTTTAAATTCCTGACACTCTAAGGGGGGTGGGCCCCTCTGGGTCATGACTCCCAGAGGTCTTGTGAGTTGTTGCTTTTTTCGGTCCCGGGATCGAACCCATGATCTTCCAGTTGCCACGCGTCTTTAGCGATTTAGCTACGGAGGACTGGTATTGGATGTGGCAAATGAAATTACTTATGTTCCCAATGCTTGTTTCGCATACTCCACAGCCAGCATGAGGCCTTTTCTGCTGTTTCTGAAAGGCTTCTCAATGCCCTTGCTCTTGCTTGTCCCTTTATGCCCAGTTGCTTACATAGTGAAAAACAAAAACACACACACACACACACACACACACACACACACACACACATAAGGGGTAACTGATTTTTGTGCCTAAAACATTCTCCCGTGCACCCAGCCATGATTGTGTTAAGAAATAAGTACATGATCAGGTAAACTTCAACCTGATGTGACTATGTCTATAAAAACGATTTGAAAGTTATCTGTTTGATGAGAACATGTGGTTCTGATATTATGAAAAATACCGACAAATTTTAAAAAAAAATGTTTTAGAAGTGTGTGACCCAGAAAGTTTTGAAATCAAACAAAATTAATGTTATCTTTCATCTTTGACTGTTTCATGTTATCATATTCCACTTATCATACACAACAAATTCTGTACATCTCACGCAAGAATAATTCCGCATATCTTTGCCTTTGAAGTGAACAACCAATATAAATTAATATGAAGTACTACATATTTTCCTAAATATCTCCCCCCCCCCCTCCACCACCTTCCGGATAAGTTTAGAGATGTTTATCATTTCAATTTTAACAGTTAATTAAATCCTGCGCAGATCACACGAAGATCTTAAAGTCGAATTTGTAGGCAGTTAATGAGTTAATGTTTATTTCATCTCATTATCTCCCCTTGTAGAGCTGCATGTGTGACAGAATGTATGGACTCAACCCGCAGGACGGTCGCAGATCGTTCACAATATCTTTCAGACGTTGCTCTGGGACTTGTTATCATAAAATAAACAAATTTTTTTTTTAATTCGCGTCTTACTAATACGTAATATGTACTTATATCTTATATCCTTCCCGTGCCGTTAAACGTCACATAGGGCTCGCAAAGTAGTTCGCCAGTTTTTCCTGTCTTCAGCGAGTCTTTCAACTTTATCAAGGGATTTTATGTCTGTTAATTTGGCCTCTCTTAACAATGTCCTCTTCAGAGTTTCACGCGGTCTGCCTCTTTTTCTTCGGCCTGTTGTGTTCCACTTGATAGCTTGTTTTGGGATTCTCTAATCATTTCTTCTCATCAAGTGACCAACATATGTCCATCTCCTTTTCCTGATCACCCATGAGACTGGATGTTGTTCAGTCATCTCTCTTATCTCTGCATTGTTCCTGAATTCGTTCCACTTGATGCCGAGTATTTTCCTTAGGCATTTGTTTTCAAAAGAGTCTAATTTCTTCTCTGTTTCCTTTTGTTTTCCAGTTTTCACATGCATAAATGAAGGTGGATATTACATTTGAATTGAATAGTCTTAACTTGGTTTTTATGCTTATAACTTTTGAATTCCATATGTTCTCAAGATTCTTGAAGATCGATGCTGCTTTTGCAATTCTGATTCTAACTTCCTTTCTGGTGTCACCATCCTGGTCTATGTAGCTGCCAAGGTATGCAAATTGATTGACTTCTTCAATATCTGTCCCTTCTATGTGTATTTTTCCATTTTGGTTCATGGGAATTTTCATTATTTGTGTTTTGTCCTTGTTAATTTCAAGTCCTATTTTGCTAGACACTGAAGACAGGCTATCTGTTTTTTCTTGCATGGAATTCACATTGTTACTGATAAGAGTTATGTCATCAGCAAAATCAAGATCTTCTAGTCGGGTCCCATGTACCCAGTCAATACCTATGTTACCTGTGCAGCATTTTTTCATTATGAAGTCTATTGTAAATCCAAAAAAGTAAAGGAGACAGTATACATCCTTGTTTTACACATGTTTCAATCTGGAACAATTCACTCATCCCTTCTTCTGTCTTGACTGCACAAACATATCCATTGTCGAAGTCCTTAATGATGTTAACAATTTTAGATGGTATTCCATATAGACTTAAAATTCTCCATAATGAATCTCTGTGTATGCTATAAAACGCCTTTTTAAAGTCTATGAAGTTCAGTATTAATGGTTTCTGCTTTTCAATATGTTCTTCAAGTATTATTCTGAGAGTAAAGATCTTGTCGAGACAGCTTCTTGCTTTTCAAAATCCTGCTTGTTCTTCTCTCATTGCAGTATCCATTATATCTTTAAGTCTATTCAAAATGACCTTGCAAAATACTTTTGACACAACTGATATTAAGGTTACTCCTCTCCAATTGTTACAGTCACTAAGGTTGTCTTTTTGGATATTTTAACAATGATTCCTTTTTTTCCATTTAGAAGGACCTTTTCTTCTTTCCAAATCTTGTTAAACATTTTCTGTGGTTGTCTCATGTTGTCACTATTGATAGCTTTCAGCATTTCGGGTGTTATTTCATCTTCACCTGCAGCTTTTTTTGTTAGCCATTAAATTCACTGCTGTTTTAATTTCATGCAATTTAATTTCATCTAGGCTGACATTTAGTTGTGGGGCTGGTAAGTTGATTTCAAGGTTTAACAATTCTTTTGGGGTGGTCGATTAAGTATTTCTTGGAAGTGTTCAGCCCATCTTTGCTTTTGGTCTTTATTTGATGTTAATAGGGTTCCAGTTTTCCTAAAGATTGATCTTTCTTTAGATGTAATAGTACCTGTTTTAGTCTCTTTTGTTTTTATATAAAATTTTGTCGTCTCCTGTTTTTGATGCTTTATCTGCCTCTTTTGCCATATTGTCTATGTATTCTCTTTTATCTCTTCTAGCTGAACTTTTTACTTTCTTGTCTATTTCTTTGTATGTTGCTTTCACCAGATCTTTTCCAAGATCTGTTTTTACATTCAACATGTCTAATTTGGCTGCTCGTCTTTCATGTATGTACTTCCATGTGTTTTCTGATATCCATGCTTTACTATTTGGTTTTTTCAGTCCAGCGCTTGCTTTTGCTGCTGTGATTATGGCTGTGTTGTAAGAATTCCATAATTCATCTATACTTTTCTCCTCTACTTCACTGGGTGTTGTGGAATGATTGGCAAGTTCAGAATTGAAATTACTGTTAGTATTTTCTTCTTGTAGGCTGTGGCTGTTTATCTTTCTGTGTACTGATTTCTTGTGTTGGCTTTTCAGTTTTAGTTTTATTTTCCCTATGCACAGGTTGTGATCACTGTTGACATCTGCACCCCTATAAACCCTTACATCTATGAGAGATGTTCTGTATTGCTTTCTAATACAAAAATGATCTATCTGGTTTCTAGTTCTATCACCTGGAGATATCCACGTTGTTTTATGTATCTCTTTGTGTGGAAATATTGTGCCTCCATAATAATACGTACAACAAGGTTAAATCGTCCAGATGTCAAGCTGCAGATTTTAAAATCACTTCTGTCAAGGTCATGAGTTCTTTTGTGCAACAGTTTCTACATTTTCTACAAGACCTAGTTAAAAAATAGACAATACCTTTCTATAGAACCTAGTTACAAAATAGACAATAACTTTCTACAGGACATAGTTAAAAAAAGACAATAACTTCAACAAGTCATTCTAAACATAACCACTTCTATAGGACCTAGTAAACAGACAACCACTTCTACAGGACATAATAAACAGATAAGAGCAATTATACAGAACCTAGTAAACAACCACTTCTACAGGAGCATAGTAAGCAGACAATCACTTCTACAGGACATGGTAATCAGACGAGCAATTGTATAGGACCTGGTAAACAGACAATCACTTCTACAGGACCTAGTAAACAGACAATCACTTCTACAGGACCTAGTAAACAGACAATCACTTCTACATGACCTAGTAAACAGACAATCACTTCTACACGACCTAGTAAACAGACAATCACTTCTACACGACCTAGTAAACAGACAATCACTTCTACACGACCTAGTAAACAGACGAAGGATGTAGCCACAGCCACTGTACTCACTGAAACAGATGATAGTAGCAATCAAACAACAATTAATGAAGAAAAGTAAAGGTCAAGATAGTAAAACTCATCAGGTACACTTTACACAGCGCTACCATTTAGATATCTTCGCGAATACTGAAGAACATAACCGATGCACTCATGTTATTATATATGTTCTTGTGACGTCAAAGAACATAACCGATGTGCTCATGTTAAATATGTTCTCGTGACGTCAAAAAACATAACGGTGTGTTAAAGTCGGATAGAAAGTAGTCTAATGTGCTTGGCTTTCCAGAACGTGTGCAAGAAAAGTTTCTTGGCAGACTGTGCCACCTTGTGGACCACATCAAACCCTGTCAAGTTTACTCAAGTAACGGAACAACGTGCGCCCACAAGAACACTGCGGTGGAGTGGGGCACGGCCGGCCCTGATAACTGTCCTATCATTGTAAAGCCATCTTTCGCTGCTCGCAGACACCTGTATCTCAGGTGTGCTATCTGAGCACGTGTCAGTTTTCAACCTCCGTGCTCCATCTTCAGGCCAAGATCAGCTGCTTTTACATTTACACAATGTTTTTTTTTTTTTTCAGAATCTTGCGGAGAAGATTACAATCGACACTTTTATTCACAAAATCATGAACAATGATTCAACAACTGAAGAGCGTGAAGTGTCTATTACTACGGCGTTTGACTGGTTTTTTATTATGCTCCTCCAGCGACAGCGCTATTTTACGCGAACCGTGTGAATAGCCACGATGTCTATCTCTGCATCGCCACGGAAAATTGACTTATCCGAGTCTCGGGATACGCTTTATAAACCTTATGTACGACTTGGACATTATAATTCATGTACAATAACAAAAATACAGCGCGAAATTAGGGACAATAAACCGCAGTAAGCAACAGATTGGAAGACACGGAACAATAGCCTATTACATTGCTATAAACTACATGAATGTCTGCATTACCGTATCATGTTTCCAGACCGTGTTTATCTACATTTGAGAGTAAATCTACCTCACGGTATCACAGTTATGACTCAATGTATATGAAATGTAGCGTGGAGTATCTAAACCCTAGGCGTGTAAAGAACATATCCGCTCCATGGGCACAAGTTGATCTCACGGATCTGCATGCATTCGTGATCTTGTCAGCCATGATTAATCTGCGACATGAAAGCTGATACATACAAGCGAGAGAAGCCAAAAAATAAAACTCTGACTTCTGTTCTAAAAAAATATATTGGCTTTGTTTCACTTCTTGGCATATACGTGAAAAAAACATTACGTGTACCTGGCACGCGATATCATTGTAATGGTATAGGTCTAACATTCAGAACTGGGTGAATGCTCCTAATCGCAGCCTATCTCCTCTCAGAGTGAATCTTGGGTGAATTTTGGTGCATGAGAAAGAAGGTCTTTGCGGATATGTTCTTGTAGAGAACCGCATCTATGGGGGGCGGGGGGGGGGGGAGGTAGATGATCTTGTGGTGAAGATCTTGACAATAAAGGCATCACATCAAATAAGACAACAAAGGCATCATATCAAAATAAAACAATAAAGGCATCACATCAAATAAGACAACAAAGGCATCATATCAAAATAAAACAATAAAGGCATCACATCAAATAAGACAACAAAGGCATCATATCAAAATAAAACAATAAAGACATCACATCAAATAAGACAACAAAGGCATCACATCAAAATAAAACAATAAAGGCATCACATCAAATAAGACAACAAAGGCATCACATCAAAATAAAACAATAAAGACATCACATCAAATAAGACAACAAAGGCATCACATCAAAATAAAACAATAAAGGCATCACATCAAATAAGACAACAAAGGCATCACATCAAAATAAAACAATAAAGACATCACATCAAATAAGACATGAGGAAGTTAACTTTCTCTGCTTCTCATTACATATCTGAGAAGGAATCTTCTAAACAGGCTCCACTGAAGTATCAGTTGGAGAAACCAAAATATAAAAAAATTCTGCAACACTAAACAATCACAGAATATTATCAAAAGTTGATCAGACATTTGTTTATAAGTTCTTGTTAGGTGCTGGCAGATTAAATTTCCATTATTTTGTTTTTAAATTTCGCTATGATACCCTTGTGTGTGTGTTCTTATGTGTGTGTGTTCTCTTGTGTGTGTGTCTGTCCATTGTCTTTAGTTCGCTCTTATTATCAAACAGTGACTGATAGCAATAACAATACGTAAGTCTTACATGATCAGTTTGTAATATCATCAGGTAGTCAGAACAGGTGAATGGCCATGATGAATGATAACAAAAAATGTTCGTGTGTCATGATGTTGTTCGGTAACCTAAGAGTGAAGCGAACATATCCAGCTACATTAGTCAACGATTTGTAGGTCAAGCCAGGTCTTCATGTCCCGTAGTCATCTTTCAGTCGGTCACAGCAGGCTTCATACTTTTTCTCACAGTTAAACCAAGAAGAAGAAGAAGAAGAAGATACAAAGAATGGAAAAAAAAAACATCCAACACTAGAGGCGGGAAGCTGTAGGTGGAGGTCGGCAGGCCGACCTGACAGCTGGAAATATTTCGAGGAAGATAGAGATATTGACATGCTTAACAACCACTAGAAACATACAACAAGCTCAGAGCGTGAGCCAGGACATGCTAAACAGACACTTCGCCTGCTCACAGACTTCACAACGGGCGAATCCGTACTGCATAAAAACAGTTTTAACTCTGTGTCCGGATCGGAAGCTCGCCAACACATTTGAAGGGGTTAGTTTCAGTGACATTTGCTTAGTGTACGTATATTTACCACACATGTTTTGTTTGCTGTGTCCTGATTTAGAGAAAAGCTGAGCTTAAATTCCCATAGGGATGGCTCGAGGTACGTACACGGGAGCTAATTACCCTGACATCGTTAAAAATTCTGCAACTCGTCAATGGCCTCGTTAAAAGTGTGAAGACTAAATCTGGCCCTGGAATCGTTCCTGCTCATAGAGACAGGAACAGGGAAAGAAGTTAGAGCACATAAAGCTGAGATACTTAACGTGTGATTTATTTTCTTCCAGTCTCGACTATGTCAGATATTGTCTCCCTTGCTTTCCTAGCATTCGCCAGTCACGTGGGCGCATTCGCCAGTCACGTGGGCGCATTCGCTGGTAAACTTGACCAATTTAAATCTGCATTTTTCAAGAACAAGTTTGAGTGCCTCCAAACCGGACAGCCACAACAGCCTGACAGTGTTTCTGCTTACTGTAAGATTAAAATGTCCATTACATTAAACAAAAACAAAACATCTCTCTCATCCCATAGAAAACTGTCACAGATATGAAGCTACTGCCCTAGCATCTCTCTCATCCCATAGAAAACTGTCACAGATATGAAGCTACTGCCCTAGCATCTCTCTCATCCCATAGAAAACTGTCACAGATATGAAGTTACTGTCCTAGCATCTCTCTCATCCCATAGAAAACTGTCACAGATATGAAGCTACTGCCCTAGTTTCCTTTGTCTGAGGACACGCCAGAAGTGATGACCTGGTCAACTTTACCAGCTCTAGGAGGAGCGCTGTTCTCATTTCTGCAGTTGGATGCTTAGGACCTCCCCGTCATTACATGAAAGAAGACGTGTGCTCTAACCACTGCGCCACTCAGGCGTCCTTTCGTTACAAGAAGAAGCCAGAACATCACATCACATACACTATATAAAATGTTCTCTAGGACAGCTCGTGTTCTCTCGCTACAGGAAGTAGATGATCAAATGGATTCCTTTTCTTTGTCAGTAAGGCAGTAGTTTGACTCATCATTCAGTAGGTCATTAGCTTGACTCATCATTCAGTAGGTCATTAGCTTGACTCATAATTCAGTAGGTCAATAGTTGGGCCCATCAGTCTAGTAGGTCAGTAGCTTGACTCATCTGTTTAATAGGTCAATAGCAGGACCCATCACTTTAGTAGGTAAATAGCTGGGCCCATCTGTTTAGTAGGTCAGTAGCTTGACCCAGTTTTTTTTTACTTGTTAATTTTGATAATCTAATTCAGATATATATATATATATCTTGGTAGCTGGTGTTGTGACACACATCTTGGTAGCTGGTGTTATGACAAACATCTTGGTAGCTGGTGTTGTGACAAACATTTTGGTAACTGGTGTTGTAACAAACATCTTGGTAACTGGTGTTGTGACAAACATCTTGGTAGCTGGTGTTATGACAAACATCTTGGTAACTGGTGTTATGACAAACATCTTGGTAGCTGGTGTTATGACAAACATCTTGGTAGCTGGTGTTGTGACAAACATCTTGGTGACTGGTGTTGTAACAAACATCTTGGTAACTGGTATTGTAACAAACATCTTGGTAACTGGTGTTGTGACAAACATCTTGGTAGCTGGTGCTGTGGGAAACATCTTGACAGCTGGTTTTGTGGCAAACATCTTGACAGCTGGTATTGTGGCAAATATTTTGACAGCTCGTATTGTGGCAAATATCTTGACAACTGATATTGTGTCAAATATGTTGACAGCTAGTATCGCGGCAAACATCTTTACAGCTGATATCGAGGCACACATCTTGTCAGCTGGTACTGTGGTAAATATCCCAACAGCTGGTACTGTGGCAAACATCTTGACAGTTGGTATTGTGTCAAATATCTTGACAGCTGGTACTGTGGCAAACATCTTGACAGTTGGTATTGTGTCAAACATCTTGACAGTTGGTATTGTGGCAAATATCTTGACAGCTGGTATTGTGGCAAACATCTTGACAGTTGGTACTGTGGCAAATATCTTGACAGTTGGTATTGTGGGAAACATCTTGACAGTTGGTATTGTGGCAAATATCTTGACAGTTGGTATTGTGGCAAATATCTTGACAGTTGGTATTGTGGCAAACATCTTGAGAGCTATGTTGTGACAAATATTTTGACAGCTGGTGGTGTGGGAAACATCTTGACAGTTGATGTTTGTAGTAAACAAGTTGACACAAAATCCGGCAGGTGGTGGTGTGGGAAACATCTTGACAGTTAATGTTTGTAGTAAACATGTTGACACAAAAGCCGGCAGGTGGTGGTGTGGGAAACATCTTGACAGTTAATGTTTGTAGTAAACATGTTGACACAAAAGCCGGCAGGTGGTGGTGTGGGAAACATCTTGACAGTTAATGTTTGTAGTAAACATGTTGACACAAAAGCCGGCAGGTGGTGGTGTGGGAAACATCTTGACAGTTAATGTTTGTAGTAAACATGTTGACACAAAAGCCGGCAGGTGGTGGTGTGGGAAACATCTTGACAGTTAATGTTTGTAGTAAACATGTTGACACAAAAGCCGGCAGGTGGATGAGGACTTGGTTACCGTGGCTAGTGAGCAGAGTAGCAGCGCTAGAGAGATTTTAAATCTGTTTTTTGTTTTCCCATTTGTTTTTTCTAAGAGTACATTTTATAGTTTAGACTGTTTATAAGAGTCAGTCATGTATTTCCAATGTTGAGACTAGATATAAGAGTCAGTCATATATTTCCAATGTTGAGACTGGTTATAAGAGTCAGGCATGTATTTCCAATGTTGAGACTAGTTATAAGAGTCAGGCATGTATTTCCAATGTTGAGACTAGTTATAAGAGTCAGGCATGTATTTCCAATGTTGAGACTAGTTATAAGAGTCAGGCATGTATTTCGAAGTGTAAACAGTGGGAATATAATCATATTTATTATTATGACTGGCTGATTACCCGGCGTTGCCCGGTGATTTATTTATCCCAATCGTCTGTTAGACAGGAAAAAGAATGAATTCTATCTTTAGTGTAATATCGAAGTAAGTTTATTTACAGGTATTTAAAAGTATAATTACAGTATACAAATTATAGAGTAAAGTCTTTTACATATTCAATATAATATTCATTTAATTCAAAACTTGATTATAAACAGCATTTTTAGTTTCACCTCCAGGAGCAAGAATAAATAAATTCTTGGGTGAACCCACCTTTGAGCAAGCAATATAAAGTTGTCCGTGGCAGAAATATAGCGATCTCAAATCTATCTCTCCTCTCTGTCCCTATCTCTCTCCTTCTCTATCTCTCCCCTTCTCTCCCTTCTCTCTCCTTCTTTCAATCTCTCTCCCTGTCTCTATATATATCCCTCTCTCTCCCCACCCCTCTCTCTCTACCTCTCTTTCGCTCTCTCCCATCTCTCTTCCCCTCATTCTCTCTAATTCGAAAAAAATAAGAAAAAGTCACAGTCACTGAGCAATGAAATCTGCTATAGAATACAATAAAAAGCTAATATAAACATAAGGAAAATTCAAAATTCAAATTTATTTTTACAAATATAATTAAAACAAAAAGATACCACCACAGTTCTTTAGACCTTCAAAATTATTTGGACAGGCCATGGGAGGCTAGAGATGCGGTTCTTAGACCAGCACGGCGCTATTTCACGATTATCTCCCTTATAGCATTCTTTTGTTCTTCAATTTAGTGGAAAGTACTTCACCCTCTTCGTACCCCTACCCCTAGGGATGATAGGTATGTTTTATCCCCGCATTATACATCCCCAGTTTGTAAGTCATGCATGTACCAAGTTTGATTGAAATTGGCTGAAACTGCTCCAGGCGTTCCAGAGTGACGATGGAAGAATATATACATACATACAAAAATACACACTCACACGTCCATAGATAGATAGATAGATAGATAGATAGATAGATAGATAGATAGATAGATAGATAGATAGATAGATAGATAGATAGATAGATACAGCGACACCTAGTGTGGACACAGCCATCAGCACATCAACAGAAGAATATCTTCCAAAGAAGAGAGATTCTCGAGAGGACCACAAGAGGTTCAGAGTATCGCAGGGCTTTAGCCTGTATTCTTGGTGGGTCTCTGCGGAGTGCGTGACACTGTGGTTTTCATTGCACCAGTTTAGTCTAGGGTTGGACTTTCTCACCGGAAGACCTCGACATGTTTAGAATATCAGTGCATCCCCGCTAGGTGAGAGGTGGTAGCCTAACCAGGCCAGACTTGGACCTTCTCACCGGAAAACCTCGACGTATTTTGAGATATCTGTGTATCACCGCTGGGTGAGAGGTGGTTGCCCATCCAGTCCAGAGTTGGACTTTCTCACCGGAAAACCTCAGCGTGATTAGGACACACAAACATCCCCGCCGGGTGAGAGGTGGTTGCCTATCTAGACTGCCCTGGTCCAGTGTCTCCGACTTCAGCATTTTGCGGTCGTGGCCGCTACCCTTCCTAGTTGTGACCAGGATGGAGCTTTTGTACAGGAGGACAAATCCTCGCCACTAGTGACTTCCACCCCTGGGTTGAGCCGGTTTAGGCATATTATCCCAGTATGGCGTGTTTGGAACATAACCGACCCCTAGAGCAGAGGTACCGTAACATGCGTAGCCTTCAAGATTCACCCCTAGTGTGAGCTGGTTTAGGTATAATTCACCAGTATGGGTGTATATCAGGCGTGACCGACCTCTAGAGCGGAGGTGGCGTGACATGTCTAGCCATCAAGTTCCACCCCTGGTGTGTGCCGGTTTAGGCATATTTCACCAGTGTAGGTGTATTTCGGACGTGGCCGGCCTCTAGAGCAGAGGTGCCGTGGTATGTGTAGCTCTCGCAGCGATGCTACTGGACATACCGATTAAACTTCACTTTATCCTTTCCTTCACCTTTTCACATCGGCGCCGCACAGCAACCTTTATTTCTTTTCCGCAGTTTCTTCCTTGACCAGGAGGGGCTTCACTCCATGCGCGGCATTCGAAGAGTCTCGCCAGCAGTGTCTTAACCTATGGGATAAGCCGGTTCATGCATTTTATCCGATATGACTGCACTCAGGACGTGGCCGACCTCCAGACCAGAGGTGCCGTGATTTGACTGTTTGCTTCGCTTTATCCATTTTACTACCTTTTCCGCAGTGGTGCTGCGCGGCAACCCCGTTTGCACCTTTCTTCATTGGCCGGGAGGAGCACCGCTCCACTCACGGCAGCTGAAGAATCTCGCCAGCAGCAGATACGAAGGAACTGATTCTGTTATTTAATGTACTATCCTACTCGCACGAAGGAACTGATTCTGTTATTTAATGTACTATCCTACTCGCACGAAGGAACCGATTCTCTTATTTAATGTACTATATCTTCATTAACAATTATCTGAACTCAGGAACTTTCTTTATCATTTGTCTTATCAATCTTCTGTTCCCGGAACTTTCGTGGCTCATCATGGTGATTCATTCATTCATTCATTCATTTGCATGTTCCTTGTGGAACTTTGCCTCCCTAACAGCTCTCATGTAGGCCTCTCAGTTGTGAGCAAGATGGCCTGCTGCTGATGCATCCATTTCCAGATCATCAACGATGTCTTGCAGCCATCTTCGCCTTGGTCTTCCTCTCTTTCTTTTTCCCATTATGTACCCCTCCAAGTCGGTCTTCTCTAGATTATCATGACGTTTAATGTGTCCAAATATTTAAGTTTTATTTCTTTAATCCTCTTTACTAGCCAGACTTCTTCAGTATTAAGTTCTTGTAGTATAGATATATTTGTTCTTTTTTTGTGTCCATGATATTTTAAGAATTCTTCTGTAGCATTTACATTCAAAGGCATTTATGAGTTTCTCAGCTGTTTTGTTAAGTGTCCAGGTCTAACAGGCATATGTTGCGATGGGAAAGATGCATGCCCTTAAAAACTTTATTTTTGTAGTTCTGTCTGCTCCTCTCCACAGATTCTTCAGTTGTTTTACCTTCTGAAGATGTCCTCCTTTTATTTTCCCTCATTCCATCTCCACTACTAGTTAGTAGTGATCCAAGATATTCAGAACTCTCCACTTCTTCCAGTTTTTCCTAATTGATATATATTTCAGCTGCCTTGTTTGTTTTGTCAGTTGTCATCAATTTAGTTTTCTTCGCATTAAGATAGAGGTTTTGTTCTTCGCTGTTCTTACGGACTGACATAATTAGTTTTTCCATTCCTTTTTCTGTTGTCATGGTGATTACTTAATGTAAATTTTTCTTGAGCTGAACAACAGTTCATAACTTCACAAAACAATCCATGACCTACACGGACATGAGTTCAATAATTCAAAATCTTAAGACATTTGTATCAGTTTCATTTCACTAACGAACACAGACAATCGCAAAAACACAAAACAAACTTATTTTGATGGCAATTGATGTTAAAATTGGCGAACTACCCTGCAAGCTCTATGTGACGGTTAAGGGCACTGGAAGGATATAAAATATAAGATAAGAATTGATGTTAACGAAGCATGATGATGATCATGAAGAATGGACAAGCACGTTTACATGAAACACGTGATATAAACATACAAAGATTATGGAGATATATGTCAATTCAAATGCATCAAAACTTCATGTGAAGTTAACAAATGATGATGATGATTATTATTATTATTATTATTATTATTATTGAAAATGTCCCAATATTCCAGGAAAAACACATGTTACACATGACAGGCCAGCAAATGCATACGATCACATGACTTAGCGACAAAAATCACATTTCTCCATCGGCCTACACCCCATCTTCATGCCTGTAACACAATGTTGCATTCAACCTATCTGTTTCTTACACATCTTTTAACAACTTACACTTAAGACAACATATAACAAAAAATCTACATAAATGTAGGAGGCACAGGTGGAGATCATTGTTTAACAATCATTCTTGCCACAACGCAGAATTACTGAACACTTCCATGCATACAAACAATCGCAGGCTGCCTACATCACCTGTCCGCGATACCCTGTCAAAATGAATCTCCCTCGAAAACTAATCACTCAAAACTTTTGCGGAACTATGTTTCGTTTCGCTTTCATGTCGGCCCACACGAAACGAAACTAAACATGTTCACACATGGTTGAAACTACTTACAAGAGACATTCATGTATTTCCAAGGTAGAGACTAGTTACAAGAGTCAGTCATGTATTTCCACGGTAGAGACTAGTTACAAGAGCCAGTCATGTATTTCCAAGGTTGAGACTAGTTACAAGTCAGTCATGTATTTCCAAGATTGAGACTAGTTACAAGAGTCAGTCATGTATTTCCAAGGTTGAGACTAATTACAAGAGTCAGTCATGTATTTCCAAGATTGAGACTAGTTACAAGAGTCAGTCATGTATTTCCAAGGTTGAGAATAGTTACAAGAGTCAGTCATGTATTTCCAAGATTGAGACTAGTTACAAGTCAATCATGTATTTCCAAGATTGAGACTAGTTACAAGTCAGTCATGTATTTCCAAGGTTGAGACTAGTTACAAGAGTCAGTCATGTATTTCCAAGGTTGAGACTAGTTACAAGAGTCAGTCATGAATTTCCAAGGTTGAGACTAGTTACAAGTCAGTCATGTATTTCCAAGGTTGAGACTAGTTACAAGAGTCAGTCATGTATTTCCAAGGTTGAGACTAGTTACAAGAGTCAGTCATGAATTTCCAAGGTTGAGACTAGTTACAAGAGTCAGTCATGTATTTCCAAGATTGAGACTAGTTACAAGAGTCAGTCATGTATTTCCAAGATTGAGACTAGTTACAAGAGTCAGTCATGTATTTCCAAGATTGAGACTAGTTACAAGAGTCAATCATATATTTCCAATGTTGAGACTAGTTACAAGAGTCAGTCATGTATTTCCAAGGTTGAGACTAGTTACAAGAGTCAGTCATGCATTTCCAAGGGATGTAATATAACGGTTATTGCAAGGACAAATTTAAATTCTCATTCTGGCAAACAAACTTGTTTCACTGTGTAGTCAAGTATCTTCAGTTGAGAGTGACAAAAATCGTAAAAACTAGCGAATTATGTAGTATTTTCTGGACGTTTCCCAGTTAATCAGTATTTCTATCACACAGACTATCAGATATTTCTATCATTCAGACTGTCAGATATTTCTATCATTCAGACTGTCAGATATTTCTATCATTCAGACTGTCAGATATTTCTCTTACATAGGTTGGCAGATATTCGGCCATCTATCCTGTTAGATATCCAATAATATACCTTGTCAGAATTCCGCCGTATGTCCTGTCAGATATTCGGCCGTATGTCTGTCAGATATTCGGCCGTATGTCCGGTCAGATGTTCGGCCGTATGTCCTGTCAGATGTTCGACCGTATGTCTTGTCAGATGTTCAGCCGTATGTCCTGTCAGATGTTCGGCTGTATGTCCTGTCAAATGTTCCGCCGTATGTCCTGTCAGATGTTCGACTGTATGTCCTGTCAGATGTCCCGCTGTTTGTCCTGTCAGATGTTCCGCTGTCTCTCCTGTCAGATGTTCCGCTGTATGTCCTGTCAGATGTTCCGCTGTATGTCCTGTCAGATGTTCCGCTGTATGTCCTGTCAGATGTTCGGCCGTATGTCCTGTCAGATGTTCCGCCATATAGGCTGACCGATTCTGGCTCATAGTCAGAACCTGAGAATTCTAAATTGATGTAGGCACAAACATCTTCATCTGGTCACAGATAGTCTGAGCAGGGAGCAGTTTTGTTAACTTGCTGGAGGTACAGGCATTGATAATGGTTGTGTACTCGGTTTTGTTAACTTGCTGGAGGTGCAGGCATTGATAATGGTTGTGTACTCGGTTTTGTTAACTTGCTGGAGGTACAGGCATTGATAATGGTTGTGTACTCGGTTTTGTTAACTTGCTGGAGGTACAGGCATTGATAATGGTTGTGTACTCGGTTTTGTTAACTTGCTGGAGGTACAGGCATTGATAATGGTTGTGTACTCGGTTTTGTTAAATTGCTGGAGGTACAGGCATTGATAATGGTTGTGTACTCGGTTTTGTTAACTTGCATCGGTACTAACGCCAACATTATGCATTTTGGCTGGCAAGGAGACGAGGATTTTACTTTCTTACTCAAGCAGACGAAGAGTGTAGAGAAGATCCTTGTGTTCAGTCGAAGATGAGAGAGAAACTGAACAAGATAAAGGATAAACTCTTCTTGTACAAGGCGCGTCACACATACAACAAAAACATATTACCACGTTATGGGTCGAGGAGAAATAAACTGGAAATATCAAAATATGTATGTAAATATCTTAAAGTTTATAAGTTCAGCCACGCCAGCAAATGTCCCAGAGACAGACAGGAGAAGCCAAGCAGGAGAAAAGTGTAACCTCTCATGTTTTACACAGAACCTCCTTGTAAAGAGCCATGTGAACATCAGTTTCTCCGATGTTGACAAGGAAGAGCAACTGGCAGCCGAAAGAAAAAAAGAAAATCCTCCCACCATTAACAGCAAAACTCGGCAAAGCTCAGTGAAGACGGCAGCTGGGAGCAGACAGACAGCGCTGTAAGGGCGCGTCACTCATCGCCGAGAACATAATAGGCTAGCAAATTAAGATGAACAAGACAATCCACACTTTTCTTTCATACCAACATCTACTTAGTGGATTTTTGCCTGTAATCTGTTTCTTACCTGCTTTTCTTTTCCTTTTCTATTGTGCAGTCATGTAGCGTGAGAAGACTCCTGCAAGTATTTTGTTTTTATTTTATTTGTAATTTTTAAACAGAAAAACAAAACAAAAAAATCTGAACATGAAAAGATCAGGTTTGGGTTTTTTTTTCCATGTAATAAGTGGAAGTGCTGACATGCTGTCCATCATTAGAAGATCATGATCTCCCTTCCTCTCAGTCAGCACCAAAAAAAAAATCTTTATCTACTGGGATGAATCACCACAAAAAGATCTTTATCTACTTGGATGAAGAAAGTTAGTTATATAATGCAGATAATAATGACAATGAAGACATCGAAGGTTACAACTGACTGGCACAGTTTTCATCCACACAATATACACCACTTCTCTCTTACAGCACTACAGTGTTAACAATTTTAGCAAAGTCCACTATGACAAAAACTCAGGCTGTTGTGACAGCAAAGTCCACTATGACAAAAACTCAGGCTGTTGTGACAGCAAAGTCCACTATGACAAAAACTCAGGCTGTTGTGACAATAAAGTCTACGATGACAAAAACTCAGTCGATCCATAACCCGCTGTTCAGGCTGTTGTGACATGCCCTTTATCAAAGGAGCACTGCCAGGTAGGACCAAAGTTCGTACATCGTGACCTCAAACAGGACAGCTGTACGTTCCTCTTTGTACAGGACAGCTGTACGTTCCTCTTTGTACAGGACAGCTGCACGTTCCTCTTTGTACAGGACAGCTGCACGTTCCTCTTTGTACAAGACAGCTGCACGTTCCTCTTTGTACAGGACAGCTGTACGTTCCTCTTTGTACAGGACAGCCGTTCGTTCCTCTTTGTACAGGACAGCTGTACGTTCCTCTTTGTACAGGATCTGAAGTACGTTAGAATAGATCTTCTACCTCCGTGAAAACGATCAGAGAAGACCAGGTGTAGAGCTTCATAGCTTGAGGATATCTTCAAGTCTAAGAAATATCTCCATGTAGTCTGTGTTTTTTTTTTGGCTGTCAGTCTCCGTCAGGAAACCGAAACCGTGGAGGATTCAGCACAAGGAGAGTGTGACCTTGAGCTCAATCTGGCAACAAAATTAGAACACACGGGCACTAAGTACATATATTAACTACGCTCACGCCAGTGTATTTCTTATTTTAAAAAAACTGTTTGTTTAATTTTTCATTAAAAAAAAAAAAGTAAGAAATAAAAAATTCGTGTCAAATCCATATTCAAGATTTTAATCTTCTCATCCATTTTGAATAAACTTTCTTGAGGAAGGTAAATTTTGCAGAGCGCGCATGTGGGAAACAGTTGCTGGAAATAAGTCAATTTACGTATTAAATAACCGTACACTTAAAACACACAAACTCAAAACATTTAAAAACCGAATTAAATCTGGTTAATTTGCCAGAAAATATCAAGCCAGCGAAAAAAAAAAAAGAAAACCGATGAAAGAACATGTTAACTTTTGTAGTTCTCAAAAATTTGTAAATATTTTCTCGCTTCATGGAAGAATTCGACAATCGTGCAATTATCCAAATTGCCATTAAACAAGCTCCCAGGATCTTGCACTTTGCCAAATTAACTCTTAAAACGGAAAATGTGGATAAGTGTAAATAAGTTCTATTTAGAAGGGTTAAAGTTGGATAAGCAAATGTCTACAGCGGCTTAACGTCAGAAGACTCTCTGGCTGCTTGCTTTTTCTTGGTTCTTTCCCTTGGCTAATCTGCCTCCCCGAGTACCACGTGGTACGTCTGTCGGGGCTCTTGTTTGTACAGCGTAACAAGATATTAAAATGTTGGATTACGTGAATTTAGGGATGCCTACCGAAATCATTTCCTAGGTAAAGATTTGCATTAGCGTTGCTTCAAACAACTCAACGTGGCGCGTAATTGGACATCTTATCATTTTTCTAAACCCGTTTATTTATTACATATATTTTTTCTCGCTCTAAAACTCCATATTAAGTTTCTTTGTTTCAAACTCCGCCTTTAACTACATTTAAATGTCTGCTCTAAGTCACGTGGTCTGCAGAGGCAGAGGACTACGTGGATGTCTGTCTTGAAGCCAGGCAGAGGAAAGTATAATCTTCCAGGACTGGCTAATATTAAGTTCACAGTGCTCCATGGAAACAGACTTTCCTTCAACAACCTCCTGCACGTGAGTCAGGTCGTGGTAGAGATCCTGACTATGGCGGAGCTCAATCGTTACCATTATGTCAAGCATCTTGTGCCTGCTTTGAGAGATGAACAAGTCGTATCAATCAACAATCATCACCGTTGTCATCTATTATTGCCATCATCATCGTCGTAATCATCATCATCACCACCATTATCATCATCATCATTACTGGACAGAACAACACAGAATTCTGTTCCAGCATCAACAACACCATCTACCTGGTCTAACCTGTTATAACAGTGTACCGACGGGAGAAAATATAGACAAGATGGCAGAAAGTATATACAAGACAGCATAAAGTATAGACAAGACGGCAGAAAGTACAGGCAAGACGGCAGACACTATAGACTAGACCTCAGAAAGTATAGACAAGGCGGCAGAAAGTATAAACAAGACAGTAAAAAGTATGGACAAGATGGCAGAAAATATGGACAAGACGGCAACACAACACACCGAATATCCAGTTACTCGTCCAGGTGACTGACAAGGCACACTGCAACGGTCGCAGATACTGATATAAAAATGTGTCAGTACTAGCTACGGGGGTGGCACTCTCGCAGACATCTTGATTCAGTAGTCAACAAACTTGATTATTTTGTGCTAAATAGGTTGAAAGATAAGCAAAGGAATCAACTCACCTGATGATTATTTTGTGCTAAATAGGTTGAAAGATAAGCAAAGGAATCAACTCACCTGATGATTATTTTGTGCTAAATAGGTTGAAAGATAAGCAAAGGAATCAACTCACTTGATGATTATTTTGTGCTAAATAGGTTGAAAGATAAGCAAAGGAATCAACTCAGCTGATGATTATTTTGTGCTAAATAGGTTGAAAGATAAGCAAAGGAATCAACTCACTTGATGATTATTTTGTGCTAAGCATTTTGAAAGATAAGCAAAGGAATCAACTCACTTGATGATTATTTTGGGCTAAATAGGTTAAACGATAACCCTTTGTATACTGAATTAAGTTTCCTGTAACTTTTCATTATCTTTTTTATGTCATAAGGTAGTTTTTTGGTCAGCAATGAAATTAATTTTTATAAACATTTTCATGTTTTCTTTGAAGAGTGGAATTTACAAAGAGGAAAAAACTGGTTTTCTGAAAAATTTGGCCAGTTCTGTTTGACAGGACAGAAAAAAGTGCTCTCGCACAATAAAGAGCAAAATTTCAGAGTGGCTGCCCTTTACTGCTTGTTTGACAGAAGGCTGTTATACATATTCCTTGAGTACCATCAAGAAAGATGTTTGCATTTATGAAATATTACAATTTAAACAAAGTGGTGCTTGTGAGTACCGTCAGGATACAAAGGGATAAGCAAAGGAATCAGCTCACTTGATGATTATTTTGTGTTAAATAGTTTGAAAGATAAGCAAAGTAATCAACTCACATGATGACTATTGTGTACTAAATATGTTGAAAGATAAGCAAAGTAATCAACTCACTTGATTATTATTTTGTACTAGATATGTTGAAAGATAAGCAAAGTAATCAACTCACTTGATGATTATTTTGTGCTAAATGGGTTGAAGGATGAGCAAAGTAATCAACTCACTTGATGATTATTTTATGCTAAAAAGGTTGAAAGATAAGGAAAGTAATCAACTCACTTGATGATTATTTGGTGCTAAATAGGTTGAAAGATGAGCAAAGTAATCAAATTACTTGATGATTATTTTGTGCTAAATAGGTTGAAAGATAAGCAAAGTAATCAACTCACTTGATGATTATTTTGTGCTAAATAGGTTGAAAGATAAGCAAAGTAATCAACTCACTTGATGATTATTTTGTGCTAAATAGGTTGAAAGATAAGTAAAGTAATCAGCTCACTTGATGATTATTTTGTGCTAAATAGATTGAAAGATAAGCAAAGTAATCAGCTCACTTGATGATTATTCTGTGCTAAATAGGTTGAAAGATAAGCAAAGTAATCAGCTCACTTTATGATTATTCTGTGCTAAATAGGCTGAAAGATAAGCAAAGTAATCAGCTCACTTTATGATTATTCTGTCCTAAATAGGTTGAAAGATAAGCAAAGTAATCAACTCACTTGATTATTTTGTGCTAAATAGGTTGAAAGATAAGCAAAGTAATCAACTCACTTGATGATTATTCTGTGCTAAATAGGTTGAAAGATAAGCAAAGGAATCAACTCACTTGATGATTATTCTGTGCTAAATAGGTTGAAAGATAAGCAAAGTAATCAACTCACTTGATGATTATTCTGTGCTAAATAGGTTGAAAGATAAGCAAAGTAATCAGCTCGCTTGATGATTATTCTGTGCTAAATAGGTTGAAAGATAAGCAAAGTAATCAACTCACTTGATGATTATTTTGTGCTAAATAGGTTGAAAGATGAGCAAAGTAATCAACTCACCTGATGATTATTTTGTGCTAAATATGTTGAAAGATAAGCAAAGTAATCAACTCACTTGATGATTATTTTGTGTTAAATAGGATGAAAGATAAGCAAAGTAATCAACTCACTTGATGATTATTTTGTGCTAAATATGTTGAAAGATAAGCAAAGTAATCAACTCACTTGATGATTATTTTGTGCTAAATAGGTTGAAAGATAAGTAAAGTAATCAGCTCACTTGATGATTATTTTGTGCTAAATAGATTGAAAGATAAGCAAAGTAATTAGCTCACTTTATGATTATTCTGTGCTAAATAGGTTGAAAGATAAGCAAATTAATCAGCTCACTTTATGATTATTCTGTCCTAAATAGGTTGAAAGATAAGCAAAGTAATCAACTCACTTGATGATTATTTTGTGCTAAATATGTTGAAAGATAAGCAAAGTAATCAACTCACTTGATGATTATTTTGTGCTAAATATGTTTAAAGATAAGCAAAGTAATCAACTCACTTGATGATTATTTTGTGCTAAATATGTTGAAAGATAAGTAAAGTAATCCGCTCACTTGATGATTATTCTGTGCTAAATAGGTTGAAAGATAAGCAAAGTAATCAGCTCACTTTATGATTATTCTGTCCTAAATAGGTTGAAAGATAAGCAAAGTAATCAACTCACTTGATGATTATTTTGTGCTAAATAGGTTGAAAGATAAGCAAAGTAATCAACTCACTTGATGATTATTCTGTGCTAAATAGGTTGAAAGATAAGCGTAGAGTCAGACAGTGCAAGCGTTTCTGGTTTAGTTATTCATCCACAAAAACTAAGAATCAGACGTCTATTTAGGCTCCACCACATGAAGAAAACATCGATCCAAATTCTGTTTGTCAAACTTCAGTTAATACAGAATTGATGTTGCCAGAAGCAAGAGGAGAGCTAACTCCAGCGTGGCATTTGTGTTCTCTCAAGTCTAACCTGGCTACTGTCTGCGTGTACTTCTGGTCGTGGTTAGGCGGGATTAACCTCTACTCCAGTGACTCATTCAACTTAAAAGATTTGACACCAGGTGCAGAAAATGTTATTAATACTTTCATCTGTAGACTTTTTTTTAAAAGGAAAATATATCACCCCTCCTCGGCTTTCCACCCTACACCCACACACCCATACACCCACACATACATTCTGAGCAAAGTGAAAAGATTCCATAAGCTTATTTATTTACAAGTATCTGTTGTGGTGGCGCTGTGTTGTAGTGGGCGGTGTCAAGCTAATATACACATATATATTTTTTCTTTTTTGTGCTAAGCTAGGTCCCGGATAAAGACAAACCTATTAATAGCAATTATTTGTCTGTCTGATTTACGACAGTAGTATTTACCAGTCTAATCAAGCAGCTGCGGTACAAGATTTCCTCTAGCTCAGTTTTCTCACTTTTAGGGGAAGAACATTTCTTTCACATATTTTTGTTTTCTTCTTAACATGAACGAGTCTGCAATTACATAACAGGATTAATCTTTCTCATAGGATTACTGCCATACGTTAAACTCAGGGTCATAAATGTTTACAGTAAATCGGAAAAAAATGTCATCACGATAGATACGGAGTATAATGAAGGTAAATGTAAAGATAATGTTCTTGTGAAGTGGTGGATAAATATCCAGTATTCTGCATACATAGTGCATATTCTGTGGTGGTTTGTTCCTACAAACTTAGAGACATCGGGCATGAAGTTCCGAGCAGGTCGTACCAGAACTAGCGTGAGACCTCATCCTTGATCTAGAGCTGAGCAGGTCGTACCAGAACTAGCGTGAGACCTCATCCTTGCTCTAGAGCTGAGCAGGTCGTACCAGAACTAGCGTGAGACCTCATCCTTGATCTAGAGCTGAGCAGGTCGTACCAGAACTAGAGTGAGACCTCATCCTTGCTCTAGAGCTGAGCAGATCGTACCAGAACTAGCGTGAGACCTCATCCTTGCTCTAGAACTGAGCAGATCGTACCAGAACTAGAGCGAGACCTCATCCTTGCTCTAGAGCTGAGTAGGTCGTACCAGAACTAGAGTGAGACCTCATCCTTGCTCTAGAACCGAGCAGATCGTACCAGAACTAGCGTGAGACCTCATCCTTGCTCTAGAACTGAGCAGATCGTACCAGAACTAGAGTGAGACCTCATCCTTGCTCTAGAGAGGTCAGTGGATAAGAGTGCATAAAATTGTCTTTATTCACACTCTGGACTGCTTTTAGCCCCACTGTCTTTATTCACACTCTGGACTGTGGCCCGTTGTCTGTATTATCATTCTGGAATGTATAAGACTTTCATCTACCTCAGTCATTAGTGCTTGCTTTATTTTACAGAATTTTTTACAAGTTTAAATTTCTTGGCCACCGTAAACAAGAAAGAATGATGATTATGATGATGATGATGATGATGATACGCTGAAATTATGGTAAGAGAGAGAGAGAGAGAGCATAGATGGCGGCTTGACTCTGAAATATTGTCTTTTGCCAATTATCTTGTAGATAAATCTCATTGTTTGTACTTTCATCACTTGCACAGAGAAATGCCAAGTTCCCTGCAGCTATCTACCTCTCCACATGTTCTTTCCGTCGATGCTTGTTTGCTTTTGACGCAGAGTTCGTGATTGATGAAGACACTTCTAGCCCACATTTTAGCAAACAAGAACAGTCACTGCAACAACTATATTATAATTGTAACCTCCCCTACTGAGCACATGAAGAAAGTTGAATGGAGGAATCCTGTAGGATCGTGTTTCTCTTATCTTCAACGTTTAATCCCAGCTGACGAGCATGAAGGCAGGCGCGTGGGAGCCTCATCTAAGCGCTCACTCTCGAGAAAAGGGAAAAAAAAAGATTCCAGTGAACTCCGAGGACTTGTCGAGTCGCGAGCACTTGAAAAATGAGTATGTTTTGAAAGCTCAGAAACCAATACGGAGCCGGAGCCATCAATCTATCGTAATTACTACATAGGCTAAGTTACAAGTTACATGTTACAAGTTACATAGCCTGTAGACCTTCATATCTACGCCTCATCCGGCATACCTTCTTCGTACTTGCTTTTTGTAAATGAAAAAAAAAAACAAAACATTATTTTTTTTTAAAAATCAAAAGAAACCACCTCTGACATTATTTCTTGTACTTACTGGCATTATTTTTTGTACTTACTGGCATTATTTTTTGTACTTACTGGCATTATTTTTTTGTACTTACTGGCATTATTTTTTTGTACTTACTGGCATTATTTTTTTTGGTACTTACTGGCATTACTTTTTGTACTTATTAAAATCTTGGATTTTTTTCCTTATTTGAAATAAATAAATGTTGACGATATTAAACTGTAGCGTTTCTCTTGCTACTTACATCTAGCTACCTACATATAGCTTCCTACATCTAACTACTTACATCTAGCTACCAACATTTAGCAACCTATATCTGGCTACCTACTTCTAGCTACCTACATCTAGCTACTTACATATAGCTTCCTACATCTAGCTACCAAGATCTAGCTACCAAGATCTAGCAACCTATATCTAGCTACCTACATCTAGCTACTTACATCTAGCTACCAACATCTGGCTTCTTACATCTAGCTACCTACATCTACGAACCTACATCTAGCTACCTACATCTAGCTACCAACATTTAGCAACCTATATCTGGCTACCTACATCTAGCTACCTACATTTAGCTACTTACACCTAGCTACCATCATCTAGCTACCAACATCTAGCTACCTACATATAGCTTCCTACATCTAGCTACCTACATCTAGCTACTTACATCTAGCTACCAACATCTAGCTTCTTACATCTAGCTACCTACATTTTGCAACCTATATCTGGCTACCTACATATAGCAAACTACATTTAGCTACTTACATCTAGCTACCTACATCTACGAACCTACATCTAGCTACCTACATCTAACTACTTACATCTAGCTACCAACATTTAGCAATCTATATCTGGCTACCTACATCTAGCTACCTACATCTAGCTACTTACATCTAGCTACCATCATCTAGCTACCAACATCTAGCTACCTACATATAGCTTCCTACATCTAGCTAGCTACATCTACGAACCTACATCTAGCTACCTACATCTAACTACCTACATCTAGCTACCTACATCTAGCTACCAAGATCTAGCTACTTACATCTAGCTACCAACATCTAGCTTCTTACATCTAGCTACCTACATTTTGCTACCTATATCTAGCTACCTACATATAGCAAACTACATTTAGCTACTTACATCTAGCTACCAAAATCTAGCTTCTTACATCTAGCTACCTACATTTTGCTACTTATATCTAGCCACCTACATCTAGCTACCTACATCTAGCTACCAACATTTAACAACCTATATCTGGCTACCTACATCTAGCTACCTACATCTAGCTACTTACATCTAGCTACCATCATCTAGCTACCAACATCTAGCTACCTACATATAGCAAACTACATTTAGCTACTTACATCTAGCTACCTACATCTACGAACCTACATCTAGCTACCTACATCTAGCTACGACGGAAACCTCCCAAGTTTGCGCTCTCCATGTAACCTTGACATACTCCCGTGTACAGGAAACTGATCTAACTTCACGTGACTTCCAGAAAGTAACTAACAATATAAGAGGGTAAACGCTGATTAGTTTGGAACTGAAGAGAACAACTATTTGAAGTACAACAAAACTAAAACTGTACCCCCAGTTTGCCTTAAGAGTGTGGAAACGGGGATTTGTACCATTTAACCTTTACAACGATAATATATCGTATGTTGTATCAGCAGCACTCTAACCTGGACTACTCTCTCTTATATATAAAAGTTCTGTCTATACTAGATGTAATCCGCCAAAAGTGACGAGAGAAGAAATAAAAATAAGATTTCTATACGTTACTGCATCATGTACGTGGTTTCTAGATAGCTCTATGTTTCACTCAAACAATGAACTCATTTCACTCAATTCACACAAAATTTGGGAAATCCAAATAGCTACAGCTGGATGGAGGAAGAGTAACACTGGTTGTAAATAGATGATGTGTAGTGATACTACAAATTTGTCTTGGCCATAAACTACATAGAAAAAATATTACAAACAGATCTGTGATGGTGACGTGGATAAAACATTTGTGTGTGTATGTAGAACTTGTAGTATGTGATATCTTGCAGTATGTAGTACTTTTAGTATGTGATATATTGTAGTATGAAGAACTTGTAGTATGTCGTATCTTGTAGTATGTAGAACTTGTAGTATGTGATATCTTGTGGTATGTAGAACTTGTAGTAAGTGATATCTTGTAGTATGTAGAACTTATAGTATATGATATATTGTAGTATGTACTACTTGTAGTAGTGCAGGTTTTATTTACTGGGCTACGAAGTGTAACGTTAAGCAGACTGTAGTACATTGCGACATACCAACTTGAGATTTATAAACCTAAACTGCGCATAACTTATTAAATTACTAGACTGTAGTATATTGTGCCATACCAACATGAGATTTACAAACCTAAGATGTGCATAACTTATTAAATTACTGGACTATATCAACATGAGGTTTATAAACCTAAACGTACTAGAGAGTACCAATATGAGATTTATAAACCTAAACTGTGCATAACGTATCAAATTACTAGACTGTAGTACATTGTGCCATACAATATGAGATTTATAAATCTAAGCTCTGCATAACTAGAGACAGAATAATCCTATCTATCACCAAGTTGTGACAAGGAAACTACATACAGAATAACCCGATCACCAAGTTGTGACAAGTAAACTACAGACAGAATAACCCGATCACCAAGTTGTGACAAGGAAAATACAGACAGAATAACCCGATCACCAAGTTGTGACAAGTAAACTACAGACAGAATAACCCGATCACCAAGTTGTGACAAGGAAACTACATACAGAATAACCCGATCACCAAGTTGTGACAAGGAAAATACAGACAGAATAACCCGATCACCAAGTTGTGACAAGGAAACTACATACAGAATAATCATATCTATCACCACGTTGTGACAAGTAAACTACAGACAGAATAACCCTATCACCACGTTGTGACAAGTAAACTACAGACAGAATAACCCTATCACCACACTGTGACAAGGAAAATACAGACAGAATAACCCGATCACCAAGTTGTGACAAGGAAAATACAGACAGAATAACCCGATCACCAAGTTGTGACAAGGAAACTACAGACAGAATAACCCTATCACCACGTTGTGACAAGTAAACTACAGACAGAATAACCCTATCACCACGTTGTGACAAGTAAAATACAGACAGAATAACCCGATCACCAATTTGTGACAAGGAAACCACGCGCAGAATAAAGATGAAAAAAGGTTTACTACTTATAAGAAAATAAGACTGCTAGGACACTGCTAGGACACACGCTCACACACACACGTTCACAGACTTACTCATACACACACGCTCACACACACTCACACACACGTTAGCACACGCGCTCACACACACATACTCACACACATACGCTCACACACGCGTCCACACACGCGTTCACTCACATACGAATTGCCCTTCCCCAAAGAAAGCAAATATAAGAATCCGGAGCAGATATTAGAGAAGAAGAAAGATGAATTTAAAATGTAAACCAAAAGATACAAAGCAACAACAACAACAACAACAACAACAGCAACAACAACAACAGCAACAACAACAATAACAACAGCACCGCTACCAACAGCAACACAATAAACAAGACAATAAACAACTAAAGAAACACCACCACCATCAACAACTAAATAAACAACAACAACAGAAATAATAACACCACCTCAAACAACAGAATCAGCAACAACTACAGAAGCAACAACACAACCACAACCATCAAAACCAAAAACAACAACAGAAATAATAACACCACCAAGAAAACCAACAACAAAAGAAACAACAGCAGCATCAACAACTACAGAACAAGCAACAACTGTAACAGAAAAACAACACCAACACCACCACAAACAACAAAATCTACAACAACAAGAGAAACAACAACACCACCACAAACAACATAACAAAAAACAACAAGCAAAACCACAACAAAGAACAAAACCAACAACAACAGAAACAACAATACCACTACAAACAACAAAATCAACAGCAACAGAAAGAACAACACCATCGCAAACAACAACACGATCAGCAACACCACTAAAAACAACAACAGCAGCATTAACAATAACACCACCAACAACCACAAGAAGAACATCAACAATAACACCACGAATAACAGTACCACCAGCACTAACTACAGTAACAACAACAAAAGCAGCAACAACACTAACAACAACAACTTTAACAACGCCGAACACCAACAACAGAAGCAACAACAACAATAATAAAACCAGCAACAACAACACCAGCAACAACACAGGAAGTAAAAACAAGAACAACAATTATAACAGCAACAATAGAAAAACACAAACGACAACAACAACAGCAACAACAGCAGAAACAACAACAAAAATATTAAAAGCAGCAACAGCTCCACAAGTACCATCAAAAACAACAACAACCACAATAGCAACAACAACATCAGCAACAACAAAAAACAACAGCAACGCCAACAACAACAATAACAACTACAGCAACAACAATAACAGCAACGCCAAGAACATTAGCATCCACAATAATAACAACAACTAAACCAACACCAGCAACACTAACAACAACAACAATGATAGCAACGCAAACAACACCATAGCAACACAAACAACAGCAACAACAGAAAGAACAATAAAACCAACAACAGCACCAAGAACATCAACAACAACATCAGCGCCACAAAAACGACAGCAACAACAACAGTAACAACGATACCAATAACAACTACACCAACAACAGCAGCATCACCAATAACAACAACAGCAATACCACCAAGAACAACACTAACAACAGCAGCAGCAGCGAAAACACAATCAATAATAGCAATAACAATAGCAACAACAACAACAGCAACAATAACAGCAGCAAGAACAACATCAACAACATCATCAACAGAGAAACAACAACAGCACCAGCAACAGCAACAACAATAACAGTAACAACAACAATAATAATAATAATACCAACACCAACAGAGAAACAACAACAGCAACAATAACAACACCATAACCAACAACAATAGCAACAAATATAAATTTTGATCAATCTTTGTTCCACACATGAACATCATAAGTTTGCTGTGTCCTTTTTTTTTCTAATGAATCTTCTTTCTATTATTTCTACTTTGCAACAACCACACAGAGAAGAATATAAACATAAAAGAATAAAGATAAATGATAAATATGGAATGAAGTGAAAACAAGAGAAAACAAACAGAAGAATAGAAAAAGTTCAAGCGCCATCACTGACTAGATAACATTAACATTATGACGAACATATCACACCTGCGACATCTGTCATATTCTGGAATATTACTATCTGTAAGCCTGCGAAGACAAAGGCGAAGATGGCTTGAAGACATCGTTGATAATCTGCAAATGGATGCATCAGCAGCAGAGCATCTTGCTTACAATGAGTGGCCTACAGGAGATCTGTTAGGGAGGCAAAGTTCCTCAAGGGACATGCACATGACTGACTGAAGCCTGCGATGCGTCATAGATCAACAGAAACATCTATGTTTAACTCTTCACAACATAACAGATCAACAGAAACATCTATGTTTAACTCTTCACAACATAACAGATCAACAGAAACATCTATGTTTAACTCTTCACAACATAACAGATCAACAGAAACATCTATGTTTAACTCTTCACAACATAACAGATCAACAGAAACATCTATGTTTAACTCTTCACAACGTCACAGATCAACAGAAACATCTATGTTTAACTCTTCACAACGTCACAGATCAACAGAAACATCTATGTTTAATTCTTCACAACGTCACAGATCAACAGAAACATCTATGTTTAACTCTTCACAACGCCACAGATCAACAGAAACATCTATGTTTAACTCTTCACAACGCCACAGATCAACAGAAACATCTATGTTTAATTCTTCACAACGCCACAGATCAACAGAAACATCTATGTTTAATTCTTCACAACGCCACAGATCAACAGAAACATCTATGTTCACACAAACATCTGTTCATTAATTGTACTAGTGAAGAAGTTTTATAAAGCACCAGAGACTGTTAAAAAAAAATTACTGTCAGATTTTTAAAACCATTCTTCATCATTTAGCTTTCTATTTCCAAATTGACTATCCAACACTTTTCAGTATTTATTTAGCTTTAAATTTGCAAACTGAGGATCCTGATTTGTCAACATTCAGCTTTATGTGTTTGAACTGACGATCCCAATTTTAATTTGGCTGAGCCTCTTTCAGTTGCCCAAATGTTAACTTTTCTCAGAACTCGTAAGAAAATAGATTCTATTTTGCCCTCGTCTCTATGAACTTCTTATCTTATATCTTGTATCCTTCCCGTGCCGTTAAACGTCACATAGGGCTCGCAAGGTAGTTCGCCAGTTTTTCCTGTCTTCGGCAAGTCTTTCAACCTTATCAAGGGATTTTATGTCTATTAATTTGGCCTCTCTTAATAATGTCTTCTTCAGAGTTTCACGCGGTCTGCCTCTTTTTTCTTTGGCCTGTCTATGAACTAGCATTAGTGTAATCTACTAAAACTAACCACGTGTTTTGCCCACACACTGTACTGTGGTAGTGTGTGTGTGTGTGTATGTGTGGCTAATTGTCTTGAAGTAGTGAATTCTTCATGTTCTGTTACAAAGATCACTATTTACAGAGCAGATTTTCTTGACTGCTACACAAGTGACACAACAGACGTGATACACGAAAACCCAGGACAACAACCACTACATTTCCGTACACGAACATGACCAGTTTCATGTAATCGACTCACTCAACACCACATTTGACACTCAACATGAATCCAATTATCACAGGATTCAACAGATACAGAAATCACACAAGTTTAATGATGAATTCCCATTTACTAAATGCGTGCTGTAAATGGATGTGTTGTGTAACCTTTGGAAACAATTACCATGAGGATAGAAAAACGGTCCGGTCGATTAACATCGCCATGGGACTCTCAAACTAACATAAAGCATCAAAAACAACATACGAACCTCATATATAAACTCCAAACACAGCCTTCCAACAGAAAATCACATTTTTATCCTAAAGAGGACAATCAAACGTACAACACTACATAATAAACTTTACAACCTTTTGTCCTAAAAAGGACAATCAACTAGCAAAAGCTACATTCTGACCTAAACAAACTTTGTCCTAACAAGAACAATCAACTACAAAACTTACATGATGAACCAAGTCCTAACAAACATCTTTTTAGACAAAACTCACACACGACCTGTCTCTACAACATTCAGACGAAAAACTAACTCATTCCCACATCCTGCCACTCAGATCCACGTGAGTGAGTTCTCAATCGGAACACGGAGATACTTTTGTCCGTGCCAGCGTAAACAGGTGAGTTGTGGGTCTTTACCTGCTTGACCACAACACAGGGTTTCTCTCTCTCTCACACACACACAAAATCTGTAACAGAACAACATTCTCTTACATCTACATACAACATTATCACTTACATCGTTTCAATTTTATGCTTCATGTATCTACAAACACAGTTAGAAAGCAAAAACTGAACGTAGATTTAAAATATATTTTGTAACATGCAAATTTTATTGTGCTGAAAGAAAAACTTCAGACTTACTGCAGGGGGCGTGGGATATTACCCGGGGAAGGGTGAATCGTCGCAGTTACAAGCATCCCCTCCAAGCTGTATCAGGCAGAGATAGACACAGACAGAGAATGTGCTTTGTGTTGTTGGTGGCGTGGTTGACGGCGCTGTAGTGTCATTAGTCTGTGGTGCAGCATCTCTCTTCTTTGGAAGATATTCTTCTGTTGATGTGCTGATGGTTGTGTCCACACTAGGTGTCGCTGAAATCAGATATGTCTATCTATCTATCTATCTATCTATCTATCTATCTATCTATCTATCTATCTATCTATCTATCTATCTATCTATCTATCTATCTATCTATCTATCTATCTATCTATCTATCTATCTATCTATCTATCTATCTATCTATTTGTTCTGTTCTGTTCTGTTTTGTTCTGTCTGTCTGTCTGTCTGTCTGTCTATTTCCATGTACATATGTTGATATAATATTGTAGGTTTTGTTCTTCCAATCATCTGCTGACATCACGTGATCATAACATGGCAGAGCTAGAGAACCTTCTTCTTAGAATCACTGGTTAAAAACTAGCAACTAACAAATAGTAACAACTAGTATCTAACAACTAGTAAAATCTAGCAACTAACAACTAGCAAAAACTAGTATTTAACAGCTACCGACTAAGAAATAGTAAAAACTAGCAACTAACAACTAGTAAAATCAGTATCTAACAATTAGCATCTAACAAATAGTAAATTCTAGCAACTAAAAACTAATAAAAACTAGTATCTAATAACTAACAACTAAGAAATAGTAAAAACTAGTATATAACAAGTAGCAACTAAGAAACAGTAAAAACTAACAACTAACAACTATTAAAAACTAACAACTAACAACTAGTAAAAACTAGCAACTAACATCTATTAAAAACTAGCATCTGACAACTAGTAACTAACAAATAGCAAAAACTAGCAACTGACAAATAGTAAAAAAGTAAAAATCTAAAAACTGGCAACTTAAAAATTATAAACTTACAGCTAACAACTAGTAAAAACTAGCAACTAACATGGAAAAGTACAACCTAACAACTAACATCTAGCAACTAACAAATATTAAAAGCCAGCTGCTAAGGACTGATAAAATCTTATCACCATCAACTAAAGACTCATACAATGCTAATAAATCCAGATATTCGCTTTAAAAAGAAAACTTATCATTAATGCACTGAAGTAGTTTTTCTTCATTACATTCATTTTTTCTCAAACAGAGAAGTCTTGTTTGTTCTGTTTTCTTGATGTTTTCTGACAACCTGGGAACATTTGCTTATTTTGGCCACAAAGACAGTTTTCTTGATGACTATTTATTCTCCCAGATGATCTACCTGCAGCTTGTTTCTATGACATGCTACAGCCAGGTGTGAAAGCGGTTTAATCATCTGATTGTTTGGAAGGACTTACTGAAGTAGGTACGCCATGAGCCTGCACTAGTTTAACATATCTGCTTTAAAACCAGTTGCACGTATGTAAAGAGGAGCCAATAGGGGAACTTTGAAACAGCGTGAGTCCTCAGGTAATTGCCATGATCAAGTGAGATAACAGTGTGAGTCCTCAGGTAATTGTCATGATCAAGTGAGATAACAGTGTGAGTCCTCAGGTAATTGCCATGATCAAGTGAGATAACAGTGTGAGTATCTTCAGGTAATTGCCATGATCAAGTGAGATAACAGTGTGAGTATCTTCAGGTAATTGCCATGATCAAGTGAGATAACAGTGTGAGTCTCTTCAGGTAATTCCCATTATCAAGTGAGATAACAATGTGAGTCTCTTCAGGTAATTGCCATGATCAAGTGAGATAACAGCGTGAGTCTCTTCAGATAATTGCCATGATCAAGTGTGATAACAGTGTGAGTCTCTTCAGATAATTGCCATGATCAAGTGAGATAACAGTGTGAGTCTCTTCAGATAATTGTCATGATCAAGTGAGATAACAGTATGAGTCTCTTCAGATAATTGCCATGATCAAGTGAGATAACAATGTGAGTCTCTTCAGGTAATTGCCATGATCAAGTGAGATAACAGTGTGAGTCTCTTCAGATAATTGCCATGATCAAGTGAGATAACAGTGTGAGTCCTCCGATAATTGCAATGATCAATTGAGATAACAGTATGAGTCTTCAGATAATTGCTATGATCAAGTGTGATAACATTATGAGTCTTCAGATAATTGCCATGATCAAGTGAGATAACAGTATGAGTCTTCAAATAATTGCCATGTTCAAGTGAGATAACAGTATGAGTCTTCAGATAATTGCCATGATCAAGTGAGATAACAGTATGAGTCTTCAGATAATTGCCATGATCAAGTGAGATAACAGTGTACCAGCTGTTTCACTTTGCAAGGGGTTTGTTAGCTGTACTGTTTCTACTTTATGGGGGCGGGCGGGGGGGGGGGGGGTGGGGGGAAGAGAGTTGGGCGAAGGATTGCTGTTGTCTTAGTTTTCTTGAACATAATTTTTGTGTTTCTTTTTCGTCACAATTTTATGTTGCAAATGTTGCCGTACATCTTGGCAGATTAGCCAGAGGGCAAGAAACCTTTCTTGGGTACTGGAAGCTGGGAAGGAGGTCTGAAGGTTCAGAGTATGAAAGACAACCTGCTGTTGACGAGGTGGTAGACATCCTGGTGTTAACACTGAGAAGACAACTTGGTTTTGACAGCATAGAAGACATCCTGGTAGACAGCCTGGTTTTGATAGCATAGAAGACATCCTGGTGTCCACAGATGGCAGATGTTCTGGTATTGATAATATAAATCTAAATCTGATACCGAAAGTAGAGAAGACAGCTTGCTATCAGTATTATGGAAGACAGTCTGGTACAGATAGTAGAGAAGACAGCTTGCTATCAGTATTATGGAAGACTGTCTGGTACCGATAGTAGAGAAGACAGATTGCTATCAGTATTATGGAAGATTGTCTGGTACCGATAGTAGAGAAGACAGATTGCTATAATTAACATGGAAGACAATCTGGTACTGATAGTAGAGAAGACAGCTTGCTATCAGTATTATGGAAGACAGTCTGGTACCGATAGTAGAGAAGACAGCTTGCTATCAGTAACATGGAAGACAATTTGGTACCGATAATAGAGAAGACAGCTTACTATCAGTAACATGGAAGATTGTCTGGTACCGATAGTAGAGAAGACAGCTTACTATCAGTAATATGGAAGATGTCATAAAGCATGTCACAGTAAAAGTTATCTTCAATTGCTCTTACAGACACCGAATACAGTTAATTGTTTATTCTGAATAGTCCCGAAATTGTTGTTTAGTAGATAGTCATTTATACATGTATGTAGTTACTTCTGTACTGAGTGAATGTTTAAGAGCGAAACGTAAATGTTATATTTTATTTTATATCGCTCAGTTTCAATGTTAGTTATGTTTGTTATATGAACAGCATATTTGTAGAATGTCTGGAATAGAGTGAAAGATGTATGATAAAGGGCAGAATGTCAGACGGGCCTGCGTGCCCAATTCTTAACCCTTTTGAAATAAAGATCAATAAAGATCAATGGAAGACAGTCTGATAACAACAGTAAAGAAGATAACTTGCTATCAGTAATATGGAATACAGTCTAATACTGATTTTGAAAGACAACTGTGGGCAATTCCATCATCATCATCATCATCATCATTATCACCATCATCATCATCCCGATGTGACCGTAGTGAGAGCTCTAACCCAAAGCCATGAGCTGTGTGTCTGGCACATACTAACCTTGACCTAAGCAGTGGCATCTGAACTTAAGAAGTTGGGTAGCTTCACCAACCAAGGCCTGGTTCATGGTACACACTGTGTCACAGATGTTTCCCTGCCAGATCGCTTGTCCAAGGACACAGGAAACGAAAAGGAAACAAACGTACAGCCTCATCTTTCGCTCGAAAACTTTCTGGAAGTTTCTTCTGTTGGCGAGAAGACAATCTTCAATTACAAAGTAGCACCATGAGATAAAACGAAGACTAAATAGCATCCTGAGATAAGGCAGTCTTCATTCACAAAGTAGCATGAGATAAGACAGTCTTCATCTAAAAAGGTAGCACCATGAGATAGGACATTCTTCATTCACAAAGTAGCATCCAGAGATAAGACAGTCTTCATTCACAAAGTAAGGTGAAATAAGACAATCTTCATTTAAAAAGTAAGCATCTTGAGAAAAGACAGTCTTCATTTGATAAGTAAGCATCATGAGATAAGGCAGTCTTCATTCGGAAAGTAGTATGAGATAGGACAGTCTTCATTCACAAAGTAGAGTGAGATAAGACAGTCTTCATTCACAAAATAGCATCATGAGATAAGACAATCTTCATTTAAAAAGTAGCATCATGAGATAAGACAGTCTTAAATTAAAAAGTAGCATCATGAGATAAGACAGTCTTAAGATTAAAAATAGCATCATGAGATAAGACAGTCTTAAATTAAAAAGTAGCATCATGAGATAAGATAGTCTTAAGTTAAAAAATAGCATCATGAGATAAGACAGTCTTAAGTTAAAAAGTAGCATCACGAGAAAAGATAATGTTCATTTAAAAAATAGCATCATGAGATAAGACAATCTTCATTTAAAAAGTAGCATCATGAGATAAGACAATCTTAAGTTAAAAAGTAGCATCATGAGATAGGACAATCTTTATTGACAGAAAACGTGAGAGAAGACAATCTTTGTTCATATACTAGTATGAGAGAAGACAATCTTTGTTCATATACTAGTATGAGAGAAGACTATCTTTGTTCATATACTAGTATGAGAGAAGACAATCTTTGTTTATATACTAGTATGAGAGAAGACAATCTTTGTTGATATACTAGTATGAGAGAAGACAATCTTTGTTCATATACTAGTATGAGAGAAGACAATCTTTGTTGATATACTAGTATGAGAGAAGACAATCTTTGTTCATATACTAGTATGAGAGAAGACAATCTTTGTTCATATACTAGTATGAGAGAAGACAATCTTTGTTCACAAACTAAAATGTATAAACTATGAAAAAAAAATAGAAACAGCTTTATTACTTAACCACTACAAAGTTATGACGTTTTGGCGTGAGCCTTAATCATAGAAAAACACACAGGACGAAGAAATAAAGAGAAGAGATAAAGTATAAATTCACATGAATATTGTGCTTAAAAAAGAAATGAAATAAAATGAATAGAGCACTTAGCTGTAACTCTGTAAGAAGCTGTTGCTTGTCCGACGTTGTGTGTCAGAAATGTGCATATTGGAGTGTAGAGAGTGTTTAAATGGAGACTTGGGATGTGTGACAGGTGGGTCGTAATGAGGGTGTTGGGTGGGTAATAATACACGTAACCAGATAGATTATGTTATGATCAACCGTGGAGGGGAGAGAGAGTGACACAATGGTAATCTACCCGGGAGAAGGTGAAACATGTGGTTATAGTAGGGGTAGAAGGGTTGTTAACAGAACTTGGAAAACTGGAAAACACCGAACAAGAAATGAAAAGAATGGAAATTAACATTCTTGGTTTATGTGAAATGAAATGGACTGGAGCATGAAGCAGAGATCATAAAGATTTCAAAATAATATATTCCGGGGGAAACCAGCATAGAAATGGAGTTGGTATAATACTGGGTAAGAAGATAACAAGAACTGTGAAAGGATTCTGGTGCATATCAGACAGAGTATTAATGGTTAAATTACAGGGCCACCCAATAGACACAAATCTCATCCAAGTATACGCACCAACTTCGGAAAGCTCTGATGAAGAGATAAAAGAATTTTACAACAATCTGGACATGGCAATGAAACAGTGAAAGTAGGGACTGAACAAGACAATGAAGCTACTGGCAAGTATGGACTAGATATTAGAAATACAAGAGGAGAGATGTTGATTGAGTAGGCAGAAATGAATAAAATGATAATAGGAAATACTTAGTTTCAACAACACCCTAGGCGACTATGGACATGGAAAAGCCCAAATAATAACACACCTAACCAGGTAGATTACATTATGATCAACAGAAGATTCAAGAACTCACTAATATCCATGAAAACAAGACCAAGCACAGACTGCAACAGTGACCACATCCCAGTTATAGAAAAAGTGAGAATCACGCTAAAGAGGTTAAAAGTAGCAGCTAAAAACAAAGAACTAGATAGCGAGCTGTTACAGAAAGATAAAGCAATACAAGAACAATATAGGTCCATGGTACATAACAGATATAATGCTACAAAGAAGATTGAAACGATTGATGAACAATGGAATATGCTCAAAGACTCTGTTCAGCAAATATCTATCGAAATCCTACCTCTAAATAAAATACATGCTAAACATGGCTGGATGACAGAAGAAATTTTGCAACTAACGGATCGGAGAAGAAGTCTTAAGGAAGATAAAGATGAATATGATAAAATAAATAAAGAAATAAGACACAAATGCAATAAAGCTAAAGAAGAGTGGCTAAATAAGAAATATAGTGAAATAGAGACACACCATCATGGAAACACAAGAGATATGTACAAACACATAAAGGAGTTAACAAACAAAAGGATATATCACAAGACTGGTTGCTTGAAGTCAAAGGAGGGGCATACAGTAATGGACAGAGATGAAATTATGGCAAATACATTAGAGAACTCTATGAGGACAATAGAAGTGAAATAGATATACGAAATAATAATGAAAGGGCTCCCATATTAAAAGCACAAGTGGAAAAAGCCACGAAGAACAACAAAGCACCAGGACCAGATAAAATCACCAAGGAAGAATTGGAAGCATTAGGAGAGCTTGGCATAGAAATAATTACCAGATTGCTGAATGACATCTATAACAGTAACTATGTCCTATCAGAGCTTTTGTAATCAATTTTCATTGCCCTACCAAAGAAACAAGGTGCAATTGAATGTGAAGACCATCGAACCATTAGTCTTATGAGCCATGTTACCAAAATCCTGCTTCGTATTGTCATGAGAAGAGTCAGGGGCAAAATAAAACCAGAAATCGCTGAAGAACAGTGTGTATATATATATATATATATATATATATATATATATATATATTAAGAACATTGATGGAGAGATCAATAGAAGTAAAGACGGACCTATACTTATGCTTCATAGACTACTGTAAAGCTTTCGATAAAGTGAGACACACAGAAATTATAAGAATGCTGGAAAACATCAACATAAATGGGAAAGAACTAAAACTTATCAAAATCATATATTGGCAGCAATCAGCAGCAATGAAGGTTGAGAACCAAATAGGACCATCCCAAGACAATTGGGAGTGAAACAAGGATGTGTTCTGTCTTCTGAACTCTTTTCCTTGTACAGAGAAAACATAATGAGAAATACAGAGAACATGCCAGGAATATCAACTGGCGGTTACAACATTAACAACTTAAGATATGCATACGACACAGTTCAGATTGCTAAAAGTGAAGGGGAGCTACAGGCTCTTCTGGGCGTCGTGGTTCGTGAAAGTAAAAGTAAAGGTCTCAGCCTGAACAAAAAGAAGACAGAAGTGATGATCATCTCAAAGAAAAGAATACCACTAAAATGTAGCATTACCATTGATGGCACAAATCTGAAACAAGTTGATAGATTCAAGTACTTAGAAACAATTATAACAACTGATGGGAAATGTCACAACAAAATAAACAGCAGACATGCTCAGGCCAAGTCAGCATTCCAGAAAATGAGAAACATCTTGTGCAATAGATCCATATCAATGGAAACAAGATTCCGAGTACTTAAATGTTACATCCAGCCAATTTTGTTTTATGGGTGTGAAGATGGTCCATGAATAAGAGAGTACAGCGAGAAATGGAGGCAATGGAGATGTGGTTTATAAGAAGGATGTTGAAGGTACCATGGACAGCCAAGAAAACCAGTGAAGTGAGAGGCTGGAGTTAAAAGGCAAATTACAGCAAAGATCAGAGGCAGACAAGAGAGATTTGTAGGCCACTTCCTGAGAAGAGGAAAACTGGAACACACTGTGGCAAGTGGGAAAATTGAGGGAAGAAGAGACAGAAGAAGACAGAGAGAGAAGTTACTGGATGGGCTGTCAGTGTGGCTAAGAAGAAAGTCACCGGCGGATCTCATAATCAAGTCTAAAGACAGGGAATTGTGGAGAGAATTGATCACCTACGCCACGTGGCACTGCACCTAGATTAGATTAGAGGGGATGTATTGTGATGCGGTGAAGAGGTTCTAAGCTGTGGGTAACAAGTGAGAAGGGAGTGAAATTAGTTGGGAGGGATTATGATTGTAGAAGAGGAGAATGTTACGTGTAGCTAAATAACGAGTCAGTAACGAGTGACTCTGTGGATAGTTATATAATCACTCACTACTTATTGTGTGTTACTATTCACAAAATAGCATGAGAGAACACAATCTTTGTTCACAAAGTGGCATGAGAGAACACAATCTTTGTTCACAAAGTGGCATGAGAGATGACATTCTTTGTTCGTAAAGTAGCATGAGAGGAGACAATCTTCGTTCACAAAGTACGAGAGATCCACTTGATGAAGTTACAGACGTTGAAATCTTAATATTCCCATAGAACAGGTGCGTCAGTTAAACTTATGATGTTATTATAATGGCCAACCAACTACAGCTGATCACGATCCTTATATTCACCTGTGCGATGTTGCAAGAAACAAACTGTTGCTCTCTATCACGTGTTGCTGCTACTGCTCCACTCCCATAGCAGTCGTGAAGTCAAAAGAGAAAACTGCTTCCACCTAGCTACTAGAGCCATCTTCATATCCGACTTCGTGTGACTACAACCTTGAGTTCATTACAGTGGATGTGGTGGGGGATAGGTATGTAAGCATGAGCAACGAAGCAGACGAAGGGAAGCTTACAATGACATGTCAACATCTCCGTCAACCATCATGTCATGAAGGATCTGTCTTCAGCTTCCACATGATGGAGTGAACAATGAAGAAGAAGTAAAAACCAGCTCTGTTGTTACAGGAAAGTCAAGTTTGTTTCCAGAAAAAAAACAACGAAATTAACAAAATTAGACAGAAATCAGTTTCAGTAAACTTCCAACATGAAAACATTGTTTAGAAACTTGTAGAAAACACTCACGTGATACTAGTCAGTGGAACAAATACTTACCTGACTGTAAATACATACATGACTGTGACTACATACTTGACTGTGAATATATTCTTGACTGTGAATATATACTTGATTATGAATACATACTTGACTTGGAATATATACGTGACTGTGAATACATACTTGACTGTGAATACATAAGTGACTGTGAATACATACCTGACTGTGACTACATACTTCACTGTGAATATATACCTGACTGTGAATACATACCTGACTGTGAATACAGGAGCATTCACACTGTTTATCTATGTAGCATTGTTTGTGAACTCATGACAGCCTGTTGGGGTTACAGAACGTTATCTTTTAGACAACATCGTGAAAGCTGTAGGCGGGCCTGTCATAAAAACTGGCAAAGCAGGCAAAGATAGAACGGTTTGTTTCAAGCAGCGGTTTTCAAACTGTTTGCTGTGTGTACCAGACATTTCAAACACATTCCTTAACTTCACTTTATACAAGAACACAGAAACATAACATCAGCATGTGCCATTACAGAAGACAGTGGCTGTGTGAGGTGGTGTAATTCTCTAGGTTACTCATTCACTGCTGGTCAAGACCCGATCTTTTGGCGCTTCAGATAAACTCGATGTGGCCATGATTTATCTGACAAGCAAATGCGTTTCCCAGGGTAGTGGAGCATGTCGAGAGAGTCTGCTTTCTGAATCTGTTTTGAGAATTTAAAATAGCACATTTTTTTACTCTCTCTACCACAGCCTGTATGTGTCTTTAGATCCTCACCACGCCACCAAATGCCAAGAGTTCAAAGTTCACAACCTCACCACGCCACCAAATGCCAAGAGTTCCAAGTTCACAACCTCACCACGCCACCAAATGCCAAGAGTTCCAAGTTCACAACCTCACCACGCCACCAAATGCCAAGAGTTCCAAGTTCACAACCTCACCACGCCACCAAATGCCAAGAGTTCCAAGTTCACAACCTCACCACGCCACCAAATGCCAAGAGTTCCAAGTTCACAACCTCACCACGCCACCAAATGCCAAGAGTTCCAAGTTCACAACCTCACCACGCCACCAAATGCCAAGAGTTCCAAGTTCACAACCTCACCACGCCACCAAATGCCAATAGCTCCAAGTTCACAACCTCACCACGCCACCAAATGCCAATAGTTCCAAGTTCACATATATCATTGATATATTGCAGTATCAGGACCACCCCATGGCTACGAGCATAAAACACAAGATACAGGCTGTTTTGTCGTCAGGTTAGACTTTCACAAATTTGTACATTGAGTAACAGTAACAAATTTATAACAGTAACAAATTTATAACAGTAACAAATTTGTGAGTAAGAGTAACAAATCTGTTCATCACATTCAAGGGAAAACGTGTGAAGTACAAAGATAAACCTTGTGTTTCTGAGAAATATTTGGAAATTTGGGAGATACTTTGCAGATTTAATGCAGGCTGCAGTAAGGTCTGAAGAGCTTTAGTTGGGAGTGTAGTGCCACTGCGAAGTCAATTATAGGCGCAAGAACTCTGATAGTTTGAATATCAAATTATGATATATGTATAAAAACGTGTTGCTTCTCATCTGTAATGCTCAAGACCCAACTTCTTCTTCTTCTTCTTCTTCTTCTTCTTCTTCTTCTTCTTCTTCTTCTTCTTCTTCAGCTTTCCGAGCCATTAAGGCTCATTGCTGCAGATAAAGTTCGCCTCTATTTTAATCATCTCTCTCCAATTGGTGATACCAATTTATTTTATATCCTCTTCTATGTTGTCTTTCCATCTCTGTCTCGGTCTACCCCTTGGTCTTGTTTCCCTCATCTCTTGTGCATACATCATTTTCGTTTGCCTGTTCTCTTCCATTCTTTCTACATGCCCCAGCCAGCGTAAACTGTTCAGTTTCAAGACATTTATAATTCGTTGAGATTTAAATAAGCTGTTCAGTTCAGTGTTCCTTCTAGCTTTCCGTTCTCTACTGTTCATATATCATTTTTATCTATAACAGTGCTGCTATCATATGCCAAAGTGTAATAATAATAATAATTATAGGAGACAGTGTAATAACCATATGCGATAATGTAACAATCATAAGCGATAGTATAACAACCATAAGCGATAGTATAACAACCATAAGCGATAGTATAACAACCATAAGCGATAGTATAACAACCATAAGCGATAGTATAACAACCATAAGCGATAGTATAACAACCATAAGCGATAGTGTAACAACCATATGTGATAGTGTAACAACTATATGCCATAGTGTAGCAACCATATGCAGCGGTGTAATATGCAACAACAGGTAATGAAATATAATGCGATAATTATAATAATACTACTCAGGTGGTCAGAGAAAGGAGAGATATCACCTAGACGTACTGGGCATCAGTGAAACGCGATGGTCAGAAGCAGGTAAAAGATCGGCGGAAAACGGTAAGTTAATGATACATTCAGGCAGAGAGGACGGGAAACATCAAGAGGGGATAGGTATAATTATGTCAAATGTAGCAGCAAAAAGGCTTGTAGAATAAAAACCGGTGAACAGTCGTATAACATGAGCACGATACAACCGTAGACACGGAAGAATGACAATAATACAGTGTTATGCACCCACGAACGATGCAGATGATGATGTGAAAGACGACTGCTATCACCAACTACAACAAATCATCAACAAAGTCCCTAAACACGACATCCTAATTGCTATGGGGGACTTCAACGCTAAGCTAGGGAAAGATAACACTGACGTGGAAAAAGTAATGGGGAAAGAAGGAATCCACACGGTAAATCAGAACGGAGAAAGATTCATTGAAATATGTCTAACAGAGGGCATGGTCATTTGAGGCACAATATTTCCACACAAAGAGATACATAAAACAACGTGGATATTTCCAGATGATAGAATCAGAAACCAGATAGATCATTTTTGTGTTAGAAAGCAATACAAAACATCTCTTAAGGCCATATAGAGGTGCAGATGTCAAAAGTGATCACAATCTGTGTATAGGGAAAATAAAACTAAAACTGAAAAGCCAACACAAGAAATCAATACACAGAAAGATAAACAGCCACAGCCTACAAGAAGAGAATACTAACAGTAATTTCAATCAGGAACTTGCCAATCATTCCACAAAACTCAGTGAAGTAGAGGAGATAGGTATAGATGAATTATGGAATTCTTACAGCACAGCCATAATCACAGCAGCAAAAGCAAGCGCTGGACTGAAAAAAAAACAATAGAAAAGCATGGATATCAGAAATCACATGGAAGTACATACATGAAAGACGAGCAGCCAAATTAGACATGTTGAATGTAAAGACAGATATTGAAAAAGATCTGGCGAAAGCAACATACAAAGAAATAGACAAGAAAGTAAAAAGTTCAGCTAGAAGGGATAAAAGAGAATACATAGACAATATGGCGAAAGAGGCAGGGAAAGCAGCAAAAACAAGAAATAGCAAAACTTTATATAACATACAAAAGAGGCTAACAGGTACTATTACATCTAAAGAAAGATAAATCCTTAGCAAAACTGAAACCCTATTAACATCAAATAAAGACCAAAAGCAAAGATAGTTTGAACACTTCCAAGAAATACTTAATCGACTACACCCAAAAGAAGTGATAAACCTTGAAACCGACTTACCAGCCCCACAACTAAATGTCAACCTAGATGAAATTACATTGCATGAAACTGAATGAGCAGTGAATTTAATGCTGACAACAAAGCTACAGGTGAAGATGAAATAACACCCGAAATGCTAAAAGCTATCAATAGTGACAACATGACACAACTACAGAGAATGTTTAATAAGATTTGGAAAGAAGAAAAGGTCCCTTCTAAATGGAAAAAAGGAATCATTGTTAAAACACCAAAAAGGCAACCTTAGTGACTGTAACAACTGGAGAGGAGTAACTTTAATATCAGTTGTGTCAAAAGTAATTTGTAAGGTCATTTTGAATAAACTTAAAGATATAGTGGATACTGCAATGAGAGAAGAACATGCAGGATTTCCAAAAGGGAGAAGCTGTCTCGACCACATCTTTACTCTCAGAATAATACTTGAAGAACATATTTAAAAAGCAGAAACCATTAATACTGAACTTCAAAGACTTTAAAAAGGCATTTGATAGCATACACAGAGATTCACTGTGGAGATTTTTAAGTCTATATGGAATACCATCTAAAATTGTCAACATCATTAAGGACGTCTACAATGGATATGTTTGTGCAGTCAAGACAGAAGAAGGGATGAGTGAATGGTTCCAGATTGAAACAGGTGTGAAACAAGGATGTATACTGTCTCTTTTGCTTCTTGGAATTACAACAGACTTCATAATGAAACAAAATGCTGCACAGGTAACATAGGTATTCACTGGGTACATGGGACCCAACTAGAATATCTTGATTTTGCTGATGACATAATTCTTATCAGTAACAATGTGAATTTCATGCAAGAAAAAACAGATATCCTGTCTTCACTGGCTAGCAAAATAGGACTTGAAATTAACAAGGACAAAACAAAAATAATGAAAACTCCCATGAATCAAAATGGAAAAATACACATAGAAGGGGCAAATGTTGAAGAAATCAATCAATTGCATACCTTGGCAGCTACATAGACCAGGATGGTGACACCAGAAAGGAAGTTAGAATTAAAACTGCAAAAACAGCATCGATCTTCAAGAATCTTGAGAACATATGGCATTCAGAAGTTATAAGCACAAAAACCAAGTTAAGACTATTCAATTCAAATGTAATATCCACCCTCATTTATGCATGCGAAAGCTGGAAAACAACTAAAGAAATAGAAAAGAAATTAAACTCTTTTGAAAACAAATGCCTAAGGAAAATACTCGGCTTCAAATGGAATGAATTCAAGAACAATGCAGAGAAAAGACAGATGACTGAACAACAACCAGTCTCATGGGTGATCAGGAAAAGGAGATGGACATATGTTGGTCACGTGACGATAAGAAACGATCAGATAATCCCAAAACAAGCTATAAAGTGGAACACAACAGGACACAGAAAAAGAGGCAGAACACATGAAACTCTAAAGAGGACATTGTTAAGAGAGGCCAAATTAACAGGCATAAAATCCCCTGATGAGGTTGAAAATCTCGCCGAAAACAGGAAAAATTGGCGAACTACCTTGCAAGCCCTATGTGACTTTAACGGCGCGGGAAGGGTATAAGATATAAGATATGAATTGCAATTGGGACCAAGGTATGAAGCACATATAGCAGTATACGAAGGCCTATGTGAAGTGGTCACGTACCAAACATGTATATGAGAATGTGGAGATGCAGCAACAAAGAAAAGCACCAACTTTCAGAGCATCAGACTCTCTCTATTCTTCCTCGTTTTAACTTTTTTGGACCAGAGTTCTGTCATTTCCGTTGTTTTAACTGGTGGCGGCATGTGGAGACCGGCCATCCTTGAACCTGCAGGTTTTAATCTCTTCTTCTTCTTCTTCTTCTCCATGTTTGCCTTCAAAAGGAAATTGTTTACCATTGTGCCGCTGTTGTCCGACCTTCGAGCCGACATCTCCGAATTAGATCCGAGGTATTATTTCTGTTCCAGAGCTCGTCTTTGCTTCGTCAGTGATCAAGTTCTCATCATTGTGACGAGGCTGTGTCGAGGTTGTGACGAGGTTGTGACGAGGTTGTGACAGAGGCAGCAGAAACGAGGCTGCTTTTAGATGCTTTATATTTACTTATAAATCTATTTGTACGTCAGTTTGTTCATCAAACTGTTTATCAGTATTTCCAGCTGTTTATACCTTTCAGCTCAAGGATACTTTATACAACAGCGAAGGAGAAAATCTGACAGAGAAAAAACCAAAGTCAGTACTTCCGCTGGGAAAAATAAGCAGACCTGACTGCTATTGTGAACATTATCAGAGCACAAGGCAACAGCTGGACTTTTGTCTTAAGATAAGACAAAAGATTACCGTGAGTCCAGGCTATAATTAACTTATTTTTTTATGACATACGTCTGGGTCGTAGGTTATGAAGTTAGAAGTTAACCCAAGCTTTGAATAGTTCTCTCATTGGACATGGAGTAGAAACGTGGACGAAGTAGTTGCTAGAGCCAGTGAATGAGCCACCAGAACTCTCTTCCAGGATATGCTTTATGAAACTTGTTGCCTTAGTTCAGTCTCATGAAAGCAGCTTGTTGCCTTAAATCGGTCTAATGGGAAAAACAACGTTGCCTTACTTCCGTCTGATAGGCGAAATTTTGAATTAGTATTAGTGTACTCTACTACACATTAAACACGCGTTTTGCTCACACATTGTACTGTGCTAATATGTGTGTGCGCGCGCGCAGCGACAGTCTCGAAGTACTGAACTGAGTATTTTCATGTTACTGTTACAAACGCCACTATTTACAGAGCAGATTTTCTTGACTGCTACACAAGTGACACAACAGACGCCACATTGTTATACACCGTGTGACACGCAAAAATCCAGGACAACAACCACTACATTTCCGTACACGAACATGACCAGTTACATGTAATCAACTCACTCAACACCACATTTGACACTCAACATGAATCTAATTATCACAGGAATCAACAGCTACAGAAATCACACAAGTTTAATGATGAATTCCCATTTGTTAAATGTGTGCTGTAAATGAATGTGTTGTGTAAACTGTTGGAAACAATTACCATGAGGATAGAAAAACGGTTCAGCCGATTGACATCGCCATGGAACTTTCACACTAACATACAGCATCAAAAACAAACAACATGCGAATGTCATATATACTGAAGAACTCCAAAACACAGCCTTCCAACAGAAAATCACATTTTTGTCATAAAGAGAACACTCAAACCTACAACACTACATAATAAACTTTACAACCTTTTGTCCTAAAAAGGACAATCAACTAGCAAAAGCTACATTCTGACCTAAACACACGTTTGTCCTAACAAGGACAATCAACTACACAACTTACATGACGAACCAAGTCCTAACAAACATCGTTTTAGAGAAAACTCACACACGACCTCACTCTACAACCTTCAGACGAAAAACTAGCTCATTCCTATATCCTGCCACGGAACAGGGAGATACTTTTGTCCTACCAGCATAAACAGGTGAGTTGTGGTCTTTACCTTCTTGACCACAACAATAGGTTTTCTCACACAAAATCTGTTATTCTGTTACAGAATATCTCTCCTCCGCTAAAACCAGAGATTTGCTCCCTGTAAATCTCTCATAGAGAAGCACCTCACAGAGGATCATGTTTAGAAGCCTCTTGCAACAAAAAAAAAAAAAGCAAACAGAAAAATGACATGCCATCACATATACGTACAACATAGTACAATTATCATATGAAGCGGAAAAAAACTATACATTAAACACATATGTTGAGTTCTGATTCATGCCTTTGTCACAGGTATCATGTTAAAGAACAGAAAGAAAAGGATGGACTCCTTACCCAAAATAACAACATCTGTCTAGTGTCTACTCTGCTTATGGAAATGCACTCAACAGTTTCCGACTACACTTCCATTCATTCAACTCGAGGGAAGGGAACTTCTGCATAAGCGCCCTGTGCACTATTTTCATACTGAAGTGGTCAAGGTCCACACCCTCGAGTATCTGTCCTATTGCCACAACTAGTTTACGATCCGAGACATACAAGGATCTGTCTCTGAATCGCACTCGGCCCTAGTTGAAGTCTGGTAAGGAAAATACTTTTCACTGAGAGGACGGTGTTCCTCAGAGACTGATGACAGATCTCAGCTCGCTTCCTCTGCTTCCTACTATGTCGGGGTCGGAGATCATCCACCGACATGGGAACCGCTGATGCGGAAGCATCCACTTCTATATAGTGGTCTGAGGGTTGAGCCCCAGCATCTACTCTCCGCTGGATTTGCTTCGAGAACCACGGCGGAACCCTTGGAACACAACGAGAAGGCGGTGGAAGGGAATATATCTCTCTCTAGTGGGACGCGGCGACTTGGATCTAAAATGAGCCAGGATATATTGCCTCTGGAAAGTCCCACTAGGCAACGACACGTTAATGGTATTCGTCGCCCTATCCACTATTTGCTTCAACTGACAAGGACACAACTTGTCAGTCTGAGACGAGCAATTCACTATAGGCAGGGTGTCTGCCTGTAAATAGGCCTCACCGACGCTCACTGACCTGACGTCACACATCTCAGTCCCCTGTGGCTGAGGTACGCCCCTGATAATATATGCTGGTACTGGAACAGAGGTGGCACCATCGAAAAGTGCTAAGGTTTGATTTCTCGCACCCGGATGAAACAACATCTCTGAGTCCATGGTGCGGAGGTTAGCAAACCTCCTCTGCAACTTGATGTTAACATTTTCTGCCGACTGAGGAACGTATCCACCAAGGGTCTATGGTCAGACTTTAAGAAGTGTCTACTCTCCAGAAAATACTTCAACTTCTGCGTGGCGTAATGGATAGCATGCGCTTCTCTCTCGAAAGTGGAACACTTAGTCTAAGAGCTCAACAGCTTCTGTGAAAGACAATAATTTGGGTCTTCAACAGAGAGACCATCAGAAGTGGAAGCCGTCTGCACTAACCAGGCTCCAACCGCAACATTGGAGGCATCTGTGAACATGGTAAGTGGTTTCTGCAAATCCGGATGCGAGAGAGGCGATCCTTCATAAACTATAACACCATTCGATAATCTCCAGACCATTTGAACCTATGACCCTTCTTGGTGAGGTCAACAATAGGAGCCACGATCTCCGAAAAGTGGGGAATGAAACATCTACAATAACTACACCTCCCCAGAAAAGAGCGCACATCCTTCACACTCAAAGGAGACGGCATTTCGGCGATGCGCCTTCTCATGATCAGGAGATATTCCGGTCTGGTCTATTACACAACCGAGGCACTTAGTCTCAGAGGCCGTAAAGTGGCATTTCGATGGTGTGAGCGTGACCTTGATTTCGCCAACCGGTTGAACTGAATATCGGGAACATGGTATTCAATAGTTTCATCAGTGAACACCAGTTATGTCATCGATGTAGGCTTGTGCGAACTTTCCTAAGCCTTGTAATACTATGTCCATGACTGTGACAAAGGTAGATGGTGCCCTTTTCAAACCAAAGCTCATGTAATTGAACCGGAAACAGCCGAAATGCCAGTTAAAAGATGAATATTGTTGTGCATCTTCAGACAAAAAGCCACATCGAGCATCCAAGATGCTGAAAAACGTGTTTTTTACCTATAGTGCTCAGAATATCCTCAATGCGTGGCAATGAATACGACAGTGAACGCGTCACAGAAATGAGTGCACGGTAGTCACAACAGAAACGATGCGTACCATCTTTCTTAGTCACCAAGACAACTGGTAACGACCATTCTGAGATTGTGCGGGAAATGATTCCGCCTCGCAACATGTTCTCAAAGACTTTCTCGATCACCTCTCTACTCGCCAAAGGAGTACGATAAGGTTTCCTGGAGTTTGGCGGATGATCGCCTGCATCAATCTTCATCTGCACTGTCGAGGTGTGAGAAATCTCGGAATCAATCAAGGCAAAGACATTCGTATTCTGTGCCAACAAACTGGAGATAATGTCCTTGTGCACATCAGGGCACTGAACCTGCCGAACGATAGCCTCAGAACGACCTTCAGTTGTCGACTCTATAGTACCAGAATCTTCCTCAAAAGAGTCTGCTGACTCTACAGTACCAGAATCTTCCTCAACAGAGTCCGCTAACTCTACAGTACCAGAATCTTCCTCAACAGAGTCCGCTGACTCTACAGTACCAGAATCCTCCTCAACAGATCACAGACTTGACATCACAGGATAGTGACGAATGTGAGGCTCACAGACTTTGATGGTTGTCATCATGTGATAGTGACGAGTGTGATGCTCACACACTGAGCCTACCAGCTCTATCTCAGTCTAGGACAGTAAGAATAGTGTCTCTATGCTATGCGCCATGTAAGAATTTCCAGAGGGGAAATATGGTTGGACCTTTAGCTTCAGAGGAATAAGATTGGAAGAAAGTGGAGAAAGAAGAGAAGAACGCTGAAGTCGAAGAATAGAAGCAATGTCTGCATCTAGTTCTAATGGAATTTTCCTGTCGTGAATGGTGAATGTGTTAGACTTGTAATCTATGACAGCGCCTGAGAGTGTTAGACTTGTAATCTATGACAGCCCCTGAGAGTGTTAGACTTGTAATCTATGACAGCACCTGAGAGTGTTAGACTTGTAATCTATGACAGCACCTGAACGAGACAGAAAATCACGCCCAAGAATGGCGGAACGGTTCATGTTACGAACCACATAGAAACAATGAGAAACACTGACACCAGCGAAGGTAAACTCTGCCAGTGACTTGCATGGAATCAGTAATTACTGTCTGTAGAGTAACTCTAGCAGGCAAGAGTTTCGGAGAAGAATGTAAGGATCTGTACACAGAATCCTTGATCAGACAGACACTAGCACCTGTGTCTAATAAAGCTCTAACCCTACAAGACGCTATCGAGGTAAGGACAGAAGCAGGAGTAGTGGGGAATTCGCAGTCACCGGAAGTAGTGTTGAAGCATGCGAGAAAGAGACAGTCCTTTTGGCAGATCTAGAAGGTGTGAAAACCCCGACGGACGCATCCGAGCTCACAACTCCGACTTGTCTGTTTAACTGTGACTGATTACCCCTAGGATTCTGCCGACAAAACCTGGCAATGTGCCCATGTCTTCCAAAGTGATAACAAGACCTGGCAATGTGGCCATATCTTCCAAAGTGATAACAAAACCTGGCAATGTGACCATATCTTCCACATTGATAACAAAACCTGGCAATGTGGCCATATCTTCCACATTGATAACAAGACCTGGCAATGTGGCCATATCTTCCAAAGTGATAACAAAACCTGGCAATGTGGCCATATCTTCCACATTGATAACAAAACCTGGCAATGTGGCCATATCTTCCACATTGATAACAAAATCTGGCAATGTGGCCATATCTTCCAAAGTGATAACAAAACCTGGCAATGTAGCCATATCTTCCACATTGATAACAAAACCTGGCAATGTAGCCATATCTTCCAAAGTGATAACAAAACCTGGCAATGTGGCCATATCTTCCACATTGATAACAAAACCTGGCAATGTAGCCATATCTTCCACATTGATAACAAAACCTGGCAATGTAGCCATATCTTCCAAAGTGATAACAAAACCTGGCAATGTGGCCATATCTTCCACATTGATAACAAGACCTGGTTTCTTGTGGTAGTGTAGGTCTTTTGGGTCTGGTGTTCGACCTCTGTTGGTCGACCCTACCTGTTTCAGTGTGTGATGAGGCTCTGGCGAGTTCACAAGTGGAGGAACCCGCTGCATCTTCTGTGACCTAGGACGTGGAGTCTCATGCACCGCTGCCAACTCACTAGTGCCTGCTGTAGCTGGAAAGACTCTCTGTCGGGAACTGCAACTGAGGTTCACCGATTTGGTAATTACATTTTCCTCCAAAGCTAATTCTATCGACCTGTCAAATGTTGCAGGTTTCTCTCTGATGACCTTGGTCTTAATCCCACGTCGAATGAGAGCATCTACCAAAGTCTGTACTAGCTGCCTCAGCGCCAGCGGAGAGACCAATTCCGACGCAGAGTAGGCAAGTTTGGCTGTCTCGCTGATACGGTCAATCAGTGCTTGAACCGACCCTCCAGGTGTCTGCCGAATGCATGCAAGTTTGCAGCACACATTGCCTTGCTACTTGCACTTGTACTTGTACTAACTCCCTGTAGCTGCGAGCTGGTGTTCTTTGCAGAAAATGCTGTAGAGGTGTTGAGGAACAGCATCGTATCGGATTAGGAGTGTGTTATGCAGCTAATTTATCAGTCCAGGAGTACAGCTAAAAAGCAAGATGGTGTGCAATGCTTCTTTAGCAGACTCCACCACCATGGGGACTATGACGATCCCTGCCCCGTTAGCCAGGCTAGGCCTGTTCCTAGGGGTACCAATAGAGAGGTGTGGCAGGGTCTTGGTCGCTATGGTTCGCTAACCCTGACGCTATAATATAAGCTAATGGTCGGTGATTGCCTCATCGGGCAGGCGTCTTCACTCCTGCCATAGTGTGCTAACAGAACGGACACAAACTCCTCCCACAAATCCTGAAGATGGAGGCGCTGCTTCACAAGCTCTGCCATAGAACCTGTGGTGCACAGATACACCACAGGTTCTTTTTCCCTAGCAGGTCTGCAGCTCTGACCTCCATGAGCTTATTTAACTCCTCCAGCCACTGCTTTAACTTTGCTGGGTCCCCGTCGAATCTGTCCACAGCTGAGAGTATATGAGTAAACTTCAAGTCATTACTGGCTTGTGACAGAGTGCCCTGCAACATATCCAACAAATGTGACGTGGAATCGGGTTTCAATATGTCCTGAAAGTTCAGAGAACACAGTTAATGATACCAAGTGTTACCTCTGCTTTTCTGCGTTGTAAGGTGACAGAAGAAGGAGTAACAACCGCTTCTGGTTCCTCGAACAAGTTTCAGGATCAGCTTCACTGGACCGGTCTGCATGCAAGATATGGCTGAGAAGTAGCACTGCCCGGAGCCAAGGAGCCAAAGATGCCCCAGATTTCTGGCCGGTCTTCAGGCAAGGTATGGCTGAGAAGTAGCACTGTCCGGAGCCAAGGAGCCAAAGATGCCCCAGATTTCTGGCCGGTCTTCAGGCAAGGTATGGCTGAGAAGTAGCACTGCCCGGAGCCAAGGAGCCAGAGGTGCCCCAGACTTCTGTCCGGTATGGACATCATCGCCGTCCTGAAGAACTAAAGACAACGCCCCTGGTTGTACGCCCCAAAACTACTACTACTACTACTATCCTGATCTAGATTCCTTTTCACTCCAACACGATGTTGTTGGCGACACTGAAGAAGAATGACAAGCCGAATTTCGAGCACTAGCTAGCTTACCGATGACTAACTTGACTCCTTAGAAGCCTAGCAACTCCTATCTGCAGCCATCATAGAAAACTCCTAAGCTAGCTATCCCTAATACTAAAGAAAAATGCACTTCCCTAATCAAAACTTGAGAACCGCTGAAGAAATTGACTACACATAACACATCTGCGAGCTACAAAACACGTGCACGAACTGGTCAACGTGTAAACAAACACACTGGACGTGAGGAGTGGCCTGACTGGGCACCACTGAACTAACATTAGTGTACTCTACTAAACATTAAACACCTGTTTTGCTCACACACTGTACTGTGCTAATATGTGTGTGTGACTGTGTGCGTGGGTGCGTGCGTGCGTGCGTGCGTGAGTGCGCGCACAGCTACCGTCTTGACGTACTGAATTGAATATTCTTCATGCACTGTTACAAACGTCACTTTTTACAGAGCAGATTTACTTGACTGCTACACAAGTGACACAACAGACGCCACATTGTTATACACCGTGTGACACGCAAAAACCCAGGACAACAACCACTACATTTCCGTACACGAACATGACCAGTTACATGTAATCAACTCACTCAACACCACATTTGACACTCAACATGAATCCAATTATCACAGGATTCAACAGCTACAGAAATCACAAAAGTTTAATGGTGAATTCCCATTTGTTAAATGCGTGTTGTAAATGGATGTGTTGTGTAAACTGATGGAAACAATTACAGTGAGAATGGAAAAACGGTCCTGGCGAGTAACATGGCTATGAGACTCTCACATTAACATACAACATACGAACCTCATATATAAATTCCAAACACAGCCTTCCAACAGAGAATCACATTTTTGTCATAAAGAGGACAATCAAATTTACAACACTGCATAATAAACTTTACAACCTTTTGTCCTAAAAAGGACAATCAACTAGCAAAAAAGCTACATTCTGACCTAAACAAACTTTGTCCTAACAAGAACAATCAACTACAAAACTTAAATGACGAACCAAGTCCTAACAAACATCTTTCCAGATAAAAACTCACACACGACCTGTCTCTACAAACATTCAGACGAAAGACTAACCCATTCCCACATCCCGCCACTAAGATCCACGTGAGTGAGTCCTCAGTCAGAACACGGAGATACTTTCTCAGTGCCAGAATAAGCAGGTGAGTTGTGGTCTCTACCTGCTTGACCACAACAACAGCGTTTCTCTCACAAAATCTGTTACAATTTTATGTCTTATTTCAGTCTGATATGTCTTGCTTCAGTCTGATAGACGAAACGTGGTGTCTTACCTCAGTCTGATAGACGGAGCTGCTCCATCAAGCCACTTCATGTTTTAAAGAAACCCATGGAAGCCCATTCATCGTCCGATCCATTGCTCGCGTTTACAAAGCTTGATCGAGGCGTAGCAAAGCTGGCACTTCCAGGGAGAGAACTCAACCAACAAAAATCTTTCAACGAAGAACAAAGTTGACAACATTACAGTGAGTTGTCTTTCTTGTCAGTTCTAGGAACTGCTTGTAGCAGATATTTGTACAATTTACCTGTATACCAGCGTCTGTGACCAAGAGATATTAGATAGTCCAGTGGATTCAGATGGTCCAGTGGATTCAGATGGTCCAGTGGATTCAGGTGGTCCAGTGGATTCAGGTAATCCAGTGGATTCAGGTGGTCCAGTGAATTCAGGTGGTCCAGTGGATTCAGATGGTCCAGTGGATTCAGGTGGTCCAGTGAATTCAGATGGTCCACAGATGGTCCAGTGAATTCAGATGGTCCAGTGAATTCAGATGGTCCAGTGAATTCAGACGGTCCAGTGAATTCAGATGGTCCAGTGAATTCAGATGGTCCAGTGGATAGCGTTATTCTCGCTTTGAAGTGAAGGCGCTATGCGATCTGGCAACCAACCAGCCATAGCAGACATGACAGCGCTGGGGTTGATGAAACATAGTTGACCAAGACCCTGTCCCACCTCTCCCTTGAAACTCTAAGAAACAGGCCTAATCTGGTTAACGAGTCAGGGATAGCCAATGTCCCCATATGGGTGGAGCCTGCTAAAAAGCTTGACACACTCCCTGCATTTTAGCTCTACTAAGGAAGTGACAAAGTATCGGCCATAACTCGCTCCAAATCCGACACAGCGTTGTGCCTCAAATTCTTCACCGCATCGGCTGCACGAACACCAGGTCGCAGTTCCGGGGACTGAAGAAGAAGAAGAAGAAGAAGAAGTGTATTCTCTTGTTACTCAATCTCCAGAAGTCCATGGTTAGCATAATAATAATTTTCTTGTTGTTCAATCTCCAGAAGTCCATGGTTAGCATAATAATAATTTTCTTGTTGTTCAATCTCCAGAAGTCCATGGTTAGCATAATAATAATTTTCTTGTTGTTCAATCTCCAGAAGTCCATGGTTAGCATAATAATAATTTTCTTGTTGTTCAATCTCCAGAAGTCCATGGTTGGCATAATAATCATTCTCTTGTTACTCAGTCTCCAGAAGTCCATGTTTGGCATCATAATCATTCTCTTGTTACTCAGTCGCCAGAAGTCCATGTTTGGCATCATAATCATTCTCTTGTTACTCAGTCGCCAGAAGTCCATGGTTGGCGTCATAATCATTCTCTTATTACTCAGTCTCCAGAAGTCCATGGTTGGCATCATAATCATTCTCTTGTTACTCAGTCTCCAGAAGTCCATGGTTGGCATCATAATCATTCTCTTGTTACTCAGTCTCCAGAAGTCCATGGTTGGCGTCATAATCATTCTCTTGTTACTCAGTCTCCAGAAGTCCATGGTTGGCGTCATAATCATTCTCTTATTACTCAGTCTCCAGAAGTCCATGGTTGGCGTCATAATCATTCTCTTATTACTCAGTCTCCAGAAGTCCATGGTTGGCGTCATAATCATTCTCTTATTACTCAGTCTCCAGAAGTCCATGGTTGGCATCATAATCATTCTCTTGTTACTCAGTCTCCAGAAGTCCATGGTTGACGTCATAATCATTTTCTTATTACTCAGTCTCCAGAAGTCCATGGTTGGCGTCATAATCATTCTCTTATTACTCAGTCTCCAGAAGTCCGTGGTTGGCATCATAATCATTCACTTCATTTTTCTCTTCTCTCAAATCTACAATGTTTTGTATTTGTCCAAGGCTATCCATACACAGCTGTGTAAACACCGTAAACAGTGTAAACATCGTAAACAGTGTAAACACCGTAAACAGTGTAAACACCGTAAACAGTGTAAACGGCATAAACCACCTGTTGTCAGCAGCCGGGGCATTAGGCTGTGAATATTATTTAGTGTACAAGTTGTTGCAAAGATACGTATAACATTTAGTCCGGGATATGTCTCGGTGGCCGAACCATCATGTGGTTATGTGTATGTGGTTGATTCTTGATACTGAAGTGGAAGTATATACAGCGTTACTGTGGCTTGCATTGATTATGTTGTAAGTTTATGTGGTATGTGGTTGTTGGCAATGACCCCATCCAGCACTCCGGACTCCTTTAGGTTGGTTGTGTATGAGGTTGGTTACATGAGATGATTTCGTAAGGATGACAGTGTATGTGTTGCTTGCACCCATAGATATGTATGGCAAGGTTGTAGTATGAGTTGGGATGCTCTTAATATATATATATATTCTTATACAGCTGATATGGGTTTACATACAATAATACTTTTGGTCTCTGCTGATAACATGGTATGATTTATCATGTAAGAGATTTCGTGCGCTGGTTCATTTATGCATATTCGTTCTGCCATGAGTTTGAGTTTATGTGATGTTGAGCTTTGATGTGATGCTTATTAACAGCTGTTCATAATAAGGAGGGACGGCTTGCTATGTGTTGTGTTTATGTTAAAGGTGTTATGAGGGTCCTCACTCTATTGATAATGCTTTGCATATGTGTGATGTTAATAATATTCAACGCCTTGCTCAATAGATTAGATGTATATATATATATGGTCAGACAATTAAGTAATGCGACTGATTAAGGGCCAAACCAACAGAAGAACTGCAAAGATTGTTCCAGTGTTTGTTAGATCGTGCCACTCGCTGTATCAATACACAAAGGCTTATTTTGAATAAAATACCGGTTATATCTTCAACTGTTGTTTATTTTATTGTTTATGGAATTGGTCCCATTACTTAATTGTCGGAACTTGCATGTGTGTGTATATATATATAAATACACACACACATAAACACACACACACACATATATATATTGCTGAAATTTCTTATGACAACGAAGGTTGATTGACTGAAGATTACTGATTTGCATATTTTGATTCAGTGATGCATTGCTATGCCATTGCTTTCTATGTTATATATATAATATATATAATCATTCTCTTGTTACTCAGTCGCCAGAAGTCCATGTTTGGCATCATAATCATTCTCTTGTTACTCAGTCGCCAGAAGTCCATGGTTGGCGTCATAATCATTTTCTTATTACTCAGTCTCCAGAAGTCCATGGTTGGCGTCATAATCATTCTCTTGTTACTCAGTCTCCAGAAGTCCATGGTTGGCATCATAATCATTCTCTTGTTACTCAGTCTCCAGAAGTCCATGGTTGGCGTCATAATCATTCTCTTGTTACTCAGTCTCCAGAAGTCCATGGTTGGCGTCATAATCATTCTCTTATTACTCAGTCTCCAGAAGTCCATGGTTGGCGTCATAATCATTCTCTTATTACTCAGTCTCCAGAAGTCCATGGTTGGCGTCATAATCATTCTCTTATTACTCAGTCTCCAGAAGTCCATGGTTGGCATCATAATCATTCTCTTGTTACTCAGTCTCCAGAAGTCCATGGTTGACGTCATAATCATTTTCTTATTACTCAGTCTCCAGAAGTCCATGGTTGGCGTCATAATCATTCTCTTGTTACTCAGTCTCCAGAAGTCCATGGTTGGCATCATAATCATTCACTTCATTTTTCTCTTCTCTCAAATCTACAGTGTTTTGTATTTGTCCAAGGCTATCCATACACAGCTGTGTAAACACCGTAAACAGTGTAAACATCGTAAACAGTGTAAACACCGTAAACAGTGTAAACGGCATAAACCACCTGTTGTCAGCAGCCGGGGCATTAGGCTGTGAATATTATTTAGTGTACAAGTTGTTGCAAAGATACGTATAACATTTAGTCCGGGATATGTCTCGGTGGCCGAACCATCATGTGGTTATGTGTATGTGGTTGATTCTTGATACTGAAGTGGAAGTATATACAGCGTTACTGTGGCTTGCATTGATTATGTTGTAAGTTTATGTGGTATGTGGTTGTTGGCAATGACCCCATCCAGCACTCCGGACTCCTTTAGGTTGGTTGTGTATGAGGTTGGTTACATGAGATGATTTCGTAAGGATGACAGTGTATGTGTTGCTTGCACCCATAGATATGTATGGCAAGGTTGTAGTATGAGTTGGGATGCTCTTAATATATATATATATTCTTATACAGCTGATATGGGTTTACATACAATAATACTTTTGGTCTCTGCTGATAACATGGTATGATTTATCATGTAAGAGATTTCGTGCGCTGGTTCATTTATGCATATTCGTTCTGCCATGAGTTTGAGTTTATGTGTGATGTTGAGCTTTGATGTGATGCTTATTAACAGCTGTTCATAATAAGGAGGGACGGCTTGCTATGTGTTGTGTTTATGTTAAAGGTGTTATGAGGGTCCTCACTCTATTGATAATGCTTTGCATATGTGTGATGTTAATAATATTCAACGCCTTGCTCAATAGATTAGATGTATATATATATATGGTCAGACAATTAAGTAATGCGACTGATTAAGGGCCAAACCAACAGAAGAACTGCAAAGATTGTTCCAGTGTTTGTTAGATCGTGCCACTCGCTGTATCAATACACAAAGGCTTATTTTGAATAAAATACCGGTTATATCTTCAACTGTTGTTTATTTTATTGTTTATGGAATTGGTCCCATTACTTAATTGTCGGAACTTGCATGTGTGTGTATATATATATAAATACACACACACATAAACACACACACACACATATATATATTGCTGAAATTTCTTATGACAACGAAGGTTGATTGACTGAAGATTACTGATTTGCATATTTTGATTCAGTGATGCATTGCTATGCCATTGCTTTCTATGTTATATATATAATATATATATAATGTGGTCCTTATGTGTGTACTGTGGTTGTACTGTTATTGGTATTGTGTATGTTTCTGGCGAGTTTCCTGATCTTTGTCATAATAAACTTCTTTGAGTGGTTATTTTTGTACACACTGAGATGGTTGTTTACTATTTGGTGTGAGAGATGATGAGAAAGCAGCCTAGATATGATATCTATGGCTTGAACTGTTGGCTAACATGGATCAGGGAACCTTGTGGTTGTGATCAGATTTTCTTCAAAATTAGTTGGGGGAGGTGGCAGGGAGGGAGCACAGTACGTTTTTACCATTGGAAGAATTTTAATTACTTAATTACCACTCTCATAGGTTCCTCACTCCCATTACCACTCTCATAAGTTCCTCACTCCCCTCACTCTCTTCTGTTACAGTTGTGCTCTCTCACCTCACTCCCCTCACTCTTTTCTGTTACAGTTGTGCTCTCTCACTTCACTCCCTTCAATCTCTCCTGTTACAGTTGTGCTCTCTCACTTCACTCCCTTCACTCTCTTCTGTTACAGTTGTGCTCTCTCACTTCACTCCCCTCACTCTCTTCTGTTACAGTTGTGCTCTCTTACCTCATTCCTCTCACTCTCTTCTGTTACAGTTGTGCTCTCTTACCTCACTCCTCTCACTATCTTCTGTTACAGTTGTGCTCTCTTACCTCACTCCTCTCACTAACTTCTGTTACAGTTGTGCTCTCTTACCTCACTCCTCTCACTATCTTCTGTTACAGTTGTGCTCTCTTACCTCACTCCTCTCACTCTCTTCTGCTACAGTTGTGCTCTCTCACTTCACTCCTCTCACTCTCTTCTGCTACAGTTGTGCTCTCTTACCTCACTCCTCTCAATCTCTTCTGTTACAGTTGTGCTCTCTCACTTCACTCCTCTCACTCTCTTCTGTTACAGTTGTGCTCTCTTACCTCACTCCTCTCACTCTCTTCTGTTACAGTTGTGCTCTCTTACCTCACTCCTCTCACTCTCTTCTGTTACAGTTGTGCTCTCTTACCTCACTCCCCTCAATCTCTTCTGTTACAGTTGTGCTCTCTCACTTCACTCCTCTCAATCTCTTCTGTTACAGTTGTGCTCTCTTATCTCACTCCCCTCAATCTCTTCTGTTACAGTTGTGCTCTCTTAACTCACTCCCCTCATTCTCTTGTGTTACAGTTGTGCTCTCTTACTTCACCGGGTCCAAGTCTCGTTGTTTACTGAGGGTGTGGAACTGTTCCATTCATAGTTTGACAAACCTGTCATGAAGTCATTCACAGTTTTACAAACCTGTCATGAAGTCATTCACAGTTTTACAAACCTGTCATGAAGTCATTCACAGTTTGGCAAACCTGTCATTAAGTCATTCATAGTTTGACAAACCTGTCATGAAGTCATTCACAGTTTGACAAACCTGTCATGAAGTCATTCACAGTTTGACAAACCTCTCATGAAGTCATTCACAGTTTGACAAAGCTGTCATGAAGTCATTCACATTTTGACAAACCTGTCATGAAGTCATTCACAGTTTGCCAAACCTGTCATGAAGTCTTTCAAGGTTTGACAAACCTGTCATTAAGTCATTCATAGTTTGACAAACCTGTAATGAAGTCATTCACAGTTTGACAAACCGCTCATGAACTCAATCACAGTTTGACAAAACTCTCATGAGGTCAATCACAGTTTGACAAAACTCTCATGAGGTCAATCACAGTTTGACAAAACTCTGACACAGCTTTCAACTCATTGCAAATATTCTCAGAACACATTTGCCATAATGTAGTCAAAATTAACTCAAATTTTACATACAGTTAATAATGTGACATTTCAAATAATCCGTTTATTATTCGTATTATTGTTGTTTTATATTTAAAAAATCAAATTAATTTATTTACACTATTAATGCTATTAATTTAATTTTGTTTGCGTCTTTACTGAGAGGAGAGAAAAGCCGTAAGAAAGGATCATGATATTCACCACAGGTTCTAATACCTAAGTTAACACACAAGTGTCTGAGCACTTACTATCCCCTGCTGTCCTTTACTGTGTTATATTAGCATACCATCTTTTATTTTTTTTTTAATAACGAGACATCAGAAAAACGCAAGAGACGTTTCCCTACACTCTGAACTAAGAATGAATGTAAGACACAGACCTGACAAGAACTTAGGATACATTTCTCTACAAGCTGATCTAAGAATTATTTCCCACTAATGATTGTAAGACATGGCCGAGACAAAAACGTAAGACACATTTCTGTACAATCTGATCTGAAAATGATTTCGATCTAAAGATTGTAAGACACAGACCTGACAAAAATTTGAGACATTTTTCTCTACAATATGATCTAAGAACGATTTCCCACTAAAGATTGTAAGACACAAACCTGACAAAAACTTAGGACACATTTCTCTACAATCTCATCTAAGAATGATTTCCCACTAAAGATTGTAAGACACAAACCTGACAAAAACTTAGGACACATTTCTCTACAATCTCATCTAAGAATGATTTCCCACTAAAGATTGTAAGACACAAACCTGACAAGAAATTAAGGCACATTTCTCTACAATCTCATCTAAGAATGATTTCCCACTAAAGATGTAAGACCCGGACCAGACAAAGACTTAAGATACATATATCTATAATGTGAGCAAACATGACTTCTAGCTCAAAGTTTCTTCCTTGCTATTTTTTGTAATTCTTCCCTGAAACTGACCCTAACTTTATATTATTTTGTGGCACTTTATTTGACGACCTTTTCAGCATTCTAAAAACGTGTTTCATGTGGTTTTGGTCGTTTTCTAACGTTATTTATGGTTACTGCGAGAAAATTCCTTTTATCTTTGCTAAAACACATTTGGTCATATATATATATATATATATATATAAACTGACAATCTATCTGACAGTTCTGATCTTTGAGTGTGGAAGTTGCATGACTGACTGTTTCTATGTTGGAACGAGAGTTTGTGTGACAGGCAGGACATATAAAAAACAGGCAGGCCTACGTTGTTTTTTTGTTTTGCAGACTACTAGGTCAGACTTAAGTCCTTCCCATCATGATATAAATACACGCGGATTAAATCAGTTAATCCCCAATCGACGGTCAGATTTGCTTACCTTGATGTGAACAGGAAGTAATCAGTGTAAAAAAGTGCCCTCCTTCCTGCCAGCTGGTAATTGATCTGTACGTCAAATTCTCCTTTGATCAGATTCTGTTTTGATCTTCACTTTCTAGCGGAACAGAAACCTGGTTCATGGACAGACAGGAAGCTCCCGAACATGTAGGGCACTCACAGACTGCACTTGTAAACAATCTTTGGTAAACTTATAGTCCTTCAGAAAAATATTTTTATCTTGTAAACTTCGCACGTTATCATCTTCTAAATCTAGATTTTTTTGTGGCTGAATTTTCACAAACCGGAAGTTAATGATGGGTTTAAAAACAGAAGAAAGTTATGTACAGAAATCATTGTACTCTCAGTGTTAGTTCACAACATATTAATCTGTGTACGGTTCTTTCACATATTTGTCTTTTTATGCACAGTTTTTTAAGACTTGTTCTTTCAGCCTTTGTGATTTGGTGTTCAGTCATTCTTTCTTGATTTCTTTCCTTTGCTCTATCTTTTCCCATGTGGGCTTGCTTATCCATTCTTCTTTTCTCCTTTTCTGATATCCCAGCACCTCTTTTGTTGTTTCCTGTAGTGTTTTATTGAACTCTAGTATGGACATTTCTGATTCGTCTTGTAGGACACTGAAGCGGTTATTAAGTACTATTGAGTATCCATTCCTTGTTTATTGGTCTTTCAGTTTTGTTGTTTCAAAACGTGCCTTTCTGTGTTCTCCGATTTTGGCTTTCTTTAATTTTAGTTTTATTTTTGCTACCAGAAGGTTGTGATCACTTCCTACATCTGCTCCTTTCCTTGCTCGCACATCTTGTAGTGACTGCTTCCACTTGTTGTTATTAGTATATGATCGATTTGGTTTTCTGTGGTTTTATCTGGGGACCTCCAAGTCACTTTATGGATGTTTTTATGTTGCAAAATTGTCCCTCTAATGGTCATCATTTTTTCTTCACAGAAACTGCACAGTCTTTCTCCATTTTCATTTATTTCTCCTATTCCTTCTCTTCCCATGATTTTTCTTCTATCTTCGTTTCCTTCACCTACTTTTGCATTGAAGTCGCCCTAGATGAGTAGTATATCATGCTTGGGTATTGTTTCTACTGTGGCTTGGAGGCTGTTGTAAAAATCTTTTAATTCCTCTTCAGCTGCTTCTGTTGGTGCATAACAAACTGTAATAGACAGCTTCATGAATCTTGAGTTGAAGTGTGCATGTAATAATCTCTCATTTATAGGGGTCCATTTCAGCAATGCTCTTGATGCTTCTTTTGTTATAATCAATGCTAATCCTCCTTCATGATGATCTTCTTTACCTGATCATATTATTGTATCTTCTGTATGCTGTGTTGTTAATTTCCTTCTACATTGTCCTGTCCATCTTGCTTCTTGTATTCCTAGTATGTCTAGTTTGTATCTGTGCATTTCCTTGATGGTTTGTGCTAGTTTTCCAGTCTGGTTAAGTGTTCTTACATTCCAGCTGCCTATTTGCATCTTGTGTTTAGGTTCCAGGAGGTCTGCAGTTGGGCTGGGGACTTCCAGTGGCTGGCTTTCATCCACAACCTTCATGGGCTCAGTTTCCTGATAAGCATTTCTCCTTCCACCTGCATTTGTTTTTTCCCTTGCTTCTGTTTCTGTAGCAGTCTGATAGCTTTTTTTTACCAGATAGGGTTGCTGGCCCTATGCCGAACCCTCCTTAGTCGCCTTTTACGATCATGCGTGGTAGGGTACAGTGGTCCTATTCTTTGCAGATCCCGGGTACCACAAGGGGGTATTTTAGACAATACTATCTAACAGTGCCAACTTAGACATACTAAATACTATCGAACAGTGCCAACTTAGACATACTATATACTATCGAACAGTGCCAACTTAGACATACTAAATACTATCTAACAGTGCCATCGTAGACACACTAAATACTATCTAACAGTGCCAACTTAGAAATACTAAATACTATCTAACAGTACCATCTTAAACATACTAAATACTATCTAACAGTACCATCTAAAACATACTAAATACTATCTAAAAGCGCCATCTTAGATATACTAAATACTATCTAACAGCGTCATCTTAGACATATTAAATATTATCTAACAGCGCCATCTTAGATATACTAAATATTATCTAACAGCACCATCTTAGATATACTAAATATTATCTAACAGCACCATCTTAGATATACTAAATATTATCTAACAGCGCCATCTTAGATATACTAAATATTATCTAACAGCGCCATCTTAGACATACTAAATATTATCTAACAGAACCATCTTAGACATACTAAATATTATCTAACAGCACCATCTTAGATATACTAAATATTATCTAATAACACCACCTTAGACATATTAAAAGGGAGAAGCTGTCTCGACCAGATCTTTACTCTCAGAATAATACTTGAAGAACATATTGAAAAGCAGAAACCGTTAATACTGAACTTCATAGATTTTAAAAAGGCATTTGATAGCATACACATAGATTCATTATGGAGAATTTTATGTCTATATGGAATACCATGTAAAATTGTCAACATCATTAAGGACTTATACAATGGATATGTTTGTGCAGTCAAGACAGAAGAAGGGATGAGTGAACGGTTCCAAGTTGAAACAGGCGTGAAACAAGGATGTATACTGTCTCCTTTACTTTTTGGGATTACAATAGACTTCATAATGAAGAAATGCTGCACAGGTAACACAGGTATTGACTGGGTACATGGGACCCAACTAGAAGATCTTGATTTTCCTGATGACATAACTCTTATCAGTAACAATGTGAATTCCATGCAAGAAAAAACAGATAGCCTGTCTTCACTGCCTAGCAAAATAGGACTTGAAATTAACAAGGACATAACAAATACTATCTAACAAAATACCATCTAACAGCGCAATCTTAGACATAACAAATACTATCTAACACCGCCATCTTAGACATACTAAATACTATCTAACAGCGCAATCTTAGACATACTAAATACTATCTAACAAAATACTATCTAACAGCGCAATCTTAGACATACTAAATACTATCTAACAAAATACTATCTAACAGCGCCATCTTAGACATACTAAATACTATCTAACAGCGCAATCTTAGACATACTAAATACTATCTAACAGCGCCATCTTAGACATACTAAATACTATCTAACAGCGCAATCTTAGACATACTAAATACTATCTAACAGCGCCATCTTAGACATACTAAATACTATCTAACAGCGTCAATCTTAGACATACTAAATACTATCTAACAGCGCCATCTTAGACATACTAAATACTATTTAACAGCGCCATCTTAGACATACTAAATACTATCTAACAGCGCAATCTTAGACATACTAAATACTATCTAACAGCGCAATCTTAGACATACTAAATACTATCTAACAGCGCAATCTTAGACATACTAAATACTATCTAACAGCGCCATCTTAGACATACTAAATACTATTTAACAGCGCCATCTTAGACATACTAAATACTATCTAACAGCGCCATCTTAGACATACTAAATACTATCTAACAGCGCCATCTTAGACATACTAAATACTATCTAACAGCGCAATCTTAGACATACTAAATACTATCTAACAGCGCAATCTTAGACATACTAAATACTATCTAACAGTGTCATCTTAGACATACTAAATACTATCTAACAGCGCCATCTTAGACATACTAAATACTATCTAACAAAATACTATCTAACAGCGCCATCTTAGACATACTAAATACTATCTAACAGCGCAATCATAAACATACTAAATACTATCTAACAGCGCCATCTTAGACATACTAAATACTATCTAACAGCGCCATCTTAGACATACTAAATACTATCTAACAGCGCCATCTTAGAAAATTTTTGGTTTTATATACATCATTTATATAAACTGTTTCCCACAAATATATCAATGCTATCATCACAAATATATCACCGCTATCATCACAAATATATCACCGCTATCATCACAAATATATCACCGCTATCATCACAATTATATCACCGCTATCATCACAAATATATCACCGCTATCATCACAAATATATCACTGCTATCATCACAAATTATGCAATCATCAGACATTACGATGACGTCATAACAAAACAGGAAAAAAAAATTACCTAACTTCCGCTAACCCGAAAAAGAACCTGACCTATGACCCTGAATATTTGGGACCGTGATGTATTCAAACATTTATGCTAGTTCCCAGGAAGATTACTCGCTATTAAACTATTTTAAGCCCTCATTCGTTTCTTTTTTTTTTTTTTTTTTGTGTCGCCATCTTCTTTTTTTTCTTTCAAGAGTATACTTGTGTAAAAAGCCAGGATGGAGGTCTTGGCTCTGACGCTCGGACCAGACCAGCCATGACACAGTTAATCAGCGCACTCTGTTTCAGCAAATTATTCACGCAGTGACAAGCACATCAATCACGTCCAGGTACTGGTGAAGCCCGTCAAACGTCTTCATGCCTGGGGACCATGTACTGTCACGAAACGTGATCCTAATTGATGCTCCATCATTCATGTATTAATTGGCTTTGAGCTGCGTGTCTTTGCCCACTGCTGGGTCGGTTTTACCCTGCTGATATTTGTTGATATTTGTTGATATTTGATGATATTCTGAATCTGTCATCTGTTCAAAACCCAGAACCGCCTTGAAGTATGCACGAGCTGCGCAGTTTTCCAGCAATCCCATAATTCAATTATTGTCAGGTCAACTCTTCTTTTAGTGGACAGTTTTCCAGCAATCCCATAATTCAATTATTGTCAGGTCAACTCTTCTTTTAGTGGACAGTTTTTCAGCAATCTCATAATTCAAATATTGTAAAGTTAATTCTTCTTTTAGTGGACAGTTTTCCAAGAATCCCATAATTCAAATATTGTAAAGTTAAGTCTTCTTTTAGTGGACAGTTTTCCAGCAATCCCATAATTCAAACATTGTCAGGCTAACTCTCCTTTATGTTGGTTAAATAATAGCCAGTTTGAGGGGCTTGGGGGAGGAACATGCAGCCCTGCTGTTATTAGAAATATCCAAATATCAAAGTTCTTCTAGCTATAATAGCGTTTTAAGGTATGGGTCGCCCATGGTGAGTTTATCAACAACTGAAGAATGTTGATTATCAGTTTATCAATTAATTGTTGTTTATGTGCGGAAGTGTGTGTGTGTGTGTGTGTGTGTGTGTGTGTGTTTCCAGGTACAGCAGTGTGTGGGTTACTGGCTGTCCTCTGGCTGCTCAGTCCTTACTGTAACACACGTTTAAGGAGGTAAAACTATGTGGACGTTGGTGAGAGGGGCCCTTGGCGAGACTTGGAGAGATCCAACAGCTGAGTGGAAGCTAGAAGGTGGACCTATGGCCCTGATCAAGGTCTGTCTGTCACGTCTGTAACAGTATTTTCGTTTGGTCAAAGAGATGTAACTCGTGTAAAGCTTTGAATGAAATGAAATTAGCTTTAACTCCCCCTGAATACTAATGATACAGTTCAAGATTTTCCACCACGTGATTTGTGCTCACTTCCGAGTTTCTGCAAGATTCTTGCTCGAGTGAATGTTGGCTGGAAGTGAGTAAAGTTTACAGAGTGAATGTTGGCTGGAAGTGAGTAACGTTTACAAAGTGAATGTTGGCTGGAGGTGATTAAAGTTTGCAGAGTGAATGTTGGCTGGAGGTGAGTAAAGTTTACAGAGTGAAGGTTGGCTGGAAGTGAGTAACGTTTACAGAGTGAATGTTGGCTGGAGGTGAGCAAAGTTTACAGAGTGAATGTTGGTTGGAAGTGAGTAAAGTTTACAGAGTGAATGTTGGCTGGAGGTGAGTAAAGTTTACACAGTGAATGTTGGCTGGAGGTGAGTAAAGTTTACAGAGTGAATGTTGGCCTGAGGTGAGTAAAGTTTACACAGTGAATGTTGGCTGGAAGAGAGTAAAGTTTACAGAGTGAATGTTGGCTGGAAGTGAGTAAAGTTTACACAGTGAATGTTGGCTGGAAATGAGTAAAGTTTACACAGTGAATGTTGGTTGGAAGTGAGTAAAGTTTACAGAGTGAATGTTGGGTGGAAGTGAGTAAAGTTTACAGAGTGAATGTTGGCTGGAAGAGAGTAAAGTTTACACAGTGAATGTTGGCTGGAAGTGAGTAAAGTTTACAGAGTGAATGTTGGGTGGAAGTGAGTAAAGTTTACACAGTGAATGTTGGCTGGAAGTGAGTAAAGTTTACAGAGTGAATGTTGGCTGGAAGTGAGTAACGTTTACAAAGTGAATGTTGGCTGGAGGTGATTAAAGTTTGCAGAGTGAATGTTGGCTGGAGGTGAGTAAAGTTTACAGAGTGAAGGTTGGCTGGAAGTGAGTAACGTTTACAGAGTGAATGTTGGCTGGAGGTGAGCAAAGTTTACAGAGTGAATGTTGGTTGGAAGTGAGTAAAGTTTACAGAGTGAATGTTGGCTGGAGGTGAGTAAAGTTTACACAGTGAATGTTGGCTGGAGGTGAGTAAAGTTTACAGAGTGAATGTTGGCCTGAGGTGAGTAAAGTTTACACAGTGAATGTTGGCTGGAAGAGAGTAAAGTTTACAGAGTGAATGTTGGCTGGAAGTGAGTAAAGTTTACACAGTGAATGTTGGCTGGAAATGAGTAAAGTTTACACAGTGAATGTTGGTTGGAAGTGAGTAAAGTTTACAGAGTGAATGTTGGGTGGAAGTGAGTAAAGTTTACAGAGTGAATGTTGGCTGGAAGAGAGTAAAGTTTACACAGTGAATGTTGGCTGGAAGTGAGTAAAGTTTACAGAGTGAATGTTGGGTGGAAGTGAGTAAAGTTTACACAGTGAATGTTGGCTGGAAGAGAGTAAAGTTTACACAGTGAATGTTGGCTGGAAGTGAGTAAAGTTTACACAGTGAATGTTGGCTGGAAATGAGTAAAGTTTACACAGTGAATGTTGGTTGGAAGTGAGTAAAGTTTACAGAGTGAATGTTGGGTGGAAGTGAGTAAAGTTTACAGAGTGAATGTTGGCTGGAAGTGAGTAAAGTTTACAGAGTGAATGTTGGCTGGAAATGAGTAAAGTTTACAGAGTGAATGTTGGGTGGAAGTGAGTAAAGTTTACAGAGTGAATGTTGGGTGGAAGTGAGTAAAGTTTACAGAGTGAATGTTGGGTGGAAGTGAGTAAAGTTTACAGAGTGAATGTTGGGTGGAAGTGAGTAAAGTTTACAGAGTGAATGTTAGCTGGAAGTGAGTAAAGTTTACAGAGTGAATGTTGGGTGGAAGTGAGTAAAGTTTACAGAGTGAATGTTGGGTGGAAGTGAGTAAAGTTTACAGAGTGAATATTGGCTGGAAGTGAGTAAAGTTTACAGAGTGAATGTTGGCTGGAAGTGAGTAAAGTTTACAGAGTGAATGTTGGCTGGAAGTGAGTAAAGTTTACAGAGTGAATGTTGGCTGGAAGTGAGTAAAGTTTACAGAGTGAATGTTGGCTGGAAGTGAGTAAAGAGCTGAGTGTTGGTATTGCTCGGACACGTGTGTCTGGTTATGTGCTGAAGAACTGGCTTTGTTTTGTACACACTCAGATGTTTGTTTACTATTTGGTGTGAGAGATGACGAGAAAGCAGCCTAGACATGATATCTATGGCTTGAACTGTTGGCTAACATGGATCAGGGAACCTTGTGGTTGTGACAGAGTGATAGTGCAGCATTAGTTCCTATGGCGGCTATCGGCAGCAGAAACGTCAGCCGTCTTGATCTTTCTTGTGCATTACCCTCCAGTCAGGCAGTCATTTGTATGTCCCTTGTGGAACTTTGCCTCCCTAACAGCTCTCCTGTAGGCCTCTCGGTTGTAAGCAAGATGCCCTGCTGGGGATGTGTCCATTCGCAGATCTCCAACGATGTCTTGTAGCCATTTTCGCCTTGGTCTTCCTCTCTTTCCTTTCCCCATTATGTACCCTTCAAAGACGGTCTTCTCTAGATTATCATGACGTTTAATGTGTGCACAATATTGAAGTTTTCTCTCTTTAGTCTTCCTTACGTGCTGCCTCCTTCAATATTAAGTTCTTGTAGTATGGATATATTAGATCTTTTTTGTGTCCGTGATATTTGAAGAACTCTTCTGTAACATTTGCATCTATGTTTTTCTCAGCTGTTTTGTTAAGTGTCCAGGTCTCACATACCCTTATAAATCTTATTTTTGTGGTTCTGTCTGTTCCTCTTCACAGATTCTTTAGTTGTTTTACTTTCTGAATAACGATAGATGTCCTCCTTTTAATTTCCCACATTGTATCTCCATTATTAGTTAGCAGTGATCCAAAATATTCAAAACTCTCCACTTCTTCCAATTTTTCTTCTTTTGAATCATACTGCAGCTGCCTTGTTTATTTTATCAGTTGTCATCAATTTAGTTTTCTTCGCATTAAGATAGAGGTTTTGCTCTTCGCTATTTTTACAGGCTGACTTATTTAGTTTTTCCATTCCTTCTTATATTGTGGACAGTAATACTGTGTCATCTGTATATCTAATCTCTGGTATATCATAACCTCTAATTGTTATGACAACGTAATATTTTTTGTCTACAACTTCTCCAACATTATATTTTCATTATACAAGTTAAATAAGTAGGGTGGCAATATGCACCCCTGATGGACCCCTTGTTTTATATCAAACCAAGTTGTTGTTTCACCATTTATTCTTACTGCTGCCTATTGGTCTAGATACAGCAGTGATATTAATTGTATCGAATGTGTTGAAAATCCCATTTTTTTTCATTATTTCTCAAAATTTCTGGTTTTGTATACAATCAAATGCCCTTGAATATAGATAAATATAGATTCACATTGAATTCTCACCCTTTCTCTATTATTAATCTTATATTATCTCTTGATCATCTCTCTTGTCTAAAACAAGCTTGGACCATATTGACTTCTTTTATTTTGTTAGGAAGTCTTTTTATCTTATCTTATATCTTATATCCTTCCCGTGCCGTTAAACGTCACATGGGGCTCGCAAAGTAGTTCGCCAGTTTGCTGGCTTCTCTGCGAGTTTCCATAACGATATCTTTTTTTTTCCTATCTGGAGTTGCCTCTAGATAGGTCCCAGGATAAGGTTGTTAGCCTTATGCCCAACTCCCGGTACATGATATGTAACAGATCAAGCGGATTTCCGCTGATTTCTGCATGCCGGCGAGAGCGTTAAAAAAAAAAAAAAACGTCCGCCATCTTGCACGTCACGCCGGAAGTCTACCCATTATGATTTTTAACAGAATTTTACTGGCATGACTAATCAGGGGAACAGTTCTGTAGTTTGTGCATAATTTCAGGTTACCCTTTTTTGGCAGTAGTATGAATACAGTTCATTTCCATTCTTTTGGCCAAATAACTTAATGCCATATTTTTTTACATAGTACATGATAGATTGTTGCACATTCCTTTCCTCCTGCTTTAATAAGTTCAGCTGTTACCTCATCACATCCTGGTGATTTCCATTTTTCAGACTCTTTATTGCCCGTAAAACTTCTTCTATTGTCGGTTCGGGTTCTTTCTCCTCCAATAATAATTCACACTGTTGATTTCTGCTTTCATAGTCGGTTGTTTCATACATTCCTGTGCAAAATATCCTTCCATCTTTCTAGAATTTCCTCTGCCTCTGTCAAGGTATTCCCCATCTGAGATATTACATGATGTATTTCACCACCGTGATTCATCGTAACCCATCATCATCATGTGCGCGTCAGTAAACATTTTATCTGTTCAGTACTGGATGAGTTCAGATGATTGATGCAGTGTTGCTCGCTGTCTAAATCCTGGGCTGTCAGTTCTGTAAGTGAGCAGCTCGCTGTCTAAATCCTGGGCTGTCAGTTCTGCAAGTGAGCAGCTCGCTGTCTAAGTCCTGGGCTGTCAGTTCTGCAAGTGAGCAGCTCGCTGTCTAAGTCCTGGGCTGTCAGTTCTGCAAGTGAGCAGCTCGCTGTCTAAATCCTGGGCTGTCAGTTCTGCAAGTGAGTAGCATCCAGAACATTGTGCAGCTGATTCTTCTGTGTGTCACGCGAGTGAGTTACAGTACGATTCTGCCTTAAGTCAGTATTTAGCACGGAACTAGCGTAATATTATTAGTGTAACTGTCGGTTACATGGCACGGTGTCACTTCCATACTGGTACCTCTGATCTGTTACACGTGAGTACTGAGAAAGTGATTAAATATGCACTATGTGTGTGAGATCTTGGACTTATACTTGGACTTATACTTGGACTTATACATGGACTTATACTTGGACTTATACATGGACTTATACTTGGACTTATACTTGGACTTGGACTTATACTTGGACTTATACTTGGACTTATACTTGGACTTATACTTGGACTTGGACTTGGACTTATACTTGGACTTATACTTGGACTTATACTTGGACATGTTCTTTAATTTGGAGGTCGTTCCTGAGCCGCAGTGAAGAGTTTGTTCGGATGTTGCTGGATGTTGAGCTGTCACTACTTCCAACAGGAGTCATCACATATACGTTGACGAGTCATCACATGTACGCTGACGAGTCATCAAATGTACGCTGACGAGTCATCACATGTACGCTGATGATTCATCACATGTACGCTGACGAGTCATCACATGTACGCTGATGATTCATCACATGTACGCTGATGAGTCATCACATGTACGCTGACGAGTCATCAAATGTACGCTGACGAGTCATCACATGTACGCTGATGATTCATCACATGTACGCTGATGAGTCATCACATGTACACTGACGACTCATCACATATACTCTCACGAGTCATTACATATACTCTCACGAGTCATCACATGTTACCTCACGAGTCATCATATATACGCTGACGAGTCATCATATGAAAGCTGACGAGCCATCACATGTACGCTCACGTGTCATCACATATACACTCACGAGTCTCACATATACACTGACGACTTATCACATATGCGCTCACGTGTCGTCACATATACACTGACGAGTCATCACATATGCGCTCACGTGTCATCACATATACACTGACGAGTTATCACATATGCGCTCACGTGTCATCACATATACACTCAAGAGTCATCACATATGCGCTCACGTGTCATCACATATACACTGACGAGTCATCACATATGCGCTCATGTGTCATCACATATACACTCACGAGTCTCACTTATACACTGACGACTTATCACATATGCGCTCACGTGTCATCACATATACACTCACGAGTCTCACATGTACGCTGACGAATCTCACATATAATTCTCATCATATAATTACCACCGTGGGGGCGCTGTGTGGTATAAATATTATTCTGAAGCGATGTGATGATATAAATATTATTCTGAAGCGATGTGATGATATAAATATTATTCTGAAGCGATGTGATGATATAAATATTATTCTGAAGCGATGTGATGATATAAATATTATTCTGAAGCGATGTGATGATATAAATATTATTCTGAAGCGATGTGATAATATAAATATTATTATGAAGCGATGTGATGATATAAATATTATTATGAAGCGATGTGATGATATAAATATTATTCTGGAACAAGCGATGTGATGATATAAATATTATTCTGGAACAAGCGATGTGATGATATAAATATTATTCTGGTGCAAGCGATGTGATCATATAAATATTATTCTTGAGCAAGCGATGTGATCATATAAATATTATTCTTGAGCAAGCGATGTTATCATATAAATATTACTCTGAGGCGAAGTGATCATATAAATATTATTCTGAGACGATGTTATCATATAAATATTATTTTGGGGCAAGCGATGTGATGATATAAATATTATTCTTGAGCAAGCGATGTGATGATATAAATATTATTCTGGGGCAAGCGATGTGATCATATAAATATTATTCTGGGGCAAGCGATGTGATGATATAAATATTATTCTGGAGCAAGCAATGTGATGATATAAATATTATACTAGGGCAAGCGATGTGACCATATAAATATTATTCTAGGGCGAGGTTCTTTAAGTTTAATTCCTTACACAACACAAAGAAAGTAACTTAATCATAATCACACACAGTACAACGAAGTACAAAGACAGTAACTTAATCACAATCACAGACAGTACAGCAAAGTACAAATACAGTAACCTAATCATAATCACACACTACAGCGAAGTACAAAGACAGTAACTTAATCATAATCATACACAGTACAGCGAAGTACAAATACAGTACCTTATTCATAATCGCATACAGTAGAGTGAAGTACAAATACAGTAACTTAATCACAAACACACACTACAGCGAAGTACACAGACAGTAACTTAATCATAAGTACACACAGTACAGCGAAGTATAAATACATTATTCATAATCACACACAGTAGAGTGAAGTACAAATACAGTAACTTTATCACAATCACACGCAGTACAGTGAAGTACAAAGATAGTAACTTAATCATAATCACACACAGTACAGGGAAGTACAAATACAGTAACTTAATCATAATCATACACAGTACAGTGAAGTACAAGTTGCACTCAGCAAGTTTTTGCTTTGGTTTCTTGTAATGTTGACCTTCTTGTGCACTGTTTGATGGTAACCAACCTGAAAGTTCTAAAGTAAATACATGAAGTGCTTATATTGTGTACGTTTACTGCAGTGATTATATGGTAAATTTTTACTGAAGTGATTATATGGTAAATGTTTACTGAAGTGATTATATGGTTAATTTTACTGATTGATTATATGGTAAATGTTTACTGAAGTGATTATATGGTAAATGTTTACTGAAGTGATTATATGGTAAATGTTTACTGATGTGATTATATGGTAAATGTTTACTGAAGTGATTATATGGTAAATGTTTACTGAAGTGATTATATGGTAAATGTTTACTGAAGTGATATATGGTAAATGTTTACTGAAGTGATTATATGGTAAATGTTTACTGAAGTGATTATATGGTAAATGTTTACTGATGTGATTATATGGTAAATGTTTACTGAAGTGATTATATGGTAAATGTTTACTGAAGTGATTATATGGTAAATGTTTACTGAAGTGATTATATGGTAAATGTTTACTGAAGTGATTATATGGTAAACGTTTACTGAAGTGATTATATGGTAAATGTTTACTGAAGTGATTATATGGTAAATGTTTACTGAAGTGATTATATGGTAAATGTTTACTGAAGTGATTATATGGTAAATGTTTACTGAAGTGATTATTTGGTAAATGTTTACTGAAGTGATTATATGGTAAATGTTTACTGAAGTGATTATATGGTAAATGTTTACTGAAGTGATTATATGGTAAATGTTTACTGCAGATCGTTCTTTGTCCTCATTTTCTGTTTTTTCTTTCTGTGCTTTTTTCGTTCTTTTTTAAAAATCTTCCCTTCTTTACTTCATTTTTTAGTGTGTACATTCCGCTTTTTCTTTTTCTTTCTTCATATTTTTTTTCTTTCTTTCTTTCCTTTTTTAAAATCTTCCCTTCTTTACTTCATTTTTTAGTGTGTACATTCCGCTTTTTCTTTTTCTTTCTTCATATTTTTTTTCTTTCTTTCTTTCCTTTTTTAAAATCTTCCCTTCTTTACTTCATTTTTTAGTGTGTACATTCCGCTTTTTCTTTTTCTTTCTTCATATTTTTTTTCTTTCTTTCTTTCTTTCTTTCTTTCTTTCTTTCTTTTTTCTTTCTTTCTTTCTTTCTTTTTAAATTTGCATCCATATTTCCCGCATTATTATTTAATTAGTATCCCCCGGGTCACAGAAGCAGAGCTTGACAACACTGTCAAGATATCATTAGCTGTCACTTTAGTATCTTGCGATGTCTTGGAGTTTTCTCACCATACTTAAGTAAGATGATATTTTCTGTGTTGTCTGGCAATAAATAAGGAGCTATCATTCTATCTATGATACTCTTTAAAAAAAAATAGAAACTGCTTTATTAGCTCAGGAACACAAAGTTGTAAGATTTCGGCCACTGGATCTCCACTCCACATCTAACGGTCAAAGAGGAAGGACAAACTAAGTAAAGTATCAGCATTTGAATTATCTTGCCTTGTGAAGATGATGCTGTTTTTAAAAGTATCATCGTTTGTATTATCTTGCCTTGTGAAGATGATACTGTTGTTAAAAGTATCATCATTTGTATTATCTTGCCTTGTGAAGATGATACTGTTGTTAAAAGTATCATAGTTTGTATTATCATGCCCTGCGAAGATGATACTGTTGTTAAAAGTATCATATTTTGTATTATCTTGCCTTGTGAAGATGATACTGTTGTTAAAAGTATCATAGTTTGTATTATCTTGCCTTGTGAAGATGATACTGTTCTTAAAAGTATCACCATTTGTATTATCTTGCCCTGTGAAGATGATACTGTTGTTAAAAGTATCATCATTTGTATTATCTTGCTTTGTGAAGATGATACTGTTCTTTAATGTATCATCGTTTGTATTATCTTGCCTTGTGAAGATGATACTGTTTTTAAAATGAAGTGATATTCCTCTTTGTTTACAACATCGTCTCCCTAAACTTCCAACTAATTTCTTTTTCTTCTCCCATTTCTCTGTCTGTTCCTCCAGTTCTCTGTCTGTTCCCCCAGTTCTCTGTCTGTTCCTCCAGTTCTCTGTCTGTTCCCCCAGTTCTCTTTCTGTTCCTCCAGTTCTCTGTCTGTTCCTCCAGTTCTCTGTCTGTTCCTCCATTTCTCTGTCTCTTCCCCCAGTTCTCTGTCTGTTCCTCCAGTTTTCTGCCTGTTCCCCAATTCTCTGTCTGTTCCTCTAGTTCTCTGTCTGTTTCCCCAGTTCTCTGTCTAATCCTCCATTTCTCTGTCTGTTCCTCCAGTTCTCTGTCTGTTCCTCCATTTCTCTGTCTGTTCCTCCAGTTCTCTGTCTGTTCCTCCAGTTCTCTGTCTGTTCCTCCGTTCCTCTGCCTGTTCCGCAGCTCTCTGTCTGTTCCTCCATGTGTCTCCCGGTTCCTCCGTGTCTCTGTCTGTTCCTCCATGTGTCTCCCGGTTCCTCCATGTCTCTGTCTGTTCCTCCATGTGTCTGCCGGTTCCTCCGTTTCTCTGTCTGTTTCTCCATGTTTCTGCCTGTTCCTCCATGTCTCAGAGAAGATTATAATATTTTAACGTGTGCTGGTAGACTTTTGTTCTTCTTTTCTTCTTTACCTGCAACTCTAAAATCTCTCTCATCTTTTCCTTCTCTCTGTTTATCTCTTTCCATCTCTCAGTACCTCTCTTCTTCTATCTCAGCCCCCTCTCCCAGCCTTTCTCTCTCTCATATCTGTTTACAAATCCGCCATGTTCTATCCGCCCACACATTAACTGAACTATTCGGTTCTCCAAAAACGATTCGACCACTTTCCCTTCCCTGCGCCCCATGCCTAGCGTAAGTATGGTTGGCCAAGTGTATCATAAAACAGATTTCTCTATTGATATTTAAATGTAACACCTGCTGGGTTTACGTCGGGTCTTTTAACTCGAGGATTACAGTGTCATTCTAACCTTGAACCTGTGATTTACGCTCTGACATGATTAAACTTCAAGCTGAGATCTTGTTTCTTTTTAAATTCAGTCTCGAAAACTTTCTTCTCGGATGTTCTAGACAGAAAGGTGGCAAAAACACAGAAAGATGCAGAAAGTTTTTTAATCACGTACGCATGTGTGTGTGTGCGCGCGCGCCTGCTTGCGTGCATGCAAACAAAACCGTAAAATGAAATCTGTAACAAGGAGTCAGCTAAAGTTTGATGAAGATCTTGCGTCATATCGGATGAAAAGTGAGTTATACTGGCTTTCGTTAATTCCCTAGAAAAGATTTGAAAAGTTTACTTCTTTGCATGCTCCACTCCTTTAGCGGAAAACACGATTTCTTGGCTTTGTGTTATATTTCTAACGTGTTTATAACAGTTAACATTTGTAATTGTATTTATAACAGTTATATTTCTAATATACCTATAAGAGTTATATTTCTAGCGTATCTATAACAGTTATATTTCTAATATACCTATAATAGTTATATTTCTAGCGTATCTATAACAGTTATATTTCTAATGTGTTAATAACAATTATATTTCTAATGCATCTATAACAGTTATATTTCTAGAGTATGTACAAAGTCAACATAGAAAAGGGAAGACCTCGTCGCAAGTGGACTCAGGACATCAGGGAAAGTTTGAATGTGTCACTGCAAGACGCGGGTCAACTTGCTCAAGACCGTGTTGCATTCTGGGAGGCTGTGAGAGAGACACCGTTCTGGAAAGGAGAAGTCACGTGAAGGGAAGATCTACAACAGTTACATTTCTAGAGTATTTACATATGTGAGTGAGATATTAGCCAGGACTGTAAACACGTTTTCACATACATATCTGATTAAAGGGGTCTTATCTTCAGTAGCATTACAAATTGTCAGTTTGTGTGTGTGTGCATGTCTGTGTGTGTCTGTGTGATTGCTATGACTATGAAAGTACCGTAAAGGTTATATAACTGTCTGATTATCGTTATCATAACTGTACTACTGTCTGATTATCGTTATCATAACGGTACTTCTGTCTGACTGCCCAATATAACATCGAAAGTTTGTGGCAGTTAGATGGAAGGGAGACAACATCAACAAATGTCTGCCTGTATGTGTTGAATCTGGTTCTGAAGCAAAGACAGACTAGAGAAGCTGTAGAGACAGCTGTCATATTATTTTCTTGTATGTTAACTTATGGTGCCTTTTATGCGTGTCTTGAATAGTGTACGGCTTTATCATCGTTATTACTAATTACATATGTAATACAGACTTTTGCTTACTAAACTGTAGCATTTTTCTCCGGAAATTGTGTCTCATTTACTTTTTCTTCCTCCATACTTTATTAGAATGTTTTCCCTTTCTATGTTATTGAGCTCCGCGTGCGTGCGCGGACACACAATGTCTTGTTTGATTAGTTACCTTTCATGTAGTTCATTATCCTATAGTTTGTGAATGTAATAGTTTCATTTCGCATTCTTATATTTGGTGAAGACGCCGGATAAGGTATTCAGCGACCTATAGCTGATATGACAACGTCAGGGTTAGTGACCCATAGGTGACCATGACCCTGTCCCACCTCTCCGTGGTACCCCTAGTAACAGGCCTAGCCTGGTTAACGGGGCAAGGATCGCCATAGTCCCCATGGTGGTGGAGTCTGCTAAAGAAGCATTTCACACCCCCCCCTCCCGCTTTTTAGCTGTACTCCGGTACTAAAAAAGTAGCCGTCATAACCCGCTCCCACGCCGATACGATGCTATGCCTCAACGTCTCTACAGCATCGGCTGCAAAGAACAACATCTGGCAGTTACAGGGAGTTCGTACAAGTACAAGTTTTAATGTAATTTGTATGCTTGTTCTTAAGAACGAAAGATGAGTGATGAATGGCAGAATATAAGGCGGTACTGTGTGATCGATTATTCACTTGTGAAAATAAAGATCATTCATTCATTCATTCATTCATTCATTCATTCATTCATTGCAGTGTACTAATTACTCTACAAAATAGCTTACATTTGGACTGGCTTATTCCCCCCCCCCCCCCAGGCTCTAGAACGGTCTACAAAATCCTGGCAAATCTTGCACCTGTGTCATGGTCAGAGAACAAGGCAGCCTTTGTCTGGGGCTAGAAACGCTCCGCATGCTTCTCTATATTCTCTGTACCGCGCTAGAAAAGCCAGAAGCCATCTCCAGACATTACACTTAAACACCAAGTGAACACACCCACAATCATGGCCTCGACCACCGTCTCGCAGTTTTGATGGAACAAAGACGTTCTTTGACGTATTCCACACCTCGAGTTTCACATCCTAACTGACTCATTTCCATTTGCTTTGTTGTGTAAAGCACTTAATTTGTTTCACGTAAATTAACGCGAGATGTAAATGTAACTACCAGCAATAAAGCCCTGGGTTAAAGAACAGGAATGCTTGGTTATCAATAAAATCAAATGTTTTCAAAGTGGCCAAGAAATCTGAAGCCGAATCTGTCTCGCTCTCTGTTTATGTCTGCGTCTTATGTCTCTTTTCTTTTGCTTCTCGTTGCTTTTAGCGAATTTCATTTTTATTTTATATTCTCCGTGGAGAGTCTTTCTGTACCAGCTATTTGCTAAATCATATACAAGCGTCCCCCGTTTGTTCGACTCCGTCGAAAACTAGAACTGATCAGAGAGTGGATTTCAGGTGTTCTAAATCTCGCAGATACATTTTGACGGCTGAAATAACTTACTATATGTCCCTTCGATTGCTTACGAGAACTAAATAAACAACAGAAACAAAAGCATACAGCTAAACAAACAGCATCAAAAAGACTAAAGCTAAATTTTTAAAAAAATCTTACAATAGTAAATAAACATCGACTTTAGTTGGCAGCTCTTAGTCTTTGTGCTGCAGCCTTTTACAGTAAATATTCTGGCTGACAATGTAATACTTATCTGGTGGCCTAAAAAAGAGAATCCAGCAAAATGCCATTTTTGTTTTCATTTGTTTTTTTCATTATTTTTGTTGCCCTACATCAAGGCATTTCTCCGAAATATTCGCTTCTTACTGTGCTTTGCACTTTTCCTTGCTTATCTCATTGCTTCTTTTGCTCGTGATATATATATATATAACATTGCAAAATACACCTCGTCTTGTTCTACTATGATAATGCATTTAGATTCCTCTCTTAACGAGCAAACTTACCCGGCGTTGTCCGGGTATATAGTTCTAAACAAATAAATCATAAAGACAAGGTGCAGGATAAAAAAAAATCGCTGTTTAGTGACAATAGCAGAAAAATATAATTACACTACTATATCTGTCTATGTCTGTCTATCTACATCTGTCTATCTTTGTCTATCTACGTTTGTCTATCTATGTTTGTCTATCTATGTCTGTCTGTTATTAAGTTCAGAATGTCAGATATTTCTGCTTGTCCAATTCTTTATCCTTTTAAAATAAATTTCGTTCATTCGTTCGTTTGTTGTTTTTATGTGTCTGTCTACCTGTTTGTTTGTTTGGCTGTGTGACTGTTTGTCTTTCTCTGTCTTAGAAGAAACTTCACTCACGATGTTACTTTAACTGAAAACAGAGCCGCAACTGGTGTAAGGGAAAGCACTCATTATTTTATTTTATGGACACAATAAAACTACGATTAACTCCCATTTGACGTTCCCTGAATAAGATAGTGGTCGACGACTCACCCATAGATGACCTATTTCGTTAGGGTCAGCGAAGCACAAATGGCAAAGACCCTACTATACTTCCTCGTGGTCCTGATAACAGGATGGTAGGGGGTTCGAAATGAGAAAGTTGGCAGAAACGAGAGCGGTAGAAAATAAAATGAGCTCCTATAAATAAATGAATTTTCATGTTTTTATGTGTTGTTTTTGTATATGCTCTTCATGAAGAGATTTGCCGAAATATTGGATTATTGCATATTCTTCATTTATATGTGTTCATCTTACCTTCTGTCTTTCTTGTTTCTGAGCGAAATTTCTTCACTCTTTCTATCATTTTCTAAAACTGAACCATACACCCATCTACCTTTAATTACTAGAACAAGCTTTACTTGTCATTTCTCTTCATCTCTCAAACTCGAGAAACAAACCCGACATTAAAAACATATGCGTAAGTCCATGTTCTTTTGTGGCCGAAAGAGGAAGAAGAAGAAGAAGTCCAGTTCAAGATTATATGAATGCAAGGGCATTGAGAAGCCTTTCAGAAACAGCAGAAAAGGGCTCATGCTGGCTGTGGAGTATGCGAAACAAGCATTGGGAACATAAGTAATTTCATTTGCCACAAGCAATACCATTCCACCAAAAAAAAAAGCAACAACTCACAAGACCTCTGGGAGTCATGACCCAGAGGGGCCCACCCCTCTTAGAGTGTCAAGAGTTTAAAGGGCCGAAACACTTGTCTGAGGGGGGGGGGGTACTTCCTCTGATGATCTGAAGGAGTTGTGTTGTTGTTCCGCTCTCTACGAGAGTTTCCTGCATATATAAACAGCTGGTAAAAAATATATAAGTATGGGGCGTGGGATGAAGACACCCGATAAGGTAATCAGTGACCCATAGCTGATATGTCAGCATCAGGGTTAGTAACCCCTACCTGATCAAGATCCTGTCCCACCTCTCCGTGGTACCCCAGTACCAGGTATAGCCTGGCTAACGGGGCAGGGATCACCATAGTCCCTATGGTGGTGGAGTCTACAAAAGAGGCATTTCACACACCCCCCCCCCCCCCCCCCGCTTTTTAGCTGTACCCTGGGACTGAAGAAATAGCTTCCATAACCCGCTCCCACGCCGATACGATGTTGAGCCTCAACATCTCTACAGCATCGGCTGCAGAGAACAACAGCTGGCAGTTACAGGGACTTCGTACAAGTACAAGTACAATGTATAAATATAAAACAGCTGATAACAAAATGCGGAACATGATAAACTCATATTCAGAAATCATTTTTCCAATGCTTTATTTTATGACTGATAAGACATAAGGAATAACCGTATAGATATAAAGCGCATGGCACAAACATTCTAATACATCGTGAAGAGCCGACAGTGGGATGTGATTAAGCTGCTTCGTCATTCTTGTCTACCTACGCCGTGCAGTGAACCATATCTTCACCAGGCTTTTTTTTGTTAGAAAAATCTTCGTTCTCGTCAAACCTAGTCGTCAAACCTAGTCGACAAGCCTAGTCGTCAAACCTAGTCGACAAACCTAGTCGTCAAACCTAGTGGTCAAACCTAGTCGACAAGCCTAGTCGTCAAACCTAGTCGACAAGCCTAGTCGTCAAACCCAGTCGACAAGCCTATTCGTCAAACCTAGTCGTCAAACCTAGTCGTCAAACCTAGTCGACAAGCCTAATCGTCAAACCTAGTCGACAAGCCTAGTCGTCAAACCTAGTCGACAAGCCTAGTCGTCAAACCTAGTCGTCAAACCTAGTCGTCAAACCTAGTCGACAAACCCGGAGTTTCATGAATCATTTCTTGGTTGTCATGGTGACTTACTTTCTATCGCAAAGCTGTGTGTGTGTGAGTGTGATGGGTGTTTGTGTCTATGTGAATGCATTTGTGTATGGTGTATATATATATATATATATATATATATATATATATATAACACGCAGTTTATCGCAAAACCTAAATAAACTCTCATTACATATAACTAACTATGCATGGCACATTACAACTAACCACAACAAACATGTTTTGCTTGTCTCTGGTCTCCTACAAGCGCCTAAAACACCGCCAGTGACTTCTGCAGTAAATGCAAGAAATGCTGCTGTCAAATACTTGTCAGTTACAAGTATTCAAACTGTCCGTGTCTTACTTTATATAAGTGTTATGTATGCCTATGACAGCATAATCTAGAATCACGACAGGCTGTTACTTAGTACACGAGGTGGAGCCAGAGTGGCAGTTTGTGACCAGGTCTTGTGCTGGTCAAGTAGATCACGTGATCTCTCTTCCACAGTTATTTCACCTGAGGTGTGTAGGTAAGCGAATACATGAATGTGTATCTTACACAGATAGCTGTTGTGTGTAGGTATGAGTATGTTGATATGTATATTTTCCTCTAGTATGATTATATGTATATATTCCTCTAGTATGTTATATGTATATGTTCCTTCTACACAAACCATCTCTTGTATGTGACCATGTAAATAAAGTACAATGTGTCTGTTATGTGTGTCCCCTCCAACACCTTCGTCCATCTCAACACTCCACACTCCATACTCCACACTCCACGCTGAGCTGAAAGAAAAGCTCTTCTTCTGATCACATCTCACTGTTACCTGCCAAATGTCTGCTCACTTTGAGGTTCTGTCTGGGAGCTCACCTTGCACGTGCTCCGCCCTAAACCCGGCCCCGTTCCCCCCCCCCCCCCCAGGCACGCTGTTAAAACACATAACTTAACCCAGTCTCCGCGCTGCCTTCCTGTTTCTGTTTTAATACCCACAATAAGAGCAAACAATCTTAACAAGAAAACAACACCAAACTTCCATCTTTCAATCTTTCAATTATTTATTGTGACAACTTCTATATTTCTTTGCATGTTTTAAAACATTTCACTCACAGTTAAAGCAACTTTGTGTTTTTCTATTTCTGAAAGTACTATCTACTTTCTTCTCGGCATTACTTGTGAGATGTGGGTGTGCTACAAAGTTCATGTCAAATAAAAGCAGCAAAACAAATAAATCCATGTTACAATTTGATCAATTTTTACTGGAAGGAAAGTGAAGAACTAATTCTACGAGGATTTTTTTTTTAGGAGAAATAAAAGAATGAACAACAGAAAATACAGTAAAGCGAGTATATTTTCAATCTTATCAGAAGTAGCACGTCAAAGGTCGCTACTAAATATCGCAAATATCTAACCGCCATCTTCTGTCTTCCTTGCGGTTGTCATGGACGCTGTAGGCACCCTTGATGACTCTCCCAGGTGGCACGAAGTAGTTCATCTCACCGTCCCAGTCGTTGATAAACTCGGTGCGATAACAGTTCCGTGTCGACCTTCCAGAGATGTTACAACACCTGAACATGAATCTCCTGTCTTCAGCTCTGTTGTTATGGAAGCTTCTTATACCTGTCACCACTTTCTGGCCAGGACAGTTAAAATTTAATGGTTGGTCGTAATTATTGAGGAAACCTGAAAGAACAAAGATTCAAGAAATTATAATCTTTCTACATTATTTTTGACATTTTTAAAAAAGAATACAGGTTTTGCAAATGTTGAATGTTAAGTTATGATACAGATAATTGATTCTTGTACAAAACGTAGCTTCCGGTCACGTGGTTGTATGTGAGTCCAGACATAGTGGTACTTCAGATCTTTCGTCGATGAGTTCCTTTCAACAGAGAACTGAATTCTGGCAGACAATGTGTGAAATCTGGGTTTTCAAAATAAGCATAAATTAGGATCTATATAGGAAGTGATTCAACTGGACCAAATCTTCTGAAGTAGTTCCACCACTGAGAGGATAATAAGGATCTTTCCACTCTGGCAAGACCTAAAAGCCTGTTTTGTTGGAGGACAACACGAGGTAAGATAATGTCTTTGATGTTGTAGATGAACAATTTTGGCTGCACAATATCTACAGCATAACCATCTTCTCTCCATCTCTGAATATTAACCCGACGGAAAATGTAAAATGCCTTACAACTTTTCTTATGTGACAGAAACAGTAACTTCTTTATATGTAACTTAATTATGTAACGCAGACAGTAACATTTTTACGTAACACAAACAGTAACGTTGACATGATTAAACAGTTCATACTAACACTGAAGTGATTAAACAGTTCATACTAACACTGAAGTGATTAAACAGTTCTTGCTAAAACTTATGTGATCAAACACTTCACACTAACACTGAAGTGATCAACTAGCAAAATGAAACATTCAAACTAATACTGACTGATTAATCACTCACGAATGTTTCGAGAAAATAAACTAACACAAAAAAACCATATTCTCAGACCAATGTTGAGAGAAATTAAACATACATATTCTCTCACCAATGTTTAGAGAAATTAACAAACACACCATATTCTCTGACCAATGTTTAGAGAAACTATCATGAACACCATTTTCTCGCACATATGTTTAGAGCAACTATCACAATCACCATATTCTCTCAACACTATTTAGAGAAACCATCACAAACACCATAATCTGTTATCACTGTTTAGATAAAATAAACTATCACAAACAGCATAATCTCTTACCAATGTTTAGAGAAAATAAACTATCACAAACAGCATAATCTCTTACCAATGTTTAGAGAAAATAAACTATCACAAACAGCATAATCTCTTACCAATGTTTAGAGAAAATAAACTATCACAAACAGCATAATCTCTTACCAATGTTTAGAGAAAATAAACTATCACAAACAGCATAATCTCATGGTACCTAGGCGAGATTTGGAGGAGGACGGGGAGCGAGTATTATATCCCTGTGTCCAGGCTGCTAAGAGGGGTCCACCGACCCTGTTTCTATACTTTTCCTGATACTAACAGTGTCAGGGATGAGAGGATAGTTGCTAAGTAACTCTGGGGCCCATCCTGAATGTCCAGGGCCCTGTTCTCGTGATTCTTTACAGCAACATATTGAGGACATTTGATGCCGACAGAGGACATATCTGAATTATCCCAGATCTTGCGAGGAGTATCCAGATAATACAAGAAAGTGAAGAAGATGACAGAAGAAAGAAGAAATCTTCTGGTTTAAGAAAAACAGATAAGATCCTGGGAAAGTGGTGAAGAAAATGTGTTAAATGGTTGGTAGAAGATGAGACAACCTGGAGGACTGGTTAGTCAGAGTCGTGAAGTCAGCGTAATAGAGTCAGATTAGTGAAGTCAGCGTCATGGAATCAGAGTGGTGAAGTCAGAGTGTTGGAGCGGAATCATGTTTGCTAAAGCTGAAATAGTTTGACATGTACTAATTATAAAGAAGTCAGGTAAGAATGTGACAGGGAAAACACGGAAACTTTAGAGTCGAGGGCAATTTTTTTGACGTAGTCGGCGTCATTAGAAAGTTAACATTTATGAAGGAGTTGGCGTGGCGAGTGTGAATGATTTAATGAATGATTTAATGAATGAACGATCTTTATTTTCAAAGGGTGCAGAAATTGGGCAGGCAGACCCGTCTTACATTCTGCCCTTCATCACTCCATCTTTCATTCTTCCCACACGCTCGATTTACTGTAAGTATACAAACTACATTTAAAGTATGCAAAATGAAAATATCACATTCACAAATATAAAACAATGAAATATTACATTCACATACATAAAAGGATGAACTATTATATTCATAAATATAAAACACTGAACTATGACACTCTTCAGGTTCACTAACTCACCTGTCCAGTCACAGTTAGTTATACTTCCTGGTGCACCTCTGCACGTGAACGCCCATCGCCTGTCCTCAGCCCGGTTGTTGTGAATACTTCTTAAATGAGAAATATAAGTGTTGCCTTGACATTCCATGTAAGCGTCACCATCAAAATTGTTGACCCACTGACCGCTGACAGCAGCCACCAGAAGGCCAACCATGTTAAGCAGCAGGGCAGAAGAAGCCATGTTTGGTGTTAGATGATAAACGCCACAGACCTTAGTCTCAGGTTCCTGTCCACTGCTTGGCTGCGCTGTTGCTGTGTCTTTTAAACAGCACGAAGCCGGATATATCAGAATACACGTCGAAACAGGACGTGAGAAATTATGTTGACACTTTAAAACACTCGCAAATACATACATACATATGCATAGAAACATTCACACACACACACAGAGAAAATGTTTAGCTACATACAAGAAAAAAAAGTAAAATGTTGTAAAAAGTTTCTCGCCAATTTTCTGAAAAAATTAATTGACGTAAATGATTTTCTGATTAAAGCTCTCTAACTTGGGGTTTCTTGTTTGTGTTCCTTGCTCAGTCTTGTGGGGGAACATGTATGCGAAGATATAAGAAAGCAGAACAATGGAAGTTATAGAAACAAAACTCAGTCAAGCACAGTTGTAATTTTAGAAAGGAAGGAGCAATCTTTCCGTCCGACAAGACTGTGAAAAAGTAATTGGTTATGACCGGAAGCTTAGTATCATTAAGTGAATCACGAAACAGCTTTTGATAGTGTGAACAGAAGCAAGATGTGAGCAGTATTAGAGGAATATGGTGTACCAGAATATCTGTCACAAAACATAATGTCATTATATGAAAATAGTCAAAGTACAGTACAACTTCAACAACTAAAACAACAGACTAAAATAAATACCAGACTGACAAGGAGGACTTTGCTAAAGCCATATTGGAAAGACTTCGTGAAAACAAAAAGCAGGAATGAAAGAACAACGTAGCTGTGAAGAGACTGCTGGAGCTAGGACAAATTAATGGTGCAGGAAGGAAATCTCAACTTTGGGGCAGAAAACGCGTCATAAACAATCAACATTTGACAGGAACATACTCAGCAAACATTCTCTTGGATGGACGCTGCGGCGGACGACGGAGCATATGTGATGTTGTCTCGAATACAATGAAGCCGAATTCTTAATTTTAAACTTTGAACTTTGAACAAAGTACAGTAAGGACAACAACAGACAGAACGCATTGGTTCAGAGTAACAACGGGAGTTAGACAGTCCTGCGTACTTTCACTAGTATCATTTATGATCTGCCTGGATAAAATAACGAAAGAGGCAAACCCAGGCTTATCAGAACTCAACCAGTTAATGTTTGCAGACGACCAGTGCTTTACAAACAATATCCAGAAAAGCTTACCAAATCACAGGAACAGTCTCCATCACAGTTGTAGATATTATGATATGTAAATCAACATTACCAAAACAGAGACTATGAAACTCACCAGAAGTCTTAAGTCCATTGAACATCTGTTATAGCAGCAGTTGCTATATAAGGTAAACAACCTAAGATTAACTACTCTAAGTTAGCGAGCTTACATGATGGCAGCTCTAATTGTCTTTTTTTTTCATAGTAATCGCTCTTAGATTTTTGGTCTTTACTTGTGAACTTATTTGGCTTCTCACGAGCTCACATCCAGTTCGTGTGATTGATGGGCCAGAGATCCTGGGCGAATGAGCAGTCTGGCTTTCAGTGTCCTTGGGTGTGGCTGCTGTTCTCGTGTAGTCAGTTTTTAATGTGTCGTAGATAGTTTAGAATATAAGCTATGGATGTGTTATAGATAGCTTGAATATAGAATGTAAGTTGCGGATGTGTTGTAGATAGCTTGAATATAGAATGTAAGTTACGGATGTGTTGTAGATAGCTTGAATATAGAATGTAAGTTACGGATGTGTTGTAGATAGCTTGAATATAGAATGTAAGTTGTGGTTTTTTAAATTCATGGCGGCAATTATTCCTTTACATTGTTAAGACACCGAGAACTATGATGTGTAACTCATGCTTTATCTGTAGAGATACTACTTTATGATGTGTAATTCATGCAGTACCTGTAGAGATGATGCTCTATGTATAATTCGTGCGATACCTGTAAAAATGCTACTTTATACATCTGTAGAGATGCTATTCGGTGCTGTTGAAATTCATGCTTTATCTGTAGAGATGCTAGTTTATGATGTGTAATTCATGCTGTATCTGTAGAGATGCTAGTTTATGATGTGTAATTCATGCTGTATCTGTAGGGATGCTAGTTTATGATATGTAATTCATGCTGTATCTGTAGAGATGCTAGTTTATGATATGTAATTCATGCTGAATCTGTAGAGATGCTTGTTTATGATGTGTAATTCATGCTGTATCTGCAGAGATGCTTGTTTATGATGTGTAATTCATGCTGTATCTGTAGAGATGCTTGTTTATGATATGTAATTCATGCTGTATCTGCAGAGATGCTTGTTTATGATGTGTAATTCATGCTGTATCTATAGAGATGCTGCTCTATGAATTGTAATTCATGCTGTATCTGCAGAGATGCTAGTTTATGATGTGTAATTCATGCTGTATCTGTAGTGATGCTACTCGACAACTTTATCACAATTTCATGTTTATCATCATCATCTTCTCACATTAAATCTTGAGTACTCAACTGTAGCAGCGGACTCTGTGCTCGTTTGATTGTTATAACAACATTTCTTGTCCTGTGTTGTTTGAGAAGAAATTATCACATATAGGATATCTCTCTCTCTATCTCTCTCTCTCGCTCTCTCTATCTCTCTCTCTCTCTCTCTCTCTCTCTCTCTCTCTCTCTTTAAGCAATAAGATCTTACGTTATGTTGCACCTGTCATTTCACATACACTTACATACATTTACAATCAGTGCATTGCAAAATTTTAATTCCCCGAGGCTTTTAAAACTGCTAAAGTGTATCCTCTCTTTAAATCTGGCTCATCCAACAAGTTTTCCAACTATATACCAGTATCCATACTATCGTGGTTATCAAAACTATTTGAAAAACACATACACAAAATAACTCTACGACACTTGTAAGAGAAAAATTTACTCATAGTCAGTCAGTCAGGCTTTAGACCCAAGCATTCCTGTCACACATCTCTCACCAAAATGACAGAAAACTGGTTAGTAAACATAAATGACAACAGAGTATGTGGTGTCATCTTTGTCGACTTCAAAAAGGCATTTTCATACGATTGACCATGATATTCTTGTAAAAAAACATAAAGATTTATAGACTGCACTCTGACCTAATAAAATTATTTGCATCATTTCTTTCAGACAGACAACAGGTAGTATTCTTCAACAATTCTCTATCAAATTCTGCTAAAGTTGACACCTGTGTTCCGCAAGGTTCTATTCTAGGCCCGTTGCTCTTTGCTATCTATATCAATGATCTTCCACTTCAGCTTAAATACTCTTCTTGTTACCTTTTTGCTGTTGATTGCACAGTCTACAATAGTGACTACGACTGTATTAACCTTGAATCACATCTTCAGGTCGAGTTAAACAATCTAATTACATGATTATAAATACTGATAAAACAAAATCAATGCTCATAACAACAAGACAGAAACTAAAAAACGCGACAAAAACAACACTTCGGTTATGTATTGAAACATCACAAATAGAAAACGTTAGTGAGCACAAAACACTAGGTCTTATTATTGACCAACATCTGACCTGGAATTTTCATGTGCAAGGTCTAACAAAACTCATCGCGCAAAAGTATGCCAGTTAGCCAAAATCAAGCATTTCATCAATCAAGACACAAGGAAGATATACTACATATCACATATACAAACACATTTAGACTATTGCTCAACCATCTGGGGTGGTTGCTCAGTGTCAAATACAAACAGGCTATACTCACTTCAAAAGCGAGCAGTAAAACTTATTAGTGACAAAGATCAAGCACAAACAACTAACCAGCACAAACGTATCAAAATACTCCATTTTAAGAACAGGTTCCTCTTCAACAAAGCCAAGTTAGTACATCAAATTCTTTTACGGCATGCCCCGCCTTATCTATGGAACCTGTTTAAATTTAGCCCAAAGTGTAGCCAACGCTTGAACAACATATAACATCCAAAACCTAGACGATCTTTAAAAGAAAAGCTTTACTTATTCTGCTGTTCATCTTTGGAATAATCTCCCATCCTGTATTAAAAAAATATAAACTATACTCCTTTCTACAACTACAAACTTTTCCAATATCTCTTTGATGTCGACTACATGCCTCCATGAATCGTAAAACTTAAAAAGTTATTTAGATGATCTTACAGACATCGAAATCATTATTCTGAATAGTAATGAAATTTGTGTTTGGTAGATAGTCATTTATATGTGTATATAGTCAGTCGTTTATACGTGTATGTAGTTAGTCATTTTAAGTGTATGTAGTTACTTTAATGTTAATTATGTTTGTTATATGAGCAGCATATCTGTAGAGATGCTAGTTTATGATGTGTAATTCATGCTTTATCTGTAGAGATGCTACTCTGTGATGTGTAATTCACGCTGTATCTGTAGTGATGCTACTCGACAACTTTATCACAAGTTCATGTTTATCATCATCATCTTCTCACATTAAATGTTGAGTACTCAACTGTAGCAGCGGACTCTGTGCTCGTTTGATTGTTATAACAACATTTCATGTCCTGTGTTGTCTGTGAAGAAATTATCACATGTAGGATCTCTCTCTCTCTCTCTCTCTTTCTCTCTCTTTAAGCAATAAGATCTTACGTTATGCTGCACCTGTCATTTCACATACACTTACATACATTTACAACCAGTGCATTGCAAAATGTTATTTCCCCGAGGTTTTTAAAACTGCTAAAGTGTATCCTCTCTTTAAATCTGGCTCATCCAACAAGTTTTCCAACAATATACCAGTATCCATACTATCGTCGTTATCAAAACTATTTGAAAAACACATACACAAAATAACTCTACGACACTTGCAAGAGAACAATTTACTCATAGACAGTCAGTCAGGCTTTAGACCCAATCATTCCTGCCACACATCTCTCACCAAAATGACAGAAAACTGGTTAGTAAACATAAATGACAACAGAGTATGTGGTGTCATCTTTGTCGACTTCAAAAAGGCATTTTCATACGATTGACCATGATATTCTTGTAAAAAAACATAAAGATTTATAGACTGCACTCTGACCTAATAAAATTATTTGCATCATTTCTTTCAGACAGACAACAGGTAGTATTCTTCAACAATTCTCTATCAAATTCTGCTAAAGTTGACACCTGTGTTCCGCAAGGTTCTATTCTAGGCCCGTTGCTCTTTGCTATCTATATCAATGATCTTCCACTTCAGCTTAAATACTCTTCTTGTTACCTTTTTGCTGTTGATTGCACAGTCTACAATAGTGACTACGACTGTATTAACCTTGAATCACATCTTCAGGTCGAGTTAAACAATCTAATTACATGATTATAAATACTGATAAAACAAAATCAATGCTCATAACAACAAGACAGAAACTAACAAACGCGACAGAAACAACACTTCGGCTATGTATTGAAACATCACAAATAGAAAACGTTAGCGAGCACAAAACACTAGGTCTTATTACTGACCAACATCTGACCTGGAATTTTCATGTGCAATTTCTAACAAAACTCATCGCGCAAAAGTATGTCAGTTAGCCAAAATCAAGCATTTCATCAATCAAGACACAAGGAAGATATACTACATATCACATATACAAACACATTTAGACTATTGCTCAACCATCTGGGATGGTTGCTCAGTGTCAAATACAAACAGGCTATACTCACTTCAAAAGCGAGCAGTAAAGCTTATTAGTGACACAGATCAAGCACAAACAACTAACCAGCACAAACGTATCAAAATACTCCATCTTAAGAACAGGTTCCTCTTCAACAAAGCCAAGTTGGTACATCAAATTCTTTCACGACATGCCCCGCCTTGTCTATGAGACCAGTTTAAATTTAGCCCAAAGTGCAGCCAACGCTTGAACAACATATGTCATCCAAAACCTAGACTTGATCTTTACAAGAAAAGCTTTACTTATTCTGCTGTTCATCTTTGGAATACCCTCCCATCCTGTATAAAAAATATAAACTATACTCCTTCCTACAACTACAAAATTTTCCAATATCTATTTGATGTCGACTATATGCCTCCATGAATCGTAAAACTTAAAAAAGTAATTTAGATGATCTTCATCATCATCATCATCATCATCATCATCATCAGGTGCCGTGCCGACTGGCGTTGGCTATTATGCTTCTCCAGAGTACCCGATCCTTCATGCAGGCCATCAGTTAGTTGGTGATCTCCTCTCACACCATCCCGTCAGACTGTCCAGTATCATTTCTCTTGGTCATCCTCTTGATCTTCTTCCTTCTATTCTTCCTGTTATTATAATATTTTCAATGCCCCCTCTTCTCATTGCATGTCCTATGAAAGTAGATTGTCTCTCTCTTATCTTTCTGACAAGGTTTTTTGTCTCTCCAGCTCTTCTCATACATTCTTCATTAGTTATTTTTGCTGTCCAGGGGATTCGCAACATTCTTCTAATAAACCACATTTCTGCTGCTTCCAATGATTTTTGTGCAGACTTGCCTATTGTCCATGATTCACTTCCATATAACAAGATAGGTTCAATATAGCATTTTAGGACTCGTTTTCTAACATTCATTGATAACGATGTGTTAGCTAATATGTTTCTCATTCTCTGAAATGCAGTCTTTGCTTGGCCTATTCTGTTCCTAATTTCTGTTTTGCATTTCCCATCTGAAGTTATTACTGCTCCAAGGTATTTGAATTTCTGCACCTGCTTTAGAATGGTTCCGTTTAATTGAATACTGCATGCTGGTGGATTCTGTTTCTTAGATATAACCATAGTCTCTGTCTTTTTGATGTTCAAAGTAAGGCCTTTGTGTTCACTTTCTTTGGCCACTTTATCCAAGAGATTTTGCAGGTCTTGTTGGTTCTCCGCTATCAGTACTGTGTCGTCAGCATACCGAAGGTTGTTAATATTGTATCCTCCAATTTTTATGCCTGGTTCTGTGATGATTGTTCTTAGAATATTCTCGCTGTACAGAGAAAAAAGGTCTGGAGATAGTACACATCCTTGTCGCACCCCTTGTTTTATAGGTTGGTATTTTCCAATTCCATTTTCAACTCGAACTGCTGCTTCTTGCTGGCAGTATAGATGTTTTACAATCCTCAAGTCTTTGCCGTCTATATTGATGTCTTCAAGCATTTTAATAATTTCATTATGTTTCACCTTGTCAAATGCCTTGGTGTAATCAGTGAAGCATAAGTAGAGATCTTTCTGTACTTCTAAAGCTCTTTCTGTTAGTGTTCGTAAAGCATAAATGGCATTGTGTGTTCCCTTTCCTTCAACAAATCCAAACTGTTCATCTGCTATTTCCATTTTTATCTTTTTCCTTGTTCTTCTCATAATTATTCTCAGAAGTAGCTTCGTTATGTGACATGAGAGGCTGATAGTCCGGTGGTCGTCACATTCCTTTGCACCTGGTTTCTTTGGTAGTGCTATAAACGTGGATTTAATCAGGTCACTGGGAATATAACCACTGTTGTAAATATCATTCAGTAACTTGGTTATTAGTTTTATTCCTGTCTCCTCTAGTGCCTCTATTTCTTCTATTGTTATATTATCAGGCCCAGTCGCTTTTCCTTTCTTCATGCGTTTGATGGCAACTATGATTTCATCTTCAAGTATTGGCGGTCCATCACAGTTTTCAGTATCTGGTGTTAATTCTGGTCTTTCTCCTCCATATAGCTCACTGATATACTCTGTCTACCTGTCCACAATGTCTTCTTTTCCCATTAACAGTTTACCTTCTTTCGATTTCAGGCATCCTGTGGTATATTTTGTTTTCCTGCCTGTGAGTTCATTAATTCGTTTATGCATGTTTTTGCTGTCTTTATTATGAGTGTCCTCTATCTGTCTGCACTGTTCATTTAACCACACTTCTTTTGCTTCTCTGCATTTGCGTCTTATTTCTTTATTTATCTTGTTATATTTTTCCTCGTTGTTTTTACTCCTCCTCCTCTTGTCCATCAGTCCTAAGATGTCGTCTGTCATCCATTTATTTTTAGGGGCTTCTTTTTTCGGTGGTATTATCTCCTTAACAGTTTGGTGGATAGAATCTCTTAATATTTCCCATTGTTCATCTATACTATTTATCTTTGCTATTGCATTGTATCTATTTGTTATAATAACTTTGTATTGTTCTCGCAATTCTTGGTCATTTTTAAGAATTTCTGTATTCAGTTTGATGTTTCCCACTTTTCTGCCTGCTTTCTTTAGCTTTATTCTAACTTTTCCACAGAGTGGATCATGGTCACTATTGCAGTCATCTCCTGGCATGGTTTTTGTTGTCAGTAATGCATTGCGGAATCGTTTGTTGATTAATATGTAGTCTATCTGGTTAAATGTCTTTTTGCCTGGGCTGCACCACGTTGCCAGTCTTCGAGGATGTTGTTTAAACCAGGTGTTTCCTACAACCATGCTATGTATTCTTGCCCATTCAATTAATTTATAACCTCTGTCATTCCTCTCCCCCAGTCCATAGTCACCAACGATGTCTGAAGTTCTTCCTTTACCAACTTTGGCATTAAAATCTCCCATGAATATAGTAACTTCATGTGACTTTGTGTGTTTTAGGGCTGTCTCTATGTCATTATAAAATATCTGTACATCTTCCTCAGAACTTTCAGATGTTGGAGCATACACTTGTATAATATTTATGTTTATTGGGTGTCCTTTCAGTTGGGCTAGCAGGACTCTGTCCGAGATGTTCAAATATCCTACAGTTGTCCTTGCCGTTTGTTCGTCAAATATTATTCCTACTCCTCGTTCATGTTTCTCACTTCCTGAATATATTATTGTATATTTATCAGAGTTTATCTTTCCTGCACCTGTCCATCTAACTTCACTCATTCCTAATATGTTGATCTTCATCCTTTCCATTTCCATCTTTACATTTTCTAATTTTCCAGCCTGGAATAAAGTTCTAACATTCCATGTTGCTATTTTGAACTTGTTAGTTTTGCCACCAGTAGCTTGATGACGATCTGGCCTCACTGTGGCTCGTGAGCTGCCCTGTCGGACGAGGCTGTTCCAGAGGAACATCCGTTAACGTCGTTCATGATAAATCTATTACTCTGAATAAGCATAATTGTTCTTGGGAGCTACAACAGTGGTTTCCCGTTGCCTTCTGTCGGTTTGTGTACGGACTCTCCGCTAGCCTTTGGACTCCCTGTCCTACCCGCAAGGCAGCGGGAGCGAGAGGTTTTAAGGCGCCTCTGACCCGCCTGGTATTCCCTTCACTGAGCACCTGAGGCACTTTATAGGAGTAGTAGAGCCACCTACTACCCCACCTCGTTCTCTGAGTCTACCGCCAGTTGGTCCGCGCCTGCTTATTTGGACAACTCCTTATTCACAGGGATCCTCCACATCTGGAGGACTTTCACCATCCGCCACCTGTGACGCGCTGTGTTGGGGATGGTCGCACCAGCTTTACCCAGATCTTACAGATGATCTTACAGACTCCGAACTCATTATTCTGAATAGTAATGAAATTTGTGTGTGGTAGGTAGTCATTTATATGTGTATATAGTCAGTCGCTTATATATGTATGTAGTTAGTCAATTTAAGTGTATGTAGATACTTTATTGTTAATTATGTTTGTTATACGAGCAGCATATTTGTAGAATGTCTGGAACAGAGTAAAAGTAGTATGATAAAGGGCAGAATGTCACACGGTCCTGCATGCCCAATTCTTAACCTTTTTGAAATAAGATAAATCAGTCAATCTCTGTGTGTGAGCGTACACGCACACGTTGTATCAAGTTTCACAGTTTGTTTCCCGTTATGACAGATTCCATACTGCAACAATATGTCGAGGAAAACAAAACCCACCAAGTTGAAGAATTCAAGGATCTCGCTAGTATGTTTACATAAGATAGGAAGCTTGGTAGTATGTTTACATAAGATAGGAAGCTTGGTAGTATGTTTACATAAGATAGGAAGCTTGGTAGTATGTTTACATAAGATAGGAAGCTTCGTTACTTTCTCACCCTAATAATACCAGCTGTCCTCGCAGCTTTCTCACCCTAATAATACCAGCTGTCCTCGCAACTTTCTCACCCTAATAATACCAGCTGTCCTCGCTACTTTCTCACCCTAATAATACCAGCTGTCCTCGCTACTTTCTCACCCTAATAATACCAGCTGTCCTCGCTACTTTCTCACCCTAATAATACCAGCTGTCCTCGCTACTTTCTCACCCTAACATACCAGCTGTCCTCGCTACTTTCTCACCCTAACATACCAGCTATTCCCGTTACTTTCTCACCCGAAAATACCAGCTGTCCTCGCTACTTTCTCACCCTAACATACCAGCTATCCCTGCTACTTTCTCACCTTCACATACCACTCACAACAAGAGACAACAAATAAACAGCATACTTACACCAACGTTGTGTTACCAATATCAGACATGAGCACCTACCAAGAAACAGCAATATAAAATATCTACTTGCGCATTGAGATGCCTAAGAAAAACAGCAAATATCATTAGGGAGGTCAAGATAAGAAATGACAACAATTGGTAGAAAGCACACAAGGCTTACAATATACACAGCAACAAAGAATTAAGTGGCCTGCTTGCTTAATGAGAATGACATACATACAGTAACCTGCGAGGACTTTCAAACAAAAAACTACAGGACACAGAACTAGCGAAAGAGCCCGGAAAAGATGGACAGATGGAGTTATAGAAACAGTGCAGAATTACGACATGAACATCACTGAGGACACTCTTATGCCCCCAAAATACCAACTGCACCTCCCCTCGACACTTCACTGTAAAATAGTAAGGACAAAGTCAAGTAAATATGTAAGATAAGACTAGTCTAGTTTCAGATGTGATCTAGACTATAGTCACTGACTTAACAGACTGCCAGATAACGTTTCTTCAAGAAGATGTTTCGCAGGTCACAGCTGAGAGCTGACTGTGACGAGTAATGTCACAGATGAGAGCTGACTGTGATGAGTAATGTCACAGATGAGAGCTGTCTGTGACCAGCAATGTTACACAGATGAGAGCTGTCTGTGACGAGTAATGTCACACAAATGAGAGCTGACTATGACGTGTAATGTCACAGGCGAGAGCGGACTATGACGAGCAGTTTCACAGATGAGAGCTAACTGTGACTTTCTTCCTAGCCACACTGACAGCCCATCTATAACTTCTGTCTCCCTCTGTCTCTTCTTCTCTCAATTTTTCCAGTTGTCACGGTGTGTTCCACTTTTCCTCTTCTCAGGAAGTGTCCTACAAATCTGGCTTGTCTGACTCTGAAATTTGATATAATTTACTTTTTAACTCCAGCCTCTCTAGGAAGTGTCCTACAAATCTCGCTTGTCTGCCTCTGAAATTTGATATAATTTACTTTTTAACTCCAGCCTCTCTTAAGACTCGTTGATTTTCTTGGCTGTCCATGATACCTTCAACATCCTTCTTCTAAACCACATTTCCATTTAAGCAGCATTGTTATAAACTGACAGTTATCTCTCAGCGGTTACCAGGAAAGAAACTACCAGATCCCGTATTAAGTTTCTTCACTTGGTCGAAGACACGGATACGTAAGTTCATGTCCTGTCTTCACTGTTATCACTAAATTGACACATATCACTTTTTCTTAAGTACTTTTAACAAGAAAATGTTAGCTTGACTTTTTAAAAAAATGTACCAGCTTTAAGTGGATCCCACGCAATTTAACAGGATTTATTCAGTGCAGGCAAACCTCTTCAACACTCAAAGTTATTGTCTTGTCTTGTCTTGTGTCTCTCTGGACTGCCGGCTGTTGTTCTTTGCAGCCGATGCTACGAAGATGTTGAGTCACAACATGGTGTCGGAATGTGAGTGGGTTATGGCAGCCATTTTCTTTTTCATTCTCTGAGTGAGGCTACACAACGGGGATGGGTGGGGGGAAGGGGGTAAAATGTTTCTTTAGTAGTCTCCATAAGGATGTTACTTTCTCACCCGAAAATACCAGCTGTCCTCGCTACTTTCTCACCCTAACATACCAGCTATCCCTGCTACTTTCTCACCTTCACATACCACTCACAACAAGAGACAACAAATAAACAGCATACTTACACCAACGTTGTGTTACCAATATCAGACATGAGCACCTACCAAGAAACAGCAATATAAAATATCTACTTGCGCATTGAGATGCCTAAGAAAAACAGCAAATATCATTAGGGAGGTCAAGATAAGAAATGACAACAATTGGTAGAAAGCACACAAGGCTTACAATATACACAGCAACAAAGAATTAAGTGGCCTGCTTGCTTAATGAGAATGACATACATACAGTAACCTGCGAGGACTTTCAAACAAAAAACTACAGGACACAGAACTAGCGAAAGAGCCCGGAAAAGATGGACAGATGGAGTTATAGAAACAGTGCAGAATTACGACATGAACATCACTGAGGACACTCTTATGCCCCCAAAATACCAACTGCACCTCCCCTCGACACTTCACTGTAAAATAGTAAGGACAAAGTCAAGTAAATATGTAAGATAAGACTAGTCTAGTTTCAGATGTGATCTAGACTATAGTCACTGACTTAACAGACTGCCAGATAACGTTTCTTCAAGAAGATGTTTCGCAGGTCACAGCTGAGAGCTGACTGTGACGAGTAATGTCACAGATGAGAGCTGACTGTGATGAGTAATGTCACAGATGAGAGCTGTCTGTGACCAGCAATGTTACACAGATGAGAGCTGTCTGTGACGAGTAATGTCACACAAATGAGAGCTGACTATGACGTGTAATGTCACAGGCGAGAGCGGACTATGACGAGCAGTTTCACAGATGAGAGCTAACTGTGACTTTCTTCCTAGCCACACTGACAGCCCATCTATAACTTCTGTCTCCCTCTGTCTCTTCTTCTCTCAATTTTTCCAGTTGTCACGGTGTGTTCCACTTTTCCTCTTCTCAGGAAGTGTCCTACAAATCTGGCTTGTCTGACTCTGAAATTTGATATAATTTACTTTTTAACTCCAGCCTCTCTAGGAAGTGTCCTACAAATCTCGCTTGTCTGCCTCTGAAATTTGATATAATTTACTTTTTAACTCCAGCCTCTCTTAAGACTCGTTGATTTTCTTGGCTGTCCATGATACCTTCAACATCCTTCTTCTAAACCACATTTCCATTTAAGCAGCATTGTTATAAACTGACAGTTATCTCTCAGCGGTTACCAGGAAAGAAACTACCAGATCCCGTATTAAGTTTCTTCACTTGGTCGAAGACACGGATACGTAAGTTCATGTCCTGTCTTCACTGTTATCACTAAATTGACACATATCACTTTTTCTTAAGTACTTTTAACAAGAAAATGTTAGCTTGACTTTTTAAAAAAATGTACCAGCTTTAAGTGGATCCCACGCAATTTAACAGGATTTATTCAGTGCAGGCAAACCTCTTCAACACTCAAAGTTATTGTCTTGTCTTGTCTTGTGTCTCTCTGGAACTGCCGGCTGTTGTTCTTTGCAGCCGATGCTACGAAGATGTTGAGTCACAACATGGTGTCGGAATGTGAGTGGGTTATGGCAGCCATTTTCTTTTTCATTCTCTGAGTGAGGCTACACAACGGGGATGGGTGGGGGGAAGGGGGTAAAATGTTTCTTTAGTAGTCTCCATAAGGATGTTTCTTTACTAGTCTCCATAAGGATGTTTCTTTAGTAGTCTCCATAAGGATGTTTCTTTAGTAGTCTCCATAAGAATGTTTCTTTAGTAGTCTCCATAAGAATGTTTCTTTAGTAGTCTCCATAAGAATGTTTCTTTAGTAGTCTCCATAAGAACTATGGCGGTCCCTGGGCCGTTATCCAGGCTAGACCTGTTACTGGAGGTACCAACAGAGAGGTGGGACAGGGTCTTGGTCAGCTATGGTTGGCAAACTCCGAGTCCAGCATGTGACCTACTTGTTGCTAATTGCCAGCTTGGACAGTCAAGGTCATACAGACTTAACAGTGGTCATGCTGACCTGCAGTTACAAGGATATTACCGACTGAAGCAAGAGAACTCACAGGTTACCGTAACCGGTTTATATTATCAAAAAGGAGCTTAAATGCACCCATCGAAATCGATTGGAGGGTAACCGGACCTGTATGATGATGATGATGATTATGATGCTGATGATGATGATGATAGAACGAAGATGAATCAGCCAATTTTCACTTGAATTCAGCATCTCAATATTTTATGAAGATTAAATTTATCCGAGAATAAGATAAGATTTTAAAAAATACATCACGGAAGCAGATTTTCTAGACATAGACTAATAACACAGTACATACTACCTGTTTAGGTTCTCACCCTAATAATACCAGCTGTCCTCGCTACTTTCTCACCCTAATAATACCAGCTGTCCTCGCTACTTTCTCACCCTAATAATACCAGCTGTCCTCGCTACTTTCTCACCCTAATAATACCAGCTGTCCTCGCTACTTTCTCACCCTAATAATACCAGCTGTCCTCGCTACTTTCTCACCCTAATAATACCAGCTGTCCTCGCTACTTTCTCACCCTAATAATACCAGCTGTCCTCGCTACTTTCTCACCCTAACATACCAGCTGTCCTCGCTACTTTCTCACCCCAACATATCAGCTATTCCCGTTACTATCTCACCCCAACATACCAGCTGTCCTCGCTACTTTCTCACCCTAACATACCAGCTATCCCTGCTACTTTCTCACCTTCACATACCACTCACAACAAGAGACAACAAATAAACAGCATACTTACACCAACGTTGTGTTACCAATATCAGACATGAGCACCTACCAAGAAACAGCAATATAAAATATCTACTTGCGCTTTGAGATGCCTAAGAAAAACAGCAAATATCATTAGGGAGGTCAAGATAAGAAATGACAACAATTGGTAGAAAGCACACAAGGCTTACAATATACACAGCAACAAAGAATTAAGTGGCCTGCTTGCTTAATGAGAATGACATACATACAGTAACCTGCGAGGACTTTCAAACAAAAAACTACAGGACACAGAACTAGCGGAAGAGTCCGGAAAAGATGGACAGATGGAGTTAAAGAAACAGTGCAGAATTACGACATGAACATCACTGAGGACACTCTTATGCCCCCAAAATACCAACTGCACCTCCCCTCGACACTTCACTGTAAAATAGTAAGGACAAAGTCAAGTAAATATGTAAGATAAGACTAGTCTAGTTTCAGATGTGATCTAGACTATAGTCACTGACTTAACAGACTGCCAGATAACGTTTCTTCAAGAAGATGTTTCGCAGGTCACAGCTGAGAGCTGACTGTGACGAGTAATGTCACAGATGAGAGCTGACTGTGATGAGTAATGTCACAGATGAGAGCTGTCTGTGACCAGCAATGTTACACAGATGAGAGCTGTCTGTGACGAGTAATGTCACACAAATGAGAACTGACTGTGACGTGTAATGTCACAGGCGAGAGCGGACTATGACGAGCAGTTTCACAGATGAGAGCTAACTGTGACTTTCTTCCTAGCCACACTGACAGCCCATCTATAACTTCTGTCTCCCTCTGTCTCTTCTTCTCTCAATTTTTCCAGTTGTCACGGTGTGTTCCACTTTTCCTCTTCTCAGGAAGTGTCCTACAAATCTGGCTTGTCTGACTCTGAAATTTGATATAATTTACTTTTTAACTCCAGCCTCTCTAGGAAGTGTCCTACAAATCTCGCTTGTCTGCCTCTGAAATTTGATATAATTTACTTTTTAACTCCAGCCTCTCTTAAGACTCTAACGTTTCTTCAAGAAGATGTTTCGCAGGTCACAGCTGAGAGCTGACTGTGACGAGTAATGTCACAGATGAGAGCTGACTGTGATGAGTAATGTCACAGATGAGAGCTGTCTGTGACCAGCTAGGTTATCTAGACTTAGACTAATAACACAGCACATACTGACCAGCTAGGTTATCTAGACTTAGACTAATAACACAGCACATACTGACCAGCTAGGTTATCTAGACATAGACTAATAACACAGTACATACTGACCAGCTAGGTTATCTAGACATAGACTAATAACACAGTACATACTGACCAGCTAGGTTATCTAGACATAGACTAATAACACAGTACATACTGACAAGCTAGGTTATCTAGACATAGACTAATAAAACAGTACATACTTACCAGTTAGGTTATCTAGACATAGACAAATAAAACAGTACATATTGACAAGCTAGGTTATCTAAACATAGACTAATAACACAGTACATACTGACCAGCTAGGTTATCTAGACATAGACTAATAACACAGTACATACTGACCAGCTAGGTTATCTAGACACAGATTCTTAGATAAAGAAATGTGAGGGGGGATGTATACTAAACCATACACCAGACAGTCTTTCAATAATGTTTTTAGAAGAAGTCGAATGTTCGTGTATGTCATGAATCACAATAACAGCACAAAATAACATAGAAATAAAGATAAATGTTACTATGAGTCTGAAAAGTTTACAGTAAACAAGAAAACAAAGAAGAAAATAATTTGAAAAATGTTTACCGTGGGATAAGAAACGTGGACAAATGAGAAGTTGAGGCAGTAAACAGATTTATAGAAATGAAAAGCAAAAAGATGTTAAAAGATTTGATGCTTTTAGTTAACATTTTTTTGACATTAATAATACACATATAAACCGTACTTTAAATAAACGCTGAAGGAAAACTAAAATACATTTTAGTGAACCAGACAGCACAACTACTATAAACATGGGTGAACCAAATAGCACAACTACTATAAACATGGGTGAACCAAATTGTACAACTACTATAAACATGGGTGAACCAAATTGTACAACTACTATAAACATGGGTGAACCAAATTGTACAACTACTATAAACATGGGTGAACCTTCTTCTTCTTCTTCGTTCACTTCTACCACCAAAAACCGCACTGTGAACCTACTGAATTCACGCCTGTGGTCCTCGTTAGGTCCCGTGGTCCCCTGTGTGGTCCAAAATAGCCCACACGAGATCCACGAAAGGACTACAAGGGGTTCAGAGTATCACAGTTCTTTAGCCTGTATTCTTGGTGGGTCTCGGAAGCGGGATTGCGTGACACCATGGTTTTCATTGCACCAGTTTAGTCTAGGGTTGGACTTTCTCACCGGAAGACCTCGACGTGTTTAGGATATCAGTGCATCCCCGCTGGGTGAGAGGCGGTAGCCCACCCAGGCCAGAATTGGACTTTCTCACCGGAAAACCTCGACGTGTTTTGAGATACCCGTTTATCACCGCCGGGTGAGAGGTGGTTGCCCATCCAGTCCAGGGTTGGACTATCTCACCGGAAAACCTCAGCGTGATTAGGATACGCAAACATCCCCGCCGGGTGAGAGGTGGTTGCCTATCTAGACTTCCCTGGTCCAGTGTCTCCGACTTCAGCATTTTGTGGTCGTGGCCGCTACCCTTCCTAGTTGTGACCAGGATGGAGCTTTTGTCCAGGAGGACGAATCCTCGCCACTAGTGACTTCTACCCCTGGGTTGAGCCGGTTTAGGCATTATCCCAGTATGGGCGTGTTTGGGACGGGACCGACCTCTAGAGCAGAGGTACTGTGACATGCATAGCCTTCAAGATTCACCCCTGGTATGAGCCGGTTTAGGCAAAATTCACCAGTATGGGTGTTTATCAGGCGTTACCGACCTCTAGAGCGGAGGTGGCATGACATGTCTAGCCATCAAGTTCCACCCCTGGTGTGTGCCGATTTAGGCATATTTCACCAGTGTAGGTGTATTTCGGACGTGGCCGGCCTCTAGAGCAGAGGTGCCGTGGTATAGCTCTCGTAGCGATGCTACTGGACATACCGGTTAAACTTCACTTTCCACCACCTTTTCCCATCGGCGCCGCACAGCAACCTTTATTTCTTTTCCGCATTTACTTCCTTAACCGGGAGGAGCTTCACTCCACGCACGGCATTTGAAGAGTCTCGCCAGCAGTGTCTTAACCTCTGGGACAAGCCGGTTCATGCATTTCACCCGACATGACTGCACTCAGGACGTGGCCGACCTCCAGACCAGAGGTGCCGTGATTTTACTGTTTGCTTCGCTTTATCCTTTCTACCACCTTTTCCGCAGTGATGCTGCGCGGCAACCTCATTTGCAATTTTCTTCATTGGCCGGGAGGAGCACCGCTCCACGCACGGCAGCTGAAGATCTCGCCAACAGCGGCAGATGAGCTACCAAACGTGACACTCATCTACCCTAAGTAACTGGTTTTCAGGCGCCAGATATTCGCCCTCGCCCCTTCTCCTGTCAGTTTAAACAGTTCTGCCACGGGAAGGCCAGGAGCTGGACTTGACTGCCAGAGGCTGTTTGAGGCGCGTTTGCAGTCCTTAGAACCTCATGGGTGAACCAAATTGTACAACTACTATAAACATGGGTGAACCAAATTGTACAACTACTACAAACATGGGTGAACCAAATAGTACAACTACTACAAACATGGGTGAACCAAATAGTACAACTACTACAAACATGGGTGAACCAGATAGTGACGACCACCGGACTATCAGCCTCTCATGTCACATAACGAAGCTACTTCTGAGAATAATTATGAGAAGAACAAGGAAAAAGATAAAAATGGAAATAGCAGATGAGCAATTTGGATTTGTTGAAGGAAAGGGAACACACAGTGCCATTTATGCTTTACGAACACTAACGGAAAGAGCTTTAGAAGTACAGAAAGATCTCTACTTATGCTTCATTGATTACACCAAGGCATTTGACAAGGTGAAACATAATGAAATTATTAAAATGCTTGAAGACATCAGTATAGACGGCAAAGACCTGAGGATTGTAAAACATCTACACTGGCAGCAAGAAGCAGCAGTTCGAGTTGAAAATAGACTTGGAAAATATCAACCTATAAAACAAGGGGTGCGACAAGGATGTGTACTATCTCCAGACCTTTTTTCTCTGTATAGCAAGAATATTCTAAGAACAATCATCACAGAACCAGGCATAAAAATTGGAGGATACAATATTAACAACCTTCGGTATGCTGACGACACAGTACTGATAGCTGAGAACCAACAAGACCTGCAAAATCTCTTGGATAAAGTCGCCAAAGAAAGTGAACAGAAAGGCCTTACTTTGAACATCAAAAAGACAGAGACTATGGTTATATCTAAGAAACAGAATCCACCAGCATGCAGTATTAAATTAAATGTAACTATTCTAAAGCAGGTGCAGAAATTCAAATACCTTGGAGCAGTAATAACTTCAGATGGGAAATGCAGAACAGAAATTAGGAACAGAATTGGCCAAGCAAAGACTGCATTTCAGAGAATGAGAAACATTAGCTAACACATCTTTATCAATGAATGCTAGAAAACGAGTCCTAAAATGCTATATTGAACCTATCTTGTTATATGGAAGTGAATCATGGACAATAGGCAAGTCTGCACTAAAATCACTGGAAGCAGCAGAAATGTGGTTTATTAGAAGAATGTTGCGAATCCCCTGGACAGCAAAAATAACTAATGAAGAATGTATGAGAAGAGCTGGAGAGACAAAAAACCTTGTCAAAAAGATAAGAGAGAGACAATGTACTTTCATAGGACATGCAATGAGAAGAGGAGGCACTGAAAATATTATAACAGGAAAAATAGAAGGAAGAAGATCAAGAGGAAGACCAAGAGAAATGATACTAGACAGTCTGACGGGATGGTGTGAGAGGAGATCACTAACTGAACTGATGGCCTGCATGAAGGATCGGGTACTTTGGAGAAGCATAATAGCCAACGTCAGTCAGCACGGCACATGATGATGATGATGATGAAATAGTACAACTACTATAAATATAGGTGAACCAAATAGTACAACTACTATAAATATGGGTGAACCAAAGAGTATAACTACTATAAATATAGGTGAACCAAATAGTACAACTACTATAAATATAGGTAAACCAAATAGTACAACTACTATAAATATGGGTGAGCCAAAGAGTACAGATACTCTAAAGCCTCCATGAGTAATGTCCCTGTCATACGTTGATCCGGGGTCAACTTTTCACGGTCGATATTGCTGTGTAACAAAAGATAATCTTAGAATTTCCAGGGAAAAGAACAGGTAAAAACATGACCGAGTTCGTATATTTAGCCAGCCTGTGAAAAGTGTTTATTTTCTGAGCCGGAACAAGTTTTGTTAGGAGAAAAATTTTTACCTTGACGGAAAAAAAATTGTTATTACTTGCAGTGTCTGGAACGTGTAGTTTAATAGAGGTGGACAGATGGAGAAGGCGTAGGATGTGAAAACCTCGCAGAGATCAAATCTGTGTGTAATAACAAGCATCACAACGTGACCGGACCAGGATGTACATGACATGTGGCGATCAGCGTACTTTGAAAAGACACAAAAATATGATGTTTACGTTAAAAACAACAGTACTTTGCATGCCAGACTAAGGACAAACTATCATCGGGTGGAAATATGTAGGCGTGGTCTATGGCAATGAGATATTGTGTGTAGATTATTATCTAAAACACAATCTTGGAGCAGAATCCTCAACGATTTCGAGCGAAACACGCGGTGTCTAAAAGAGTAGCACATTACCACAGTAAAGTAACACAGCACAGTATTGTATGTTTAGACCATGACAAAAATAATCACAAACAAAATAGCTTTAGACATGAAAGTATACAAAATAACAAAAGAATTACCTGGGACTTGAACCTAGGACTACGGTAAGACACGCAACCGCCCAGCCAAGAGAGAACAACTAATTAATCAATTTAGCCGTCTAGCTCCCCTCCTTCCCTACCCACCCCACCTCCTCGCTACCCCCATCCCCACCCTCCAACCACCAACCACCAATAAAAATGTTTGTAGCTAAGTCATAGATGTGTTCGTCAACGCACGCTAGCGCAGCTTAGAGGGAACATTAAACCATAACTTACTCCTTGCTAATGGTTACACAAAAAGCAGTTGCTCTTCTTCAGTCTGATTAACGGGGTACGGCTCGGTATGGACCTCATGATTATAGAACTTGCCAAGAATCGAACTCCTTGAGTCCACTCTAGGACTCCGAGGAAGTTAGTCTAACCTTCTCGACTAATCAGAGACATCCGCTGTAGTGTGACTTAAGATAGTCGCGGTATCACACAAAGAGAAGATAACTATTCTATGGAGAACAATGGCAAGAAAGAGGAATCTCTGTGAAAAAATAAACTCACATACTTGTATTTCTATGCAGTACTAACTCATCATCATGATATGCCAGTAACTGATAAAATTATGAAATACTATCAAGCTTTATGTCTGCTGATATACGAGATGCAGTCAGGCTACATAACTGCTGATATTCTAGATCTAGGCGTAATATTCCCATCTCCATGGATTATTTTAGATAATCAGTCATATTTTCTGCCTGAACTCTCTCAAAAGTGATTTTGTGTTCGATACAGCAAGTATACGTCCTTTTCGTTAGAAATCTATGTTACTATGGTCAAAGTTGGAATTTTGGTTAAGGTTAGAGTTTTGTCTTAAGGTTAGAGTTTTGGCTTAAGATTAGAGTTTTGACTAAGGTTAAGAGTTGTAACTTAAGATTAAAAATTTAGGTTGATATTAGAGTTTAAGGTTGAGATCAGACTTTTGTGTTGAGGTTAGAGTTTTGAGTTAAATCAGAATTCTGTGTTGAGGTTAGAGTTAAAGGCTGAGATTAGAGTTTTGAGTTAAAGCTGACATTTGTATTAAGAAAGTTCTTTCATCTCTAATCTCTCTTTCCATGGATCGTCTCCACAACCTCCACCGTGCTTGGTCCTGCTGGATCTGTAGACAACATATTCCAAGTCCACAATCGTTCTCCATGTATTTTCTGTGCTGTAACTTGTAGCAAAGACTGATATAGTGGTCATCCAATAATGAACAGCACTTTACCACTTTCTAGTAAGGGATGTCCTCTTTCTAGTCTATATTTACTTCTTTATCAACTACTGAAGCGATGAAAGTAACTCAGTTATCTTACAGTGGTTGCCTCTAAGAACGAAAAACTTCTGGTCTGCAGACGTCTCTTTGTTTCGTGGATTAGCCTGACCCCCTAACTACCTGCTTCCACTGGGAAGTTGTGTGGCGGTTTTGTCCTAAACAGCTTTATACAGCGAATATACTGTCACGTGATTTTGTGTTCGATACAGCAAGTATACGTCCTTTTCGTTAGAAATCTATGTTACTATGGTCAAAGTTGGAATTTTGGTTAAGGTTAGAGTTTTGTCTTAAGGTTAGAGTTTTGGCTTAAGATTAGAGTTTTGACTAAGGTTAAGAGTTGTAACTTAAGATTAAAAATTTAGGTTGATATTAGAGTTTAAGGTTGAGGTTAGAGTTTGGAATTAAATCAGACTTTTGTGGTAAGGTTAGAGTTTAAGGTTGAGGTTAGAGTTTGGAATTAAATCAGACTTTTGTGGTAAGGTTAGAGTTTAAGGTTGAGGTTAGAGTTTTGAGTTAAATCAGAATTCTGTGTTGAGGTTAGAGTTAAAGGCTGAGATTAGAGTTTTGAGTTAAAGCTGACATTTGTATTAAGAAAGTTCTTTCATCTCTAATCTCTCTTTCCATGGATCGTCTCCACAACCTCCACCGTGCTTGGTCCTGCTGGATCTGTAGACAACATATTCCAAGTCCACAATCGTTCTCCATGTATTTTCTGTGCTGTAACTTGTAGCAAAGACTGATATAGTGGTCATCCAATAATGAACAGCACTTTACCACTTTCTAGTAAGGGATGTCCTCTTTCTAGTCTATATTTACTTCTTTATCAACTACTGAAGCGATGAAAGTAACTCAGTTATCTTACAGTGGTTGCCTCTAAGAACGAAAAACTTCTGGTCTGCAGACGTCTCTTTGTTTCGTGGATTAGCCTGACCCCCTAACTACCTGCTTCCACTGGGAAGTTGTGTGGCGGTTTTGTCCTAAACAGCTTTATACAGCGAATATACTGTCACGTGACTTTGGGTTCCACATCAGTTATGACTCTAGTTCTTAAGTGCACGTTAGCTTCTGAAATGATGTGTTTACACTTGTTTGTTAATTTATTTACACCAAGTTGTTTACACTTGTTTGTTAATTTATTTACACCAGGTTATTTACACTTGTTTGTTAATTTATTTACACCAAGTTGTTTACACTTGTTTGTTAATTTATTTACACCAAGTTGTTTACACTTGTTTGTTAATTTATTTACACCAGGTTGTTTACACTTGTTTGTTAATTTATTTACACCAAGTTGTTTACACTTGTTTGTTAATTTATTTACACCAAGTTGTTTAAACTTGTTTGTTAATTTATTTACACCAAGTTGTTTACACTTGTTTGTTAATTTATTTACACCAAGTTGTTTACACTTGTTTGTTAATTTATTTACACCAGGTTATTTACACTTGTTTGTTAATTTATTTACACCAGGTTGTTTACACTTGTTTGTTAATTTATTTACACCAGGTTATTTACACTTGTTGTTAATTTATTTACACCAGGTTGTTTACACTTGTTTGTTAATTTATTTACATCAGGTTGTTTACATTTGTTTGTTAATTTATTTACACCAGGTTTGTCTGCATTCAGCACGATTCATCTGGCTCATTTGCATGTGCTTTGCTGTGTAACGCACTTCATGTATTTTATGTTTAAAAAAACGGGGGCCGCGCTAACGTAGAGGATTAGACAATGGCTTGACGACCAGGCCACCTGGTCTAGGTTTCCACCCACCACAATGACGGTCAGACAGTGGGTCCAAGACAACTCCCAGGGGTCACCGGGTCTGGACAAAAAATAGGTACCAGGTTTAACGCTCCGAGAGGAAAGAGGAATGACTCCGCTAGCTACGGAGTTGATGCTGTTGGCGACATTAATCGGCAGTTTCTGGTCAACTTAAGGTTTGACAGTGTTCAACGAGGCTGGTTCACAATATGAATTAACACGGGATGTATACTTAACTACCAGCAATAAAGCCCTGGGGTTAGCTACAGGAATGCTTGATTATCAATAAAACAAAAATGTTTTCAAAGTGGTCAAGAAATCTGAATCCGACTCTGTCTCGCTCAAATTCTGTTTATGTCCGGTTCTTACAAGAACCAGTCTGTATATCTGTTTTATTTTGTTTCGCTTTGCTTTCACCGGACTACATTTTATATGTATGTCTGCTCCGTGGAATATCGTTATGTGCTATTTATGTATCAGTTATGTGCTATTTATGTATCAGTTATGTTCTATTTATGTATCAGTTATGTGCTATTTATGTATCAGTTATGTGCTATTTATGTATCAGTTATGTGCTATTTATGTATCAGTTATGTGCTATTTATGTATCAGTTATGTGCTATTTATGTATCAGTTATGTGCTATTTATGTATCATTTATGTGCTATTTATGTATCAGTTATGTGCTATTTATGTATCAGTTATGTGCTATTTATGTATGAGTTATATGCTATTTATGTATCAGTTACGTGCTAAATGGTTTAAAACATATACATATGTTCCTCACTTATTCGACTGGTTATGGAAGGTGACTCGTTCGACAACCAGAACTGGTCAAAAAGTAGAATTCAGGTTTTCTAAACCTTGCAGATACATTCTGATGGTCGAAACAAGTAAACAATGCACTAAAAGTCACTTCGAATGCTAACGAAAGTTAAATATACAACATAAAAAATATTCTAAAGATAAATCAACAATAGGAACATGAGCCAAAAGCTAAATAAACCTTATAAACAATAGCCCAAAGCTAATTAAACAACATAAATAACGTGACAAAACTAAAGAAACATTATAAACGATAGCCCAAAGATAAATAAACAACATACATAAGAAACTGAAGCTAAATAAACAATATAAACAAGAACTTAAAGTTAAATATAGAACAGAATAAAAGAGCATACGGCTAGCAACATAAACATGAGCCTAAATTTAAATAAAATTTTTAAAAAGCCTAAAGCTGAATAAACAAAAGGTCACAATAGTAAACAAACATCGAATGTGACTTTTGTCCGCTGTTGAAAAAAAACTGTTTTAGCTCTGATAATAGTTTTAGCCTTTCTGCTGCAAACATGAATCCAGACACAGATTTCTCATCTTCTGCAGTAAAGTTTCAGCTGTCATTTTCTTCCAACATAATTTAATGTTTGCTTGATGTCATAACCAAGACTATCTCTGCCAACTAAATGTTGTTTTCATTTGTTGTTTTGTTATTTTTATTGCCCTACATAAAGGCATATCTCAGAAATATTTTGCACTTCTCCGTGCTCATCTCATTGGCTTTTTTGCTATTATAACATATGTCTTACAACGTTCCCTTTTTGTTAACGTCACATACGGCTCACACGGTAGTTCGCCATGTTTATATATATCTGGAAAATGGCACCCTTGAGGCTCATCTTCATCATCAGAGCTATTTATGACCTTCTGCCTACAAGCTCCAACCTATACAAATGGGGTGTATCAGAAGATACAAAGTGCCCTCTCTGCAACGAAAGGCAAACATTGGAACATGTGCTGTCAGCATGTAGAGTGTCTTTAGGGCAAGGACGGTACACCTGGCGGCACAACAGAGTGTTGCAGGAACTAGTAGCCATCGTAGACAGGGCAAACGATAAAGCAAATAACAGCAAAAGAGTTGAGGTCCCACCTGGTACGACATCAAATACTGAAATCAGGGACATTCCCTTACCATCACTGCTAGATGGTACAAATGACTGGGATGTGATGGCGGACCTTCCAGGAAGAAGAGAATACCCGATTGCCATCAAGAACACAGGAATGCGACCGGTCATTGGAGGCACAATATTTCCACACAAAGAGACACATAGAAGAACGTGGATATCTCCAGATGATAGAACTAGAAACTAGATAGATCATTTTTGTATTAGAAAGCAATACAGAACATCTCTCATGGATGTAAGGGCTTATAGGGGTGCAGATGTTAACAGTGATCACAACCTGTGCATAGGGAAAATAAAACTAAAACTGAAAAGACAACACAAGAAATCAGTACACAGAAAGATAAACAGCCACAGCCTACAAGAAGAAAATACTAACATTAATTTCAATCAGGAACTTGACAATCATTCCAAAACACCCAGTGAAGTTGAAGAGATAAGTATAGATGAATTATGGAATTCTTACAGCAAAGCCATAATCACAGCAGCAAAAGTAAGCGCTGGACTGAAAAAACCAAATAGAAAAGCATGGATATCAGATAAATCATGGAAGTATATACATGAAAGACGAGCAGTAAAATTAGACACGTTGAATGCAAAAACAGATCTTTGAAAAGATCTGGCGACAGCAACATACAAAGAAATAGACAAGAAAGTAAAAAGTTCAGCTGGAAGGGATAAAAGAGAATACATAGACAATATGGCAAAAGAGGTAGAAAAAGCAGCAAAAACAGGAGACAGCAAAACTTTATATAACATACAAAAGAGGCTAACAGGTACTATTACATCTAAAGAAAGACCAATCCTTTGCAAAACTGGAAACCTATTAACATCAAATAAAAACCAAAAGCAAAGATGGGCTGAACACTTCCAAGAAATACTTAATCGACCACACCCAAAAGAATTGTTAAACCTTGAAACTGACTTACCAGCCCCACAACTAAATGTCAACCTAGATGAAATTAAATTGCATGAAATTGAAACAGCAGTGAATTTAATGGCTAACAACAAAGCTGCAGGTGAAGATGAAATAACAGCCGAAATGCTAAAATCTATCAATAGTGACAACATGAGACAACTACAGAGAATGTTTAACAAGATGTGGAAAGAAAAAAGGTCCCTTCTAATTGGAAGAAAGGAATCATTGTTAAAATACCAAAAAAGGCAACCTTAGTGACTGTAACAACTGGAGAGGAGTAACCTTAATATCAGTTGTGTCAAAAGTATTTTGCAAGGTCATTTTGAATAGACTCAAAGATATAGTTGATACTGCAATGAGAGAAGAACAAGCAGGATTTCGAAAAGGGAGAAGCTGTCTCGACCAGATCTTTACTCTCAGAATAATACTTGAAGAGCATATTGAAAAGCAGAAACCATTAATAATGAACTTCATCGATTTTTAAAAGGCATTTGATAGCATACACAGAGATTCATTATGGAGAATTTTATGTCTATATGGAATATAATCTAAAATTGCAAATTTTATGTCTATATGGAATATCATCTAAAATTGTAAATATGATTAAGGACTTATACAATGGATATGTTTGTGCAGTCAAGACAGAAGAAGGGATGAGTGAATGGTTCCAAATTGAAACAGGCGTGAAACAAGGATGTATACTGTCTCCTTTACTTTTTGGGATTACAATAGATTTCATAATGAAAAAATGCTGCACAGGTAACACAGGTATTCACTGGGTACATGGGACCCAACTAGAAGATCTTGATTTTGCTGAAGACATAACTCTTATCAGTAATAATGTGAATTCCATTCAAGAAAAAACAGATAGCCTGTCTTCACTGGCTAGCAAAATAGGACTTGAAATTAACAAGGACAAAACAAAAATAATGAAACTTCCTGTCAATCAAAATGGAAAAATATACATAGAAGGGACAGATATTGAAGAAGTCAATCAATTTGCATACTTTGGCAGCTACATAGACCAGGATGGTGACACCAGAAAGGAAGTTAGGATCAGAATTGCAAAAGCAGCATCAATCTTCAAGAATCTTGATAACATATCGAATTCAAAAGTTATAAGAACAAAAACCAAGTTAAGGCTATTCAATTCAAATGTAATATTCACCCTCATTTATGCATGCGAAAGCTGGAAAACAACTAAAGAAATTAGACTCTTTTGAAAACACATGCCTAAGGAAAATACTCGGCATCAAGTGGAATGAATTCAAGAACAATGCAGAGATAAGACAGATGACTGAACAACAACCAGTCTCATGGGTGATCAGGAAAAGGAGATGGACATATGTTGGTCACTTGATGAGAAGAAATGATCAGAGAATCCCAAAACAAGCTATCAAGTGGAACACAACAGGCAGAAGAAAAAGAGGCAGACCGCGTGAAATTTTGAAGAGGACATTATTAAGAGAGGCAAATTAACAGACATAAAATCCTTTGATGAGATTGAAAGATTCGCTGACGACAGCAAAAATTGGCGAACTACTGAGCGAGCCCTATGTAACGTTTAACGGCACGGGAAGGATATCTGATAAGATAAGATATAAGATATATAAATATAATCAATCAAGTTCCCTGTCTTTAGACTTGATTATGAGATCCGCCGGTGACTTTCTTCCTAGCCACACTGACAGCTCATCCAGTAACTTCTCTCTCTCTGTCTCTCTCTGTCTCACTCTGTCTTTCTCTGTCTCTTCTTCCCTCAATTTTTCCAGTTCCAATACATGTTACATTTTTCCTCTTATCAGAAAATGTCCTACAAATCTCGCTTGTCTGCTTTGATCTTTGCTGTAATTTGCCTTTTACCTTCAGCCTCTCATAAGACTTCTTCGTTGTTTTTCTTTGCTGTCCATGGTACCTTCAACATCCTTCTGATGAACCACATTTCCATGGCATATATATATATATATATATATATATAATATATATATATATATATGTATGTATGTATGTATAATACCATACACCGCATCGTGTTCCAGTCAACTGATACATTTATTTAGATTAATCTTTTAACATTCATGTACGAAAAGAAATACTCGGAAGTGTCCAGGTGTACAGAAAAAAAGTTCTCCATACAACAGTCAGTACACAAAATATATAAACAGATTGTCACGTGAAAAATACATGTTGCAGGATAAAATCTACCACTCTTTAGTAACAATAGCACAAAAATTTATGTCTATTAATCTGTCTGTTTGTCTGTCTGTCTGTCCGTCGTCTGTCAAAGGGCCAGACTGATGTTTTAAACTGAAAAATGAGAGGTGTGGTGTAAGGGAAATCACTCTTATTATTTTATAGACATAACGAAATGTACTACGATTACACCCCTTTAATTTGACAAATACGTTCTACTCTGAATGAGAGAGTGGTCAGAGATTCATAAATGACCGTTTTCGTTATGGTCAGCGAAGCAAAAATGACCACTTCCAAGTGGTTCTGATAAAAGAGTGAGCAGTGCTCGAAATGGGAAAGTTGGCAGAAACGAGAGTGACAAAAGATACGACGAGCTCCTCTAATTGAATAGATGTTCATGTTTATATCTCTTGTTTTTATATATGGTCTTGAAAAAGATATTTGACGAAATATTGGATTGTTGTATGTTGTTCATAATGTTTAAAAAGAACAAATATATCCATACTACAAGAACTTAATTTGAAGAAGGCTGGCTAGTAAAGAGGATTAAACAGAGAAAAGTTAAATACTTTGGACACTTTAAACGTCATGATAATCTAGAGAAGACCATCTTGAAAGGGTACATAATAGGAAAAAGAAAGAGAGGAAGACCAAGGCGAAGATTGCTGCAAGTCGTCGTTGATGATCTGGAAATGAATGCATCGGCAGCAGGCCATCTTACTTATAACCGAGAGGCCTACAGGAGATCTGTTAGGGAGGCAAAGTTCCGAAAGGGACATGCATACGACAAACTGACTGTCTGTTCTTTATTTCCACATCCTCATCTTACATTCTAGCACTCTCATTCCTGGTCACTTTCCTCATTCACTCTATGATCTTTATTCTAAAACTGAACCATACATTCCTGTATACCTTTATTACTAGAACAGTTTTGTCTCAGTCATCAATTCTCTTATCTTTATTACTAGAACAGTTTTGTCTCGGTCATCAATTCTCTTATCTTTATTACTAGAACAGTTTTGTCTCAGTCATCAATTCTCTTATCTTTATTACTAGAACAGTTTTGTCTCAGTCATCAATTCTCTTATCTTTATTACTAGAACAGTTTTGTCTCGGTCATCAATTCTCTTATCTTTATTACTAGAACAGTTTTGTCTCAGTCATCAATTCTCTTATCTTTATTACTAGAACAGTTTTGCCTCGGTCATCAATTCTCTTATCTTTATTACTAGAACAGTTTTGTCTCAGTCATCAATTCTCTTATCTTTATTACTAGAACAGTTTTGTCTCAGTCATCAATTCTCTTATCTTTATTACTAGAACAGTTTTGTCTCAGTCATCAATTCTCTTATCTTTATTACTAGAACAGTTTTGCCTCAGTCATCAATTCTCTTATCTTTAATACTAGAACAGTTTTGCCTTGGTCATCATTTCTCTTATCTTTATTACTAGAACAGTTTTGTCTCAGTCATCAATTCTCTTATCTTTATTACTAGAACAGTTTTGCCTTGGTCATCATTTTTCTTATCTTTAACACTAGAACAGTTTTGCCTTGGTCATCATTTCTCTTATCTTTATTAATAGAACAGTTTTGCCTTGGTCATCATTTCTCTTATCTTTATTACTAGAACAGTTTTGCCTTGGTCATCATTTCTCTTATCTTTAATACTAGAACAGTTTTGCCTTGGTCATCATTTCTCTTATCTTTAATACTAGAACAGTTTTGTCTCGGTCATCATTTCTCTTATCTTTATTACTAGAACAGTTTTGTCTCGGTCATCAATTCTCTTATCTTTATTACTAGAACAGTTTTGCCTTGGTCATCATTTCTCTTATCTTTAATACTAGAACAGTTTGCCTCAGTCATCAATTCTCTTATCTTTATTACTAGAACAGTTTTGCCTCAGTCATCATTTCTCTTATCTTTATTACTAGAATAGTTTTGCCTCAGTCATCATTTCTCTTATCTTTATTACTAGTATAGTTTTGCCTGGGTCATCATTTCTCTTATCTTTATTACTAGTATAGTTTTGCCTCGGTCATCATTTCTCTTATCTCTCAAAATTGGAAAACAAAAGCGACATTAAAAATATTCCTTACATAAGTCCATGTTTATTTCAGGGTGAAAGAAGAATAAGAATAAGAAGAAGAAGAAGAAGAAGAAGAAGAAGAAGAAATCCAATTCAAGTTAATGTATATTTACAAAACAGCTGATAATTAATGTGAAAAATACCAAACATGATATCGGCAGCTATATTAAGAGTGTCTGATTTTATAATTGATAATTTATAATAAACAAATTTATGAAATATTAAGTACAGGAAATAGAACAATAACACCAACAAAAATTCTATACATCGTGAAGAGCCGACAATGAGATGTGATGAAGATGCTCCATCATTCTTGTTTACTTACGCAGTGTAACGAACCACATCCTCGCCAGCTGAATTTATGTTGAATGCCTAGGCTCTGCACTGAACCATATCTTCACCAACTGAATTTATGTTGGGTACCTACAATGTACACTGAACCATATCTTCACTAGCATATTTTATGTTGGGTACCTACAATGTACACTGAACCATATCTTCACTAGCTTAATTTATGTTGGGTACCTACAATGTACACTGAACCATGTCTTCACCTGCTGAATTTATGTTGGGTACCTACAATGTACACTGAACCATATCTTCACTAGCTGAATTTATGTTGGGTGCCTACATTGTACACTGAACCATGTCTTCACTAGCTTAATTTATGTTGGGTACCTATAATGTACACTGAACCATGTCTTCACTAGCTGAATTTATGTTGGGTACCTACAATGTACACTGAACCATGTCTTCACTAGCTGAATTTATGTTGGGTACCTACAATGTACACTGAACCATGTCTTCACTAGCTGAATTTATGTTGGGTACCTACAATGTACACTGAACCATGTCTTCACTAGCTTAATTTATGTTGGGTACTTACAATGTACACTGAACCATATCTTCACTAGCTGAATTTATGTTGGGTACCTACAATGTACACTGAACCATGTCTTCACTAGCTTAATTTATGTTGGGTACCTACAATGTACACTGAACCTACCTCTTCACGAGTTCATTGTTATTATTTTAAAAAAAAGAGAATTAAAGAGAGAAAACTTAAATATTTTGGACACATTAAACGTCATGATAGTTTAGAGAAGACCGTATTGGAAGGATACATAGTGGGAAAAAGAAAGAGAGGAAGACCGAAGCGGAGATGGCTGCAAGACATTGTTGACGATCTGAAAATGGATGCAGCAGCAGCAGGCCATCTTGCTGACAACCGAGAGGCCTACATGAGTGCTGTTTGGGAGGCAAAGTTCCGCAAGGGGCATGCAAAGGAATGAATGAATGACCTACAATGTACACTGAACCATATCTTCACTAGCTTAATTTATGTTGGGTAACTACAATGTACACTGAACCATATCTTCACTAGCTTAATTTATGTTGGGTACCTACAATGTACACTGAACTATATCTTCACTAGCTTAATTTATGTTGGGTACCTACAATGTACACTGAACCTACCTCTTCACGAGTTCATTTTTATTATTTAAAAATCTCCATACTCGTCAGACTTCTTCCTCATCAAACTTAGAGCTTCAGTAATCATTTCTTGATTCTCTTTGTGACTTGTTTTCTATGGTGAAGCCATGTGTGTGTTTGTGTGTATGTATGATGAGTGCTTGTATCTGTGTGTATGTATATGATAGGTGCTTGTATCTGTGTGTATGTATGATGGGTGCTTGTGTCTGTGTGTATGTATGATGGGTGCTTGTGTCTGTGTGTATGTATGATGAGTGCTTGTGTCTGTGTGTATGTATGATGGGTGCTTGTGTCTGTGTGTATGTATGATGGGTGCTTGTGTCTGTGTGTATGTATGATGGGTGCTTGTATCTGTGTGTATGTATGATGGGTGCTTGTGTCTGTGTGTATGTATGATGAGTGCTTGTGTCTGTGTGTATGTATATGATGGGTGCTTGTGTCTGTGTGTATATATATGATGAGTGCTTGTGTCTGTGTGTATGTATGATGAGTGCTTGTGTCTGTGTGTATGTATGATGAGTGCTTGTGTCTGTGTGTATGTATGATGGGTGCTTGTGTCTGTGTAAATGCATGCATGTATGTGGCGTACAGGGTTAAGACATATATACATACATACATATATGCATGTATATGCACATAGTTTATCGCAAAACCTAGATAAACTATCATTACATATAAATAAGTATGTATGGCAAATTACAGCTAACCACAACAAACATGTTTTGCTTGTCTCTGGTCTCCTACAAGCGCCTAAAACACCGCCAGTGATTTCAGCAGTAAATGCAAGAAATGCTGCTGTCAAATACTTGTCAGTTACAGACATTCAAACTGTCCATATCTTATTTTATATAAACGTTATGTATGTCTTCTTTGTTGTGTTTTAATCAGAGAAGAATTTGAAGCTGTGGTCAGCTGATACTGCAGTGAAAGTCACCTAGCAGAGTAACCGTATCGGATGGGGAGTGAGCTGAACTAGTTTTCATTTTTGTTTCATTTAACAAGTTCCATCACCACTGAAAAGATGTCAGTGACAGCATCCTGTAGAATCACGACAGGTTGTTACTTAGTGCACGAGGTGGAGCCAGAACGGCAGTTTGTGACCAGGTCTTGTGTTGGTTCAGCAGACCACGTGATATCTCTTTTCTACACAGTTGTTTCGTCTGAGGTGTGTAAGAAAGTTAGTGCATGTATGTGTATTTTACACAGATATCTCTTGTGTGTAGGTATTAGTAAGATAATATGTATATTTTCCTCTAGTATGATACTGTGTATATGTTCCTCTAATATGTTAATATGTATATTTTCCTCCTATACTGACAATCCCTTGTATGTGAGCACGTAAATAAAATCGTATGTGTCTGTCAAAGACATACACTGGTCTTTAAAAAATCTGTGTCCCCTCCAACATCTTCGTTTATCCCAACACTTCACACTCCACATTCAACACTCCACATTCCACATTCCACACTCCACACTTCACATTTCACACTCCTCATTCTACACTCCACATTCCACACTCCACATTCCACACTCCACATTCCACACTCCACACTACATACTCCATATGCCACGCTGAGCTGAAAGAAAAGCTCTTCTTTTGATCACATCTCACTGTTACCTGTCAGATCTCTGCTCACTTTGAGGTTCTGTCTGGGAGCTCAACTTGCACGTGGTCCTGTCTCCCCCCACTCACCCCACACCCCTTCTTAAATAACCCAGTATCCATGCTGATTGCTTGTGGCTGCTATAATACCCAGGACAAGAGCAAACAATCTTAACAAGAAAACAACATCAAACTTCCATCTTTAAATCTTTCAGTTATTTATTGTGACAACTTCTACATTTCTTTGCTTGTTTTGAAACAATTCACTCACAGTTAAAGCAACTTTTTTTTTTCTATTTCTGAAAGTAATATATACTTTCTTCTCAGATTTATGTGTAAGATGTGGGTGTGCTACAAAGTTAACTTCAAAGAACTGCAGTAAAACAAATAAATCGATGTTCAAATTTCTTCAAAATTTACTGCCATGAAAATGAAGAACTAATTCTACGAGGTAACACAATAATTGGTGTATAAGTATACAACTATACACTAAGCACTGCAGTAAAGCTGTGATACCAGAATGTATAAAATCGGAAAAAAGTAGGAGCAGCTTTATTACTTAACGATTACAAAGTTGTGACGTTTCGGCGTGAGCCTTAATCATACAAAAACATACAGGACGAAGAAATAGGGAGAGGAGATAAAGTATAGATTCACATGAATACTGTTTAAAAAAAAATTTTAAAAGAGTACTTAGCTGTAAATTGCAAGGTGTGGCTTGTCCGGCGGTGTGTGTCAGGAATGGATCTGGTAGGACGTGGAAATTGTTTAAATAGAGACCTGTGACATGTGGTCGGTGGGTTGTAACTGGGGGTGGTGGATGGGGAACCGGGGAGGGAAGAGAGAGTGACGCACTACTGGCCTAGCTAGGAGAAATTGAAACAGGTGATTGGGGAAGAGAGGTTGCAGAGAAAATAGCGGGGTTGCAGAGTGATGCTGTGAGGAAGTTTGAAAAGTAAGAAGGGGTGGATTTAGTGGAGAGGTACTATAATGATTGAAGAAGATGATGTTACGTGTAACTAAACAGCGAGTTCAACCCATGTGGCTCCAGCGTCCCATAATTTTGAATGCAGCGGTTCTCAAATGCCAGGCGGCTTGTGTCATCTGCGTGACATTGTTTAATGGCTGTTACCAGAAAATCAGATTTGCCTCTGTGGTTGGGGCCATTGAAATGATTTGGGACTGGTTTCGAAGCATGCTGGGCGATGTCGTACAGATGCTTTTGCATGCGGTCCCCTAATCTGAGGCCAGTCTCACCAATATATGTTATCCTGCATCTTTTGCAAACGATGACATATATCACATTATGGGACTCGCGTGTGAATCCCTCATGAAGAGTGAGGATAGTTTTGGGAAAGGTGATTGTTTTCATTTCCCAGACTACAGGGCAGGTAACGCAGCTGCGAGTAACAGGCTTTTTCCTGAATATTTCTTTGCGGCTTCAGGAAAAAGCTGTTACTCCATCTGACAGAGTTAAGTTAGTACTGCCTTTCCACCCGCACGGTCAGATGGTTAAGAAAATTCTTTATCGTCATCTGCCGATAATCCAACTCGACTCCGACACTCGCGACATTTTCTCTGATCCACCCCTATTGGCATACAAATGTGAGCCAAACCTTAAGGACATCCTCGTCCACAGCCACTTGAAGCAGAGCCTTACATATGTTGGCACCAGAAAATGTAACCGCCCCCGCTGCGTTACCTGCCCTGTAGTTTGGGAAACGAAAACAATCACCTTTCCCAAAACTATCCTCACTCTTCATGAGGGATTCACATGCGAGTCCCGAAATGTGATATATGTCATCGTTTGCAAAAGATGCAGGATAACATATATCGTTGAGACTGGCCTCAGATTAGGGGACCGCATGCAAAAGCATCTGTACGACATCGCCCAGCATGCTTCGAAACCAGTCCCAAATCATTTCAATGGCCCCAACCACAGAGGCAAATCTGATTTTCTGGTAACAGCCATTAAACAATGTCACGCAGATGACACAAGCCGCCTGGCATTTGAGAACCGCTGCATTCAAAATTATGGGACGCTGGAGCCACATGGGTTCGCTGTTTAATTACACGTAACATCATCTTCTTCAATCATTATAGTACCTCTCCACTAAATCCACCCCTTCTTACTTTTCAAACTTCCTCACAGTATTACTCTGCAACCCCGCTATTTTCTCTGCAACCTCTCTTCCCCAATCACCTGTTTCAATTTCTCCTAGCTAGGCCAGTAGTGCGTCACTCTCTCTTCCCTCCCCGGTTCCCCATCCACCACCCCCAGTTACAACCCACCGACCACATGTCACAGGTCTCTATTTAAACAATTTCCACGTCCTACCAGATCCATTCCTGACACACACCGCCAGACAAGCCACACCTTGCAATTTACAGCTAAGTACTCCTTTAAAAAAAATTTTTTTTTAACAGTATTCATGTGAATCTATACTTTATCTCCTCTCTCTATTTCTTCGTCCTGTATGTTTTTGTATGATTAAGGCTCACGTCGAAACGTCACAACTTTGTAATCGTTAAGTAATAAAGCTGCTCCTACTTTTTTCCGATTTTATACATTAATTCTACGAGGATTTTTTAAAATAAGAAATAAAAGAATGAAGAACAGAAAATACAATACAATTATTATATCTTCGTTCTTGTCAGATGTCAGAGGTCAGAGGTCGCTACTAAATATCACAAATATTTAACTGCCATCTTCTGTCTTCCTTGCTGTTGTCATGGACGCTGTAGGCACCCTTGATGACTCTCCCATGTGGCACGTAGTAGTTCATCTCACCGTCCCAGTCGTTGATAAACTCGGTGCGATAACAGTTCCGTGTCGACCTTCCTAAGATGTTACAACACCTGAACATGAATCTCCTGTCTTCAGGTCCGTCTTCATGGAAACTTCTTATACCTGTCACCACCTTCTGGTCAGGACAGATAAAATCTACTGGTTGGTCGTAACCGTTCAGGAAAACTGAAAGAACAAAGATTCAAGAAATTATAATCTGAGAGGATAAGATCTTTCCACGCTGGCAAGGCCTAATAACCTGTTTAGTCAGAGGGCACCATGAAGTAAGATAATGTCTTAGATGTTGTAGATGAACAAATTTTGCTAAACAATATCTACAACATCATCATCATCTTCTCTCCAGCTCTGAATATTAACTTGACGGGGAAAGTAAATTTCTTACAACTTTTCTTACGTGCCACAAGCGGAAACTTCTTTATGTAACTCGGACACTAGCTTCTAGTATAATTACGTAGCGCAGACTTTCTTGCGTAACACAAACAGTAACTTCCTTACGTAACGCAAAGCAGCAATATCTTTAAACAGTAACTTTCTCACGTGACTAAAGTGAATGTCTTAAGCAGTTAATACTAACACTGAAGTGATTAGACAGTTCATACTAACACTGAAGTGATAAAACAGTTCATACTAACACTGAAGTGATTTAACAGTTCATACTAAAACTGAAGTGATCAAACAGTTCATACTAACACTAAAAAACAGTTCATACTAACACTGAAGTGATCAACTAGCAAAATGAAACATTCAGACTGAAACTCTTTAACTATTCACTCACCAATGTTTAGAGAAACTATCACAAACACTATATTCTCCGGCCACTGTTCAGAGAAAATAAATTGCCACAAACAGAGTATTCTCTCACCAATGTTTAGAGAATGTTCAATGGCTAACAACAAAGCTGCAGGTGAAGATCAAATAACAGCCGAAATGCTAAAAGCTATCAATAGTGACAACATGAGAAAACTACAGAGAATGTTTAACAAGATTTGGAAAGAAGAAAAGGTCCCTTCTAATTGGAAAAAAGGAATCATTGTTAAAATACCACAACAAAAGGCAACCTTAGTGACTGTAACAGCTGGAGAGGATTAACCATAATATCTTCTTATCTCTTATATCCTTCCCGTGCCGTTAAACGTCACATAGGGCTCGTAAAGTAGTTCGCCAATTTTTCCTGTCTTCGGCGAGTCTTTCAAATTCATCAAAGGATTTTATGCCTGTTAATTTGGCCTCTCTTAACAATGTCCTCTTCAGAGTTTCACGCGGTCTGCCTCTTTTTCTTCGGCCTGTTGTGTTCCACTTGATAGCTTGTTTCGATTCTCTGGTCACTTCTTCTCATCAAGTGATCAACATATGTCCATCTTCTTTTCCTGATCACCCATGAGACTGGTTGTTGTTCATTCATCTGTCTTATCTCTGCATTGTTCTTGAATTCGTTCCACTTGATGCCGAATATTTTCCTTAGGCATTTGTTTTCGAAAGAGTCTTATTTCTTGTCTATTTCTTTAGTTGTTTTCCAGCTTTCGCATGCATAAATGAGGGTGGATATTACATTTGAATTGAATAGTCTTAACTTGCTTTTTGTGCTTATAACTTTTGAATTCCATATGTTCTCAACATTCTTGAAGATTAATGCTGCTTTTGCAATTCTGATCCTAACTTCCTTTCTAGTGTCACCATCCTGGTCTATGTAGCTTGCAACCTTAATATCAGTTGTGTCAAAAGTGTTTTGCAAGGTCATTTTGAATAGACTCAAAGATATAGTGGATACTGCAATGAGAGAAGAACAAGCAGGATTTCGAACAGGGAGAAGCTGTCTCGACCAGATCTTTACTCTAAGAATAATACTTGAAGAACATATTGAAAAGCAGAAACCATTAATACTGAACTTCATCGATTTTAAAAAGGCATTTGACAGCATACACAGAGATTCATTATGGAGAATTTTAAGTCTATATGGAATACCATGTAAAATTGTCAACATCATTAAGGACTTATACAATGGATATGTTCGTGCAGTCAAGACAGAAGAAGGAATGAGTGAATGGTTCCAGATTGAAACAGGTGTGAAACAAGGATGTATACTGTCTCCTTTACTTTTTGGGATTACAATAGACTTCATAATTAAAAATGCTGCATAGGTATCACAGGTATTGGCTGGGTATATGGTACCCAACTAGAAGATCTCGATTTTGCTGATGACATAACTCTTATCAGTAACAATGTGAATTCCATGCAAAAAAAAAACAGATAGCCTGTCTTCACTGGCTAGCAAAATAGGACTTGAAATTTTAAGGACAAAACAAAAATAATGAAAATTCCCATTAATCAAAATGGAAGAATACACATAGAAGGGACAGATATTGAAGAAGTCAAACAATTTGCATACCTTGGCAGCTACATAGGCCAGGATGGTGACACTAGAAAGGAAGTTAGGATCAGAATTGCAAAAGCAGCATTAATCTTCAAGAATCTTGAGAACATATGGAATTCAAAGCTGGAAAACAACTAAAGAAATAGACAAGAAATAAGACTCTAAAGAAAACAAATGCCTAAGGAAAATACTTGGCATCAAGTGGAACGAATTCAAGAACAATGCAGAGATAAGACAGATGAATGAACAACAACCAGTCTCATGGCTGATTAGGAAAAGGAGATGGACATATGTTGGTCACTTGATGAGAAGAAATGATCAGAGAATCCCTAAACAAGCTGTCAAGTGGAACACAACAGGCCAAAGAAGAAGAGGCAGACCGCGTGAAACTCTGAAGAGGACATTGTTAAGAGAGGCCAAATTAACAGGCATAAAATCCTTTGATGAGGTTTAAAGACTCCCCGAAGACAGGAAAAATTGGCGAACTACTTTGCGAGCCCTATGTGAGTTTAACGGCACGGGAAGGATATAAGATATAAGATAAGAATTTTTAAAGAAAATAAGTTATCACAAACATCATTTTTTTCTCACCATATGTTTAGGTAAACTATTACACACACTATTTTCTCTCACCATTGCTTAAAGAAAATAAACTATCACAAACACCATATTCTCTCACACATGTTAAGGGAAAATATCACAAACACCATATTCTCTCACACATGTTTATGGAAACTATCACAAACACCATATTCTCTCACACATGTTTAGAAAAACTATAATAAACACCATATTCTCTCATACATGTTCAGGGAAACTATCACAAACACCATGTTCTCTCACACATGTTTATGGAAACTATCGCAAACACCATATTCTCTCACATATATTTAGAGAAACTATCACAAACACCATATTCTCTCACGCATGTTTAGGGAAACTATCACAAACACCATATTCTCTCACATATGTTTAGGGAAACTATCACAAACACCATATTCTCTCACACATGTTTAGGGAAACTGTCACAGACATCATATTCTCTTACAGATGTTTATTGAAACTTCGACAGACATCATATTCTCTTATTGGGTAGGGAAGACTTGGAGAGGGTTGGGGGAGCTGATATTGTTACCCTGTGTCCAGGCTGCTGAGAGGGGTCCACCGACCCTGTTTCTATATCTTTTCCTGATACTAACAGTGTCAGGGATGAGAGGATAGTTGGTAAGTAACTCTGGGGCCCATCCTGAATATCCAGGGCCCTGTTCTCGTGATTCTTTACAGCAACATATTGAGGACATTTGATGCCGACAGATAACATATCTGAATTATCCCAGATCTTGCGAGGAGTATCCAGATAATACAAGAAGGTGAAGAAGATGCCAGAAGAAAGAAGAAATCTTCTGGTTTAAGAAAAACAGATAAGATCCTGGGAAAGTGGTGAAGAAAATGTGTTAAATAGTTGGTAGAAGATGGGACAACCTGGAGGACTGGTTAGTCAGAGTCGTGAAGTCAGCGTAATAGAGTCAGAGTCGTGAAGTCAGCGTAATAGAGTCAGAGTCGTGAAGTCAGTGTCATGGAGTCAGAGTCGTGAAGTCTGCTTCATGGAGTCAGAGTCATGAGATCTGCGTCATGGAGTCCGAGTCGTGAAGGCTGCGTCATAGAGTCAGAGTCGTGAAGTCAGTGTAATAGAGTCAGAGTGGTGAAGTCAGCGTCTTACAGTCAGAGTAATGAAGTCAGTGTAATAGAGTCAGAGTCGTGAAGTCAGCGTATGAAGTCAGAGTGGTGAAGTCAATGTCATGGAGTCAGAGTAGTGAAATCAGAGTCGTGAAGCTAAAGTCATGATATCAGCGTCATGGTGTCAGAGTGGTGAAGTCACAGTCATGGAGTCAGGGTGCTGGATCGAAATCATTTTTGATAAAATTGAAATAGCTTGACATGTACTGTTTATAAAGAAGTCGGATAGGAATGCGACAGAAAACAAACCTGGAAACTTAATAGCCGACAGCAATTTTTTGACGCACCAGTGTCATTAGAAAGCTAACATGTACGAAGAAGTTGGCGTGGAGATTGTGGATGATTTCATGAATGAATGATCTTTATTTTCAAAGGAGGGAAGAACTGGGCCGTCTTACATTCTGCCCTTCATCATTCCATCTTTCATTATTCCCACACACTCGATTTAATATAGGTATACAGATTACATTAAAAATATTTTTAAAAATCCAAAATAAACTTATTACATTCAAAAATATAAAACAAAGCACTATTACATTCACAAACATAAAATAAAATAAGCAGTAATGAGTTGAAATAGGTAGTGGGATTCCTGAAACGGGAAGTGGGATTCATGAGTTGTAATAGAGAATGGGAGTCACGAGTTGATATGGGGAGTGGGAGTCTTGAGTTGAGATGGAAGGTGGGAGTCATGAGTTGAAAAAGACAGTGGTAGTCGGAGTTGAAGGATTGGTGAGCCCAATCCACTCCCCTCGTCAAGGATTCTAAGTACTGAGTAACACAGAATTCTGGAGTTTAAGATCATGAGGGGAAATCGTAGATCTAGCATGCCATAAAGATAAGATGTAGCATGTCATAAAGATAAATAAGGTAGATAGAGGTGTATGGTGCAGTTTTACAAAGTGAGGGAGGAAGTGAGCAAGGTGAGAAAAAAACGAATAGAAAGTATGAGAATGTATAAATGAAAAACATACTACATCCGATATTTCGACGTGAGCCTTATTCGAGAATACATACACAACGAAATACAAACATATAGAACTTATCTGAAGTGTCTTGCTCCGGATGAGAAGCAGAAATGTGTGTGGAAGAAGGAGGAGGAAAAAAAGGAGGAGGAAAAAAAACCCACGCTGCCTACAGACAAAAGATTCCCGATAGAGCCAATCATAACGAAGAAGCGGAGAGAGAGGAGGAGAACAAGTGGGAGAAAGGGGTGGGGGAAGGCAATAGAAACATGATAGCCACTAGAGGTGTCGGGGGGGGGGAAGGGGGAGAGGGGAGGGAAAAGGGGACGCGGAGAGATAATGAATGAAGAACTTAAACACCTACCGGGAGAAAATGTGAAACTGGTGGATAGGACAAGACCAATATGTTGGCAGAGAAGGAAATAGGATGGTGGTAGGGAGGGGTAGCATAGAGAAAGAAAGTAGAGTATAAAAAAGGCCAGTGGAAAAATAAAGAAGTTACAGAAAGCTGAAGACATTGTTAATTCCAGCTGGGTAGAGACAGCCAGTCTGGAAAATAAGGCACTGTTCTAGTACCCTCCGAGATCGTACATCTGCGGAACAAGAGCGGATCGCACTAACCGAAATGTCCTGTTTGCCCCTGTGGTTACCAAGGCAAAAATGTTTAGCCACAGATGTCCAGGCCCTCTTAGAAATATCATTGAGATGCTGGCGAAATCGATCTCCTAACCGTAAGCCAGTTTCCCCTATGTACTTCAAACCGCAACGTTTGCATATGATAATATAAATGAAATTTCGTGAAGTACAGGTGAAACCCTCCTGTAGTGATAACTTGAATTTAGGGAAGGAGATCTGGCTAGCCTCGACAACAAACGGACAAGTGTTACATCTACGGCGTCCGCACCGTCTGGTACCATAAAAAGTGTCATTTAATAAAAATAAGATGTAGCATGCCATAAAGATCAAATCTAGCATGCCATAAAGATAAAATCTAGCGTGCCATAGAAATAAGAACTAACAAGCCATAATTATAAGATATGGCATGCCATAAACAGATAAAATCTAGCATGACATAAAGAGAATATTTAGTATACCATAAAGCGAAGATTAACAAAGACAAAACAAAAATAATGAAACGTCCCATTAACCAAAATGGAAAAATACACGTAGAAGGGACAGATATTGAAGAAGTCAATCAATTTGCATACTTTGGCAGCTACATAGACCAGGATGGTGACACTAGAAAGGAAGTTAGAATTACAAAAGCAGCATCGATCTTCATGAATCTTGAGAACATATGGCATTCAAAAGTTGTAAACATAAAAACACATTAAGACTATTCAATTCAAATGTAATATCCACCCTCATTTATGCATGCGAAAGCTGGAAAACAACTAAAGAAATAGATAAGAAATTAGACTCTAAAGAAAACAAATGCCTAAGGAAAATACTCGGCATCAAGTGGAACGAATTCAAGAACAATGCAGAGATAAGACAGATGAATGAACAACAACCAGTCTCATGGCTGATCAGGAAAAGGAGATGGACATATGTTGGTCACTTGATGAGAAGAAGTGATCAGAAAATCCCAAAACAAGCTATCAAGTGCAACACAACAGGCCGAAGAAAAAGAGATAGACCGCGTGAAACTCTGAAGAGTACATTGTTAAGAGAGGCCAAATTAACAGGCATAAAATCCTTTGATGAATTTGAAAGATTCACCGAAGACAGGAAAAATTGGCGAACTACTTTGCGAGCCCTATGTGACGTTTAACGGTACGGGAAGGATATAAGATATAAGATAAGAAAGAGAATATCTAGCATGCAATAAAAGTACAATCTAGCATGTCATAAAGAGAAGATCTAGCATGCCATAAAGACAAGAACTAACAAGCATTAAGATAATATCTAACATGCCATAAACAGATAAGATCTAGTATGCCATATAGAGAAGATCTAGTATACCATAAAGATAAGATCTAGCATGCAATAAAGGTAAGATCTAGCATGCCATAAAGATAAGATCTAGCATGTCATAAAGAGAAGATCTAGCATGCCATAAAAAGATAAGATCTGGCATGCCATAAACAGATTAGATCTAGCAGCCACCAACAGATAAGATCTAGCTTGCCATAAAGATACTTTAAGATACGATGTTAATATTCTCCTTGACTTGCCAGAACACAACAGGTCAAGTTGCCTTTCCTTCCCCAGCGCTAGAAGAGGGCAGATACTCATTTCTATAGCAGGGTGTCTGGAACCTCTCAGACCGGACTTGAAACACTGATCTCCACGTGAGAGGCCACTGCACTAACCACTACGCCACTAACGCCAGCAAGATCCTGAAACTTGTGAACAAATTTCTGACTTCTGTTCTGGAGAGTCAAAGAGAAAAATCAGCCTCCAGACATTTTACAAACAGCCGAGACAAATGACACCATGTAGAACTTATAGAACAAATGACACCATGTAGAACTTATACAACAAATGACATCACGTGTCTTGTACTTATAGAACTTCTTCAGGTTCACTAACTCACTTGTCCAGTCACACTCAGTTGTCCTTCCTGGAGCCCCTCTGCAAGTGAACGCCCATACCCTGTCCTCATAGCGGTTGTTGTGAATACTTCTTAAATTAGAAATATAAGTGTCAGGTGGACATTCCATGTAAGCGTCACCATCAAAATCGTTGACCCACTGACCGCTGGCAGCAGCCACCAGAAGGCCAACCATGTTAAGCATCAGGGCAGAAGAAGCCATGCTAGTCACAGATTGAGGTCTAGTGTTTCACTGCACTGTTGCTCTGTCTCTTATATAGCACGAAGCCGGATATGTCAGAATACAAATCCAAACAGGACGTGAGAAATTATGTTGACACTCTAAAAACACACACACACACATTCATACATACATATGCATAAACACACAATCACACACACAGAGGATTTTTAGTTACACAAAAAATGTTTAAAAAAATACCTCTCCAATTTTCTGGAAAAAAAACTAATTACCGTAAATGATTTTTTTTTTGGTAGTGTCTGAGTGGCGAAGTGGTTAGTGCACTGGTCTCTCATGGCGAAGGTCGGGGGTTCGAATCCGACTGGAGGCACCCCAGTCACCCAGCTGTAGAAATGGGTACCTGACTTCTTCTGGAGTTGGGGAAGGAAAGGCGGCCAGGCATGATACTGACCATATCACCCTCAAGTGTGCTGACAGGTCAAGGAAAATATGGGCACTAACACCATATCCCTATGTGCCTCTAAGGCACGACAGGATTACGTTTACCTTTACCTTTACCTTAGTCTGACCTGAAATGCTGAGTTTATAACTCTATATAACTTAGTCAGACCTGAAATGCAGTGTTTATATGTCTATTTATCTTAGTCAGACCTGAGGTGTTGAGTTTATATGTCTAGATAAGTTAGTCAGATTTGAGGAGCTGAGTTTATACATCTAGTTAACCTAGTAAGATACGTTATATAGACATATAAACACATCAACTCAAGTCAGACTATGTTATGTAGACATATAAACACATCATATCAGGACAGACTAGGAAATATAGACATATAAACACAGAACCTCAGGTCAGACTAGGTTAAATAGACATATAAAGACATCAACTCAAGTCAGACTGGGTTATATAGACATATAAACACAGCACATTACATCTGACAAGGTTATATAGACATATAAACACATCACCTCAGGTTTGACTATGTTATGTAGACATATAAACACAGCACCTCATGTCTGGCTAGGTTATATAGACATATAAACACATCACAAAGGTTCTGATTAGGTTATAGAGACATATAAAGACCTCACCTCAGGTCTGACTAGGTTATATAGACATATAAACAAATCACCTCAGGTCTGACTAGGATATATAAACATATAAACACAGCACCACAGGTTTGACTAGGTTATATAGATATATAAACACATCACCTCAGGTCTGACTAGTATATATTTAAATATGAACACATCACCTTAGTTCTGGCTAGGTTATATAGACATATATACACATAACCTATGGTCTGATTTGGTTATATAGATATAGCATATAAACATAGCAGCTCAGGTCTGATTAGGTTATATAGACATATAAAAACATCACATGAGGTCTGACTAGGATAATTAGACATATAAACACATCATCTCAGGTCTGACTACGTTATATAGATGTATAAACACCGCACGTCAGGTCTGACTACTTTATATAGACATATAAACACATCACCTTAGTTCTAGCTAGGTTATATTGACATATAAACACATCAACTCAGTTCTGGCTTGTTATTTAGACATATAAACACATTACTTCAGGTTTGGCTAATTTCTATACATTTAGCCTATTAACACATCACTTCAGGTCTGAATAGGTTATATAAACATAGAAATACAGCACCTCAGGACTGACTAGGTCATATAGACTAGGACTATTAACACATCATTGCAGATCTGGCTAGGTTATACAGACATAAAAATACATAACTAAGTTCTGAATAGGTTATTTAGATTTAGACTATAAAGACCTCACCTCAGGTCTGACTAGGTTATATAGACATATAAACAAATCACCTCAGGTCTGACTAGGATATATAAACATATAAACACAGCACCACAGGTTTGACTAGGTTATATAGATATATAAACACATCACCTCAGGTCTGACTAGTATATATTTAAATATGAACACATCACCTTAGTTCTGGCTAGGTTATATAGACATATACACATAACCTATGGTCTGATTTGGTTATATAGATATAGCATATAAACATAGCAGCTCAGGTCTGATTAGGTTATATAGACATATAAAAACATCACATGAGGTCTGACTAGGATAATTAGACATATAAACACATCATCTCAGGTCTGACTACGTTATATAGATGTATAAACACCGCACGTCAGGTCTGACTACTTTATATAGACATATAAACACATCACCTTAGTTCTAGCTAGGTTATATTGACATATAAACACATCAACTCAGTTCTGGCTTGTTATTTAGACATATAAACACATTACTTCAGGTTTGGCTAATTTCTATACATTTAGCCTATTAACACATCACTTCAGGTCTGAATAGGTTATATAAACATAGAAATACAGCACCTCAGGACTGACTAGGTCATATAGACTAGGACTATTAACACATCATTGCAGATCTGGCTAGGTTATACAGACATAAAAATACATAAACTAAGTTCTGAATAGGTTATTTAGATTTAGACTATTAACACATAACCTCATGTCTGACTAGTTTATATAGAGATATAAACACATCACCTCAGGACTCATTAGGTTATATAGACATATAAACACATCACCTCAGGTCTGACAATATTGTATAGACTTAGACTATTAACGAACCACCTCTGGTCTGATTAGATTATATAGACAAATAAAAACATCACCTCAGGTTTGGCTAGGTTATATAGACATCAAAACACAGGACCTAAGTTCTGAATAGGTTATATAGACATAGCATATAAACACAGCACCTCAGGTCTAACTAGATTATGTAGTCATATAAACACAGCACCTCAGATCTGAATAGGTTATATAGACATATAAACACAGCATCTCAGGTCTGAATAGGTTATATAGACATATAAACACATCACCCCAAGTCTGACTAAGTTATAAAGACATGTAAACACAGTACCTCAGGTCTCTTTAAGTTATACAGACATATAAACTCAGCACCTCCGATCTGACTAGGTTATCTAAATATATATATATATACAGAGCACCTCAGGACTGACTAAGTTATATAGACATATAAAGACATGACCTCAGGTCTGACTACATTATATCAACATATAATCACATCACTTCAGGTCCTACTACATTATGTAGACGTATAAACACATAACCTCAGGTCTGACTAAGTTATATAGACATATAAACTCAGCACCTCAGGTCTGACTAAGATATAGAGACATATAAAATGAGCATCTCAGGTCTGACTAGTTTATAAAGACATATAAACACATCACTTCAGGTCTGACTAAGATATATAGACATATAAACACATCACCTCAGGTCTTACTATGTTATATAGACATATAAACACATCAACTCAGGTCTGACTAAGTTATATAGACATATAAACACATCACCTCAGTTCTGATGAGGTTAAATAGACATATAAACACATCACCTAAGGCCTGACTAGGTTATATATAGATATAAACACATCACCTCAGGTCTGACTAGGTTATATAGACATATAAAAACTGCACATCAGGTCTGACTAAGTTAATTTGATGTCTAAACACAGCACCTCAGATCTGACTAGCTTATCTAGACATATAAACTAGCACACCAGATCTGAATAGGTTATCTAGATACATAAAGTCAGAACCTCAGGTCTGAGTACGTTATATAGACATATTAAACACAGCATCTCAGGTCTGACTAGGTTATATAGACATATAAACACATCACCTCAGGTCTGACTAGATTATGTAGACATATAAACACATCACCTCAGGTCTAACTAGATTATATAGAAATATAAACATATCACCACAGGTCTGATTAAGTAATATAGACATATAAACACATCACCTCATGTCTGACTTTGTTATATAGACATATAAAAACATCACCTCATGTCTGTCTAAGTTATATAGACATATAAACACATCATATCAGCAGGTGGCAAAGTTATATAGACATATAAACACATCACCTCAGGTCTGACTAAGTTATATAGACATATAAAAACATCACCTTAGGGGTGGCTAAGTTATATAGACATATAACACATCACCTCAATTCTGACTAAGTTATATAGACATATAAACACATCACCTCAGGTCTGACTAAGTTATATAGCCATATAAACATATCACCTCAGGGCTGGCTAAGTTATTTAGACATATAAACACATAATCTCAGGACTGAATATGTTAAATAGACATATAAACACATTACCTCAGGTCTGACTAAGTTATATAGATATATAAACACATCACCTCAGGTCTGACTAGATTATGTAGACATATAAACACATCATCTCAGGTCTGACAAAGTTATATAGACATATACAGACATCACTTCAGGTCTGACTAAGTTTTATAGACATATAAACACAGCACCTCAGGTTTGACTAAGTTATACAGACATATAAACACATGACCTCTGGTCTGACTACATTATATCAACATATAATCACATCACCTTAGGTTATACTACGTTATATAGACGTATAAACACATAACCTCAGGTTTGACTACGGTATATAGACATATAAACTCATCACCTCCGGTATGACTAGGTTATCTAGAAATATAATCTCAGCACCTCAGGACTGACTAAGGTATATAGACATATAAACTCATCACCTCCAGTATGACTAAGTTATCTAGACATATAAACTCAGAACCTCAAGTCCGACTAGGTTATATAGACATGTAAACACATCACATGAGGTCTGACAAAGATTTACAGACATATGAACACATTACCTCAGGTCTGACTAGGATATATGGATATATATGAACATATAACCTCATGTCTGAGTAAGTTATAGACATATGAACAAGTCACATCAGGTCTGACTGGGATATATAGAATTATAAACACATCACCTCAGGCCTGACTAGGTTATATATAGATATAAACACCTCACCTCAGGTCTGACTAGGTTAAATAGACATATAAACACATCACCTAAGGCCTGACTAGGTTATATATAGATATAAACACATCACCTCAGGTCTGATTAGGTTATATAGACATATAAAAACTGCATATCAGGTCTGACTAAGTTAATTTGATGTCAAAACTCAGCACCTCAGATCTGACTAGCTTATCTAGATATAAACTAGCACATCAGATCTGACTAGGTTATCTAGATACATAAAGTCAGAACCTCAGGTCTGAGTACGTTACATAGACATATAAACACAGCATCTCAGGTCTGACTAGGATCTATAGACATATAAACACAAAACCTCAGGTCTGACTACATTATCTAGACATATGAACACAGCACCTCAGGTCTGACTAGATTATGTAGACATATAAACACATCACCTCAGGTCTGTTTAGGTTATATAGACATATAACACATCACCTCCAGTCTGACTAGATTATATAGAAATATAAACAAATCACCTCAGGTCTCATTAAGTTATATAGACATATAAACATATGACCTCAGGTCTGACTATGTTATATAGACATATAAACACATCACCTCATGTCTGACTAAGTTATATAGACATATAAACACATCATATCAGAAGGTGGCTAAGTTATATAGACATATAAACAGATCACCTCAGGTCTGACTAAGTTATATAGATATATAAACACATCACCTTAGGGGTGACTAAGTTGTATAGACATATAAACACATCATCTCAGGTCTGGCTAAATTATATAGACGTATAAATACAGCAACTCAGGTCTGACTAAGTTATATAGACATATTAACACATCACCTCAGGTCTGACTAATTATATAGACATATTAACACCTCACCTCAGGTCTGACTAGGTTAAATAGACATATAAACACATCACCTAAGGCCTGACTAGGTTATATATAGATATAAACACATCACCTCAGGTCTGATTAGGTTATATAGACATATAAAAACTGCATATCAGGTCTGACTAAGTTAATTTGATGTCAAAACTCAGCACCTCAGATCTGACTAGCTTATCTAGATATAAACTAGCACATCAGATCTGACTAGGTTATCTAGATACATAAAGTCAGAACCTCAGGTCTGAGTACGTTACATAGACATATAAACACAGCATCTCAGGTCTGACTAGGATCTATAGACATATAAACACAAAACCTCAGGTCTGACTACATTATCTAGACATATGAACACAGCACCTCAGGTCTGACTAGATTATGTAGACATATAAACACATCACCTCAGGTCTGTTTAGGTTATATAGACATATAAACACATCACCTCCAGTCTGACTAGATTATATAGAAATATAAACAAATCACCTCAGGTCTCATTAAGTTATATAGACATATAAACATATGACCTCAGGTCTGACTATGTTATATAGACATATAAACACATCACCTCATGTCTGACTAAGTTATATAGACATATAAACACATCATATCAGAAGGTGGCTAAGTTATATAGACATATAAACAGATCACCTCAGGTCTGACTAAGTTATATAGATATATAAACACATCACCTTAGGGGTGACTAAGTTGTATAGACATATAAACACATCATCTCAGGTCTGGCTAAATTATATAGACGTATAAATACAGCAACTCAGGTCTGACTAAGTTATATAGACATATTAACACATCACCTCAGGTCTGACTAATTATATAGACATATTAACACATCACCTCAGGTCTGACTATGTTATATAGACATATAAACTCAGCACCTCAGGTCTGACTAGGTTATCACTCTCTCTCTCTCTGAACCTTAAGTGCCCAGGGCACATGGGGCTTCCGCAAAGGATTTTCAGAAATGTCTGTCCTTTGCCTTTTTTTCTGCTCTTGTCCAGATGAGCCCTCTATTGCTCAAAATCCTCTCTGTTGTTCTTCTCCATGTCTCTTTTGGTCTACCCTTACTTCTGTTCCCCTGTGGTGTCTATCTTAGTGCTATTTTTGGTAGTGAGTTGTCAGTCATTCGGAGCACATGTCCCAACCATCGCCAGCGTCTTTCCTCAATAATTGTTGTCAGTGGTTTCATCTGCATTTCTGCCAATAAGATGTTATTTCTTATGGTGTTTGGCCAAAAGATTTTTCTAATTCTTTGTAAACATTTAGTCTGGAAAGAATTCAACTTGTTTTCTATGGTTTTGGTGATTTTCCAGCATTCATTTCCATAGAGTAGTACACTTAGAACATTACTATTAAACTGACTAGGTTATATATACATATAAACACATCACCTTAGGTCTGACTAGATTATATAGACATATAAACACATCACCTCGGGTCTGACTAGGTTATATAGACATAGACTATTAACACAGCACCTCAGGTCTGTCTAGGTTATAAAGACATAGACTACTAACACAATAGCTCAGTTCAGTTAGGTTATCTAGATATAGACTATTAACACAGCAGTTCAAGTCTTACTAGGTTATCTAGACATAGACTATTAACACAGCAGCTAAAATCTTACTAGGTTATCTAGACATAGACTATTAACACAGCAGTTCAAGCGTGCCTAGGATATCTTGACATAGACTATTAACACAGCAGCTCAAGTCTTACTATGATATCTAGACATAGACTATTAACACAGTAGGTCAAGTCTTACTAGGATATCTAGACATAGACTATTAACACAGCAGCTCAAGTCTTACTATGATATCTAGACATAGACTATTAACACAGTAGGTCAAGCCTTGCTTGGTTATTTAGACACAGACTATTAACAGCGTCTCAAGCCTGACTATGTTATCCTGATATAGACTATGAATACAGCACATCATGAATGCTAGGTTATCTCGACATTGACGATTAACAAAGCAGGTCAATCCTATCTAGGTTATCTAGATATAGATAATAAACACAACACCCCAGGAATGCTAGGCTATCTAGACATAGACTATTACCACAGCACATCAAGATTCTCTAGGTTATCTAGACACAGACTATTACCACAGCACATCAAGCTTTTCTAGGTTATTTAGGCATAGACTATTACCACAGCACATCAAGATTCTCTAGGTTATCTAGACATAGACTATTACCACAGCACATCAAGATTCTCTAGGTTATCTAGGCATAGACTATTACCACAGCACATCAAGATTCTCTAGGTTATCTAGGCATAGACTATTACCACAGCACATCAAGATTCTCTAGGTTATCTAGGCATAGACTATTACCACAGCACATCAAGATTCTCTAGGTTATCTAGACATAGACTATTACCACAGCACAGCAAGCTTTTCTAGGTTATCTAGGCATAGACTATTACCACAGCACAGCAAGCTTTTCTAGGTTATCTAGGCATAGACTATTACCACAGCACAGCAAGCTTTTCTAGGTTATCTAGGCATAGACTATTACCACAGCACAGCAAGCTTTTCTAGGTTATCTAGGCATAGACTATTACCACAACACATCAATCTTTTCTATGTTGTATAGACATAGACTATTACCACAAGCACATCAGGCTTTTCTAGGTTATCTAGACATAGACTATTACCACAACACATCATGCTTTTCTAGGTTCTCTAGACATAAACTATTACCACAACACATCAATCTTTTCTATGTTGTATAGACATAGACTATTACCACATCACATCAAGCTTTTCTATGTTATCTAGACATAGACTATTACCACAGCACATCAAGCTGTTCTAGTTTTTATAGACATAGACTATTACCACAGCACATCACGTTTTTTAGGTTATCTAGACAGAGACTATTACCACAACACATAAAGCTTTTTTAGCTTATCTAGTCATAGACTATTACCACAGCACATGAAGCTGTTCTAGGATATCTAGACATAGACTATTACCACAGCACATCAAGCTGTTCTAGGTTATCTAGACATAGACTATTACCACAGAACATCAAGCTGTTCTAGGTTATATAGACATAGACTATTACCACAGCACATCAAGCTGTTCTGGGTTATATAGACATAGACTATTAATACAGCACACTAGGTTTTTCTAGGTTATCTAGGCATAGACTATTACCACAGCACATCATGCTTTTCTAGGTTATCTAGACATAGACTATTACCACAGAACATCAAGCTTTTCTATGTTATCTAGACATAGACTATTACCACAGCACATCATTCTTTTCTAGGTTATCTAGGCATAGACTAGTACCACAGCACATCAAGCTTTTCTAGATTATCTAGACATAGACTATTACCACAACACATCAAGCTTTTGTATGTTATCTAGATATAGACTATTACCACTGCACAGCAAGCTTTTCTAGGTTATCTAGACATAGACTATAACCACAACACATCAAGCTTTTCTATGTTATCTAGACATAGACTATTACCACAGCACATCAAGCTTTTCTAGGTTATCTAGACATAGACTATTACCACAGCACATCAAGCTTATCTAGTTTCTCTAGACATAGACTATTACCACAACACATCAAACTTTTCTAGGTTATCTAGACATAGACTATTACCACAGCACATCAAACTTTTCTAGGTTATCTAGACATAGACTATTACCACAGCACATCAAGCGTTTCTAGGTTATCTAGACATAGACTATTACCACAGCATATCAAACTTTTCTAGGTTATCTAGACATAGACTACTAACACAGCACATAAGATTTGGCTAGGTTATCTAGACATAGACTATTACCACAGCACATCAAACTTTTCTAGGTTATCTAGACATAGACTACTAACACAGCACATAAGATTTGGCTAGGTTATCTAGACATAGACTATTACCATAGCAACCCATGTCATACTAGTTTATCCAGACATAGACTGGTAATACAGCACCCCAGGCCTGACTATGTTATCTAGATACAGACTAATAACACAACACCCCAGAACTGGCTGATATTTGCAAAATGTGTTAATTTTGTTTAAAAGCAAATATAGGCTACCGAATTTTGTAATCACAAAGCAGCTATTTGGGGAAGTTCTTCTTGTAAAAATAAAGGCAGATACAAACATTTCTAGCCCGATCACTATTTAAAATTTCTAGATCTTTCAGTTTATTTAACTTCCTGGTTAGATTCTTAGAAAAAAAAAACTTTTGGGGTTGGCGGAGTCAAAGAGAGGGGGGATATATACTGAACTATACACCGGGCAGTCTTTTCAATAATGTTTATAGAAGAAATCGAATGTTCTTGTATGTCATGAAACACAATAACAGCACAAAATAACATAGAAATAAAGATAAATGTCACCATATCTCTGAAACACTTACAGTAAACAAGAAAACAAACAGGAGAATTGAAGAACTTGAAAAATATTTAGTGTGGAATAAGAAACATGGACAAATAAGACGTTCTGGCAGTAAACAAACTTACAGAAATGAAAAGAAAAAAGACTTATATTCTTGACAATAATAATACACATATAAACCGCACTGGACATAAACGTTGAAGGAAAACTATTATACGTTTTAGTGAACCAAATGACACAGCTACAATAAATTTGAATGAGATAAGTAAAGCATTTGCTATAAATATGGGTGAGTGAAATAGTAGAAATACCATACATATGGAAGAGCCAAAGAGTACAACTCCTATAAATATGGGTTAGCCATATAGTACAACTACTATAAATATGGGTTAGCCATATAGTACAACTACTATAAATATGGATGAATCGAATAGTACAGCTACTATACATATGGGTGAGTCGAATAGTAGAACTACCATACATATACGTGAGCCAAAGAGTACAACTACTATAAATATGGGTTAGCCATATAGTACAACTACTATAAATATGGATGAGTCGAATAGAAGAACTACCATAAAGATGAATGAGCCAAAGAGTACAACTACTATAAATATGGGTTAGCCATATGGTACAACTACTGTAAATATGGATGAGTCGAATAGTACAACTCCTATAAATATATGTTAGCCAAGTAGAACATCTACTATAAATATAGGTTAGCCAAGTAGAACATCTACAATAAATATGGATGAGCCAATTAAAACATCTACTATAAATATAGGTTAGCCAAGTAGAACATCTACAATAAATATGGATGAGCCAATTAAAACATCTACTATAAATATAGGTGAGCCATGTAGAACATCTACTATAAATATGGGTGAGCCAAATAATACATCTACTATAAATATGAGTAAGCCATGTAGAACATCTACTATAGATATGGGTGAGCCAAATAATACAACTACTATAAATATGAGTGAGCCATGTAGAACATCTACTATAGATATGGGTGAGCCATGTAGAACATGTACTATAAATATGGGTGAGCCATGTAGAACATCTACTATAGATATGGATGAGCCAGGTAGGACATCTACTATAAATATGGATGAGCCAGGTAGAACATCTACTATAGATATGGATGAGCCAAGTAGAACAGCTACAATAAAGTTTGTTGAGCCAAGTAGAACAATTGCTATAAAGATGGGGGAACCAAATGATACTCTAAAGCCTCCATGAGTTATGTCCCTGTCAAATGTTGATCCGGAGTCGACTTTTCAAGGTAGATGTTGCTGTGTAACTAAACACACACCTTTTTAGCCAGGCCGTGAAAAGTGAGAGCCAGAACAAGTTTTGTAATGAGAAAATTGTTTACATTGACAGAAGAAAGAGATTGTTATTACCTGCAGTGGCTGAAAGGTGTAGTTTAACACAGGCAGATAAATGGAGGGGGCGCAGGATGTGAAATCCACAATGGAATAACAAACACCACACCGTGACTAGACCAGGATATACGATGACATATGGCGGTCAGTGTAATCAGAAAAGACAACAAACAAATACACGTTTAAAAAAAACGAACAATTTACGTGCCACACGAAAGTGAAACTGAGGGAACATTGAACCCTAACCTACTCCTTGCTAATGGTTACACAAAAAGCAGTTGTTCTTCTTCAGTCTGATTAACGGGGTACGGCTCGGTATGGACCTCATGATTATAGAACTTGCCAAGAATCGAACTCATTGAGTCCACTCTAGGACTCTAGGGAAGTTAGTCTAGCCTGCACGACTAATCAGATAAATACAGAGACATCCTCTGTAATGTCAGTGCTTAAGATAGTCGCGGAATCACACAAAGAGAAGTTAACTATTCTATGGAGAACAAAGGCAAAACAAGTACTAACTCATCATCATGATATGCCAGTAACTGATAAAATTATGAAATACTATCAAGTTTTATGTCTGCTGATATACGAGATGCAGTCAGGCTACATAACTGCTGATATTCTAGGTCTAGGCGTAATGTTCCTTCTCCATGGATTATTTTAGATAATCAGTCATATTTTCTGCCTGAACTCTCTCTCAAAAGTGATTTTGTGTTCGATACAGCAAGTATACGTCCTTTTCGTTAGAAATCTGTGTTACTATGGTCAAAGTTGGAATTTTGGTTAAGGTTAGAGTTTTGTCTTAAGGTTAGAGTTTTGGCTTAAGGTTAGAGTTTTGACCAAGGTTAGAGGTGTAACTTAAGATTATAGATTCTGGTTAAGATTAGAGTTTAAGGTTGAGGTTAGAGTTTTGAATTAAATCAGACTTTTGTGTTAAGGTTAGAGTTTAAAGTTGAGGTTAGAGTTTTGAGTTAAATCAGACTTCCGTGTTGAGGTTAGAGTTAAAGGCTGCGATTAGAGTTTTGAGTTAAAGCTGACATTTGTATTAAGAAAGTTCTTTCATCTCTGATCTCTCTTTCCGTGGATCGTCTCCACAACCTCCACCGTGCCTGGTCCTGCTGGATCTGTAGACAACATATTCCAAGTCCACAGTCTTTCTCCAAGTATTTTCTGTGCTGTAACTTGCAGCAAAGACTGACATAGTGGTCATCCAATAATGAACAGCACTTAATATCACTTTCTAGTAAGGGATGTCCTCTTTCTCGTCTATATTTGCTTCTTTATCAACTACTGAAGCGGTGAAAGTAACTCAGTTATCTTACAGTGGTTGCCTCTAAGAACGAAAAACTTCTGGTCTCTTTGTTTCGTGGATTAGCCTGACCCCCTAACTACCTGCTTCCACTGGGAAGTTGTGTGGCGGTTTTGGCCTAAACAGCTTTATACAGCGTATATCCTGTCACGTGACTTTCGATTCCACATCAGTTATGACTCTAGTTCTTAAGTGCACGTTAGCTTCTGAAATGATGTGTTTACACTTATTTGTTAATTTATTTACACCAGGTTTGTCTGCATTCAGCACGATTCATCTGGCTCATTTGCATATGCTTTGCTGTGTAACGCACTTAATGTATTTTATGTTTAAAAAATAAAAAAACGGGGGCCGCGCTAACGTAGAGGATTAGACACTGGCTTGACGACCAGGCCACCGGGTCTAGATGTTGCTGTGTAACTAAACACACACCTTTTTAGCCAGGCTGTGAAAAGTGAGAGCCAGAACAAGTTTTGTAATGAGAAAATTGTTTACATTGACAGAAGAAAGAGATTGTTATTACCTGCTGTGGCTGAAAGGTGTAGTTTAACACAGGCAGATAAATGGAGGGGGCGCAGGATGTGAAATCCACAATGGAATAACAAACACCACACCGTGACTAGACCAGGATATACGATGACATATGGCGATCAGTGTAATCAGAAAAGACCCCAAACAAATACACGTTTTAAAAAAACGAACAATTTACGTGCGACACGAAAGTGAAACTGAGGGAACATTGAACCCTAACCTACTCCTTGGTAATGGTTACACAAAAAGCAGTTGCTCTTCTTCAGTCTGATTAACAGGGTACGACTCGGTATGGACGTCATGATTATAGAACTTGCCAAGAATCGAACTCATTGAGTCCACTCTAGGACTCCGAGGAAGTTAGTCTATCCTACACGACTAATCAGATAAATACAGAGACATCCTCTGTAATGTCAGTGCTTAAGATAGTCGCGGAATCACACAAAGAGAAGTTAACTATTCTATGGAGAACAAAGGCAAAACAAGTACTAACTCATCATCATGATATGCCAGTAACTGATAAAACTATGAAATACTATCAAGTTTTATGTCTGGTGATATACGAGATGCAGTCAGGCTACATAACTGTTGATATTCTAGATCTAGGTGTAATATTCCCATCTCCATGGATTATTTTAGATAATCAGTCATATTTTCTGCCTGAACTCTCTCAAAAGTGATTTTGTGTTCGATACAGCAAGTATACGTCCTTTTCGTTAGAAATCTGTGTTACTATGGTCAAAGTTGGAATTTTGGTTAAGGTTAGAGTTTTGTCTTAAGGTTAGAGTTTTGGCTTAAGGTTAGAGTTTTGACCAAGGTTAGAGGTGTAACTTAAGATTATAGATTCTGGTTAAGATTAGAGTTTAAGGTTGAGGTTAGAGTTTTGAATTAAATCAGACTTTTGTGTTAAGGTTAGAGTTTAAAGTTGAGGTTAGAGTTTTGAGTTAAATCAGACTTCCGTGTTGAGGTTAGAGTTAAAGGCTGCGATTAGAGTTTTGAGTTAAAGCTGACTTTTGTATTAAGGTTAGAGTTGAAAGATCTCTCTTTCCGTGGATCGTCTCCACAACCTCCACCGTGCCTGGTCCTGCTGGATCTGTAGACAACATATTCCAAGTCCACAGTCTTTCTCCAAGTATTTTCTGTGCTGTAACTTGCAGCAAAGACTGACATAGTGGTCATCCAATAATGAACAGCACTTAATATCACTTTCTAGTAAGGGATGTCCTCTTTCTCGTCTATATTTGCTTCTTTATCAACTACTGAAGCGGTGAAAGTAACTCAGTTATCTTACAGTGGTTGCCTCTAAGAACGAAAAACTTCTGGTCTCTTTGTTTCGTGGATTAGCCTGACCCCCTAACTACCTGCTTCCATTGGGAAGTTGTGTGGCGGTTTTGGCCTAAACAGCTTTATACAGAGTATATGCTGTCACATGACTTTGGGTTCCACATCAGTTATGACTCTAGTTCTTAAGTGCACGTTAGCTTCTGAAATGATGTGTTTACACTTATTTGTTAATTTATTTACACCAGGTTTGTCTGCATTCAGCACGATTCATCTGGCTTATTTGCATGTGCTTTGCTGTGTAACGCACTTAATGTATTTCATGTTTAAAAAACACGGGGGCCGCGCTAACGTAGAGGATTAGACAATGGCTTGACGACCAGGCCACCTGGCCTAGGTTTCCACCCACCACAATGGCGGTCAGACCGTGGGTCCAAGACAACTCCCAGGGGTCACCGGGTTTCGACAAAAAATAGGTACCAGGTTTAACGCTCCGAGAAGAAAGAGGAATGACTCCGCTAGCTACGGAGTTGATGCTGTTGGCGACATTAATCGGCAATTTCTGATCAACTTAAGGTTTGACAGTGTGCAACGAGGCTGGTTCACAATATGAATTAACACGGGATGTATACTTAACTACCAGCAATAAAGCCCTGGGGTTAGCTACAGGAATGCTTGATTATCAATAAAACAAAAATGTTTTCAAAGTGGCCAAGAAATCTGAATCCGACTCTGTCTCGCTCAAATTCTGTTTATGTCCGGTTCTTACAAGAACCAGTCTGTATATCTGTTTTCTTTTGTTTCGCTTTGCTTTCACCGGACTACATTTTATATGTATGTCTGCTCCGTGGAATATCGTTATGTGCTATTTATGTATCAGTTATGTGATATTTATGTATCAGTTATATGCTATTTATGTATCAGTTATGTGCTATTTATGTATCAGTTATGTGCTATTTATGTATCAGTTATGTGCTATTTATGTATCAGTTATGTGCTAAATGGTTTAAAACATATACAGAGGTCCCCGCTTATTCGACTGGTTATGGAAAGTGACTCGGTCGACAACCAGAACTGATCAAAACGTAGAATTCAGGTTTTCTAAATCTTGCAGATACATTTTGACGGTCGAAACAAGAAAACAACTGACTGAACGTCACTTCGAATGCAAACGAAAATTAAATACACAACATAAACAAGAGCCTAAAGCTAAATAAACAACATAAGCAAGAACCTAAAGCTGAATAAACATTATAAACATGAGCCTAAAGCTAAATAAACACTATAAACAACAACATAAAGCTAAATAAACACCATACATAAGAGTGAAAACCTAAGAAACAATATAAATAATAGCCCAAAGATAAATAAACAACATAAATAAGACACTGAAGATAAATAAACAACATAAACAAGAAAATCGATTATGTCTTTTGTCCGCTGTTGAAAAAAGTGTTTTATCTCCGATCACAGAGTTTTAGCCATTCTGTTGTAGACCTGAATCCATACATATTCTCATCTTCTGCAGTAAAGTTTCAGCTGACATTTTCTTCCAACATAATTTAATGTTTGTATGATGTCGTAACCAAGACTATCTCTGCCGACTAAATGTTGTTTTCATTTGTTGTTTTGTTATTTTTATTGTCCTACATAAAGGCATATCTCCGAAATATTTGGCACTTCTCCGTGCTCATCTCATTGCCTTTTTTGCTATTATAATATATATCTTGCAATGTTCCCTTTCCGTTAACGTCACATAAGGCTCACACTGTAGTTCGACAAGTTGATATATATATATATATATATATAAATATATATATATATATATATATAAACATAATCAAGTTCCGTGACGCGTGGCGTAGGCGATCATTTCTCTCAACAATTCCCTGTCTTTAGACTTGATTATGAGATCCGCCGGTGACTTTCTTCCTAGCCACACTGACAGCCCATCCAGTAACTTCTTTCTCTCTGTCTCTCTGTCTCTCTCTGTCTTTCTCTGTCTCTTCTTCCCTCAATTTTTCCAGTTCCAATACATGTTACATTTTTCCTCTTATCAGAAAATGTCCTACAAATCTCGCTTGTCTGCTTTGATCTTTGCTGTAATTTGCCTTTTACATTCAGCCTCTCATAAGACTTCTTCGTTGTTTTTCTTAGCTGCCCATGGCACCGTACCGTGTTCTACTCAGTTGTTACATTTATTTAGATTCCTCTTTTAACATTCATATACGAAAAGAAATACTCGGTAGTGTCCAGGTATACAGAAAAAAAGTTCTCCATAAAACAGTCAGTACACAAAATATATCAACAGATTGTTACCTGAAAAAGACGTGCTGCAGGATAAAATCTACCATTCTTTAGTAACAATAGCACAAAAATATCTGTCTATTAATCTGTCTGTATTTCCGTCCGTCTGTCAAAGGGCCAGACTGTGATGTGTAACTGAAAATGAGAGACATGTGGCGGAAGGGAAAGCACTCATTATATTACTTTATAGACATAACGAAATGTACTACGATTACACCCCTTTAAGCTGACAAATACGTTCTACTCTGAATGAGAGAGTGGTCAGAGATTCATAAATGACCGTTTTTGTTATGGTCAGCAAACACAAATGACCACTTCCATGTGGTCCTGATAAAAAAAAAAGTTAGCAGCGATCGAAATGGGAAAGATGGCAAAATCGAGAGTGACAAAAGATAAGATGAGCTCCTATAAATGAATAGATTTTTTTATGTTTTTATCTCTTGTTTTTATATATGGTCTTGAAAAAGATCTTTGACGAAATATTGGAATGTTGTATGTTGTTCATAATGTTTATAAAGAACAAATATATCCATACTACAAGAACTTAATTTGAAGAAGGCTGGCTAGTAAAAAGGATTAAACAGAGAAAACTTAAATATTTTGGACACTTTAAACGTCATGATAATATAGAGAAGACCGTCTTGGAAGGGTACATAATAGGAAAAAGAAAGAGAGGAAGACCAAGGCGAAGATGGCTGCAAGACATCGTTGACAATCTGCAAATGGATGCATCGGAAGCAGGACATATTACTTATAACCGAGAGGCCTACAGGAGATCTGTTAGGGAGGCAAAGTTCCGCAAGGGACATGCATACGACTAACTGACTGTCTGTTCTTCATTTCCACATCCTCATCTTACATTCTAGCACTCTCATTCCTGGTCACTTTCCTCATTCACTCTATGATCTTTATTCTAAAACTGAACCATACACTCCTGTATACCTTTATTACTAGAACAGTTTTGTCTCGGTCATCAATTCTCTTATCTTTATTACTAGTATAGTTTTGTCTCGGTCATCAATTCTCTTATCTTTAATACTAGAACAGTTTTGTCTCGGTCATCAATTCTCTTATCTTTATTACTAGTATAGTTTTGTCTCGGTCATCATTTCTCTTATCTTTATTACTAGAACAGTTGTGCCTCGGTCATCATTTCTCTTATCTTTATTACTAGAATAGTTTTGTCTCGATCATCATTTCTCTTATCTTTATTACTAGAATAGTTTTGTCTCGGTCATCATTTCTCTTATCTTTATTACTAGAATAGTTTTGTCTCGATCATCATTTCTCTTATCTTTATTACTAGAATAGTTTTATCTCGATCATCATTTCTCTTATCTTTATTACTAGAACAGTTTTGGCTCGGTCATCATTTCTCTTATCTTTATTACTAGAACAGTTTTGGCTCGGTCATCATTTCTCTTATCTTTATTACTAGAACAGTTCTGTCTCGATCATCATTTCTCTTATCTTTATTACTAGAACAGTTTTGTCTCGATCATCATTTCTCTTATCTCTCATAATTGAGAAACAAAAGCGACATTAAAAATATTCCTGACTTAAGTCCAAGTTTATTTCAGGGTGAAAGAAGAAGAATGAATAAATGAATGAATGAATGAATAATCTTTATTTTTCAAGTGTAAAGAATTGGGCACGCAGGCCCGTCTTACATTCTGCCCTTCATCACTCCATCTTTCAATCTTCCTACACACTTGATTTAGTACAAAAATACAAATTAAATTAGGAAAAACATATCAAAAGAGTGTAAGATTTAACTATTACATTCAAGGTAAAAGAGAAGAAGTAATTAACCTAATAAAATAGCACTCACGCACACATACACACGCAGACATATACATAAATAAAAATACATTGTAAATACAGATCTTCTAACACATGTTTTTTTTAACAAACATTAAAATAATTTCTAACAATATCTAACAAGTTGCTTTTCTAACTATGTCATTGGAGTACTTGATGGTTTACGAGCCATGTGTTAAGAGAGTGCTGGCTATTTTATGGAGGCATATAATTACAAGCACGTAAATAATGAAACAGGTTTGAGTTAAAGGATGAAGTATTACCAATGGATTTTAAATTGTAGGGGAGGGTGTTCCAAAGCTGTACTGTAGAGTATGCAAGGCTTTTCTTGTACAGATCAATCCTGGCTTTAGGAAGAAAACAGTTTTTTAAACGCTGGCTATGTCTAGAGTTATACGTAAACAGTGACCACAAGTAAGGCGGAGCATTGTGCGACAGAATTCTGTGAACAAACTTAACTTTGTTAAAAATGATTCTATTTTTGAGGGGTAGAATTTTGAGTTGTTTGTGTTGATCTACAATCTGTACTGGGTGTTTGTCACAAATAAGATTTAATGCTCGCTTGTGAAGTGAGTGGAGCCTTTTTGTGTTTGAGACTGAGCATCCATCCCAGATTGTGGAACAGTAATCTAAGTGTGTTTGTATGTGTGATGTGTAGTATATTTTTCTTGTGTCTTTGTCGCAAAAGTGTTTAATTTTGGCTAATTGATAAACTTTCTGTGCAGTCAAATTTGTTAGGTTATGTACGTGAGAATTCCAAGTTAAATGCTGATCAATGATGAGTCCTAGGGTTTTATGTTCATGAACATTTTCTATTGCCTTAGTCCCAGCACAAAGCTGTAGAGAAGTTTTATTTGCATTTTGCAGTTTCTGTCTTGTAGTGATGAGCATGGATTTTGTTTTGTTGGTGTTTATCAATATACCATTTTTATTACTCCATTTAATGAAACTGTTTATATCATTTTGGAGCGTTGTCTGTAGTTTATTGATGTCATATTCACTATTGTAGACAGTACAGTCGTCAGCGAAAAGACCACATGAAGAGTGCTTTAAATGTAGTGGTAGGTCGTTAATATAGATAGCAAAGAGAAGAGGACCAAGAATGGAGCCTTGAGAAATACCGGTATCAACCACAGACGAGCCAGATATTTTGTTTCTAAAGCAAACTACTTGTTTTTTACCTGAGAGAAAAGATGTCATACATTTTGTTAGGTCAGGGTGCAATCTATAGCCTTCCAGCTTTTTTGCAAGAATTTCATGATCAATCATATCTAAGGCTTTCTTAAAATCAACAAAGACAGCACCACACAATTTGTCATCATTTATATTAGACAGCCAGCTTTCTGTCATTTTAGTTACTGCTGTGTGGCAGGAGTAATTTGGTCGAAAACCTGACTGACTGTCTATTAGTAGACTGTTTTCTTGCATGTGGAGCAGAGTTAACTTTTGTATATGTTTTTCAAGAGGTTTTGATAGTGATGACAGAATGGATATGGGTTATAGTTTGAGAGGTCACTAGTCTGTCCAGATTTAAAAAGAGGAAAAAATTTGGCGAGTTTAAAAGCGTCAGGGAAATATTTTTTGTCAATACACAAGTTGTATAAGTATGTTAGTGTGTCTGTGATAACTGGTGCAGCGTAGCGTAGTATCTTGTTACTAATGTCATCACATCCTGCTGAGTTAGTGTTCTTTAAGGACCGGATGTAGTTATAAACCTCGCCGACTGTGAGGAAAGGAATATTAATTTGTTTTAGCTTTACACATTTACTGTCGCTTAAAGTTTTCAACACGCTCAGGTCGCAATTTGGGGTCGGTAATGAAGATTTTAGAATACTAATTTCTCCCATAAAATGTTCACTGAAGAAGAAGAAGAAGAAGAAGAAGAAGAAGAAGAAGAAGAAGAAGAAATAATCCAGTTCAAGTTAATGTATATTTACAAAACAGCTGATAATTAATATGAAAAATACCAAACTCGAATTAGGCAGCTATATTAATAGTGTCTTATTTTATAATGCATAATTGATAATAAATAAATTTATGAAGTATTAAGCGCAGGATAAAGAACAATAACAAAAACAAACACATTCTACACATCGTGAAGAGCCGACAGTGAGATATGATCAAACATTCTACACATCGTGAAGAGCCGACAATGAGATGTGATCAAACATTCTATACATCGTGAAGAGCCGACAATGAGATGTGATGAAGCTGCTTCGTCATTATCGTTTACTTACACCGTGCAGTGAATCATATCTTCACCACCTGAATTTATGTTGAGTACCTACGCTATAAACAGAATCATATCTCCACAAGTTCATTTTTATTATTAAAAAAACTCTACATTGTCGTCAGACTTCTTCCTCATCAAACTTCATTTATTCATTCATTTGCATGTCCCTCGCGGAACATTGCCTCCCTAACAGGCCTAATGTAGGCCTTTCGGTTGTGAGCAAATGGCCTGCTGATGATGCATACATTTGCAGATCATTAACGATGACTTTCAGCCATCTTCGCCTTGGTCTTCCTCTCTTTCTTTTTCCCATTAAGAAGATTCTTCGAGCTTCATTAATCATTTATTGATTCTCATGGTGACTGGTTTTCTATGGCAAAGCCGTGTGTGTACCTGTGTGTATGTATGGTGAGTGCTTGTGTCTGTGTGTATGTATGGTGAGTGCTTGTGTCTGTGTGTATGTATGATGAGTGCTTGTGTCTGTGTGTATGTATGATGAGTGCTTGTGTCTGTGTGTATGTATGATGAGTGCTTGTGTCAGTGTGTATGTATGGTGAGTGCTTGTGTCTGTGTATGTATGATGAGTGCTTGTGTCTGTGTGTATGTATGATGAGTGCTTGTGTCTGTGTGTATGTATGGTGAGTGCTTGTGTCTGTGTGTATGTATGATGAGTGCTTGTGTCTGTGTGTATGTATGATGAGTGTTTGTGTCTGTGTGTATGTATGATGAGTGCTTGTGTCTGCGTGAATGCATGTATGTGTGTGTGATTAAGACATATGCACACAAATATATATATATATATATATATATGCATACAGTTTGTAGCAAAACCTAAATAAACTCTCATTACATATAACTAAGTATGCATGGCAAATTACAACTAACCACAACAAACATGTTTTGCTTGTCTCTGGTCTCCTAAAAGCGCCTAAAACACCGCCAGTGATTTCAGCAGTAAATGCAAGAAATGCTACTGTCAAATACTTGTCATTGACAGATATTCAAACTGGGCAGCTGACACTGTAGTGAAAGTCACCTTGCGTAGGAATCGTATCGGATGGGGAGTGAGCTGAACTAGTTTTCATTTTGGTGGTTGATCTAACAAGTTCCATCACCACTGAGAAGTGGTCTATGACAGACTTGACTTAGCCTACTGTAGAATCACGACAGGCTGTTATTTAGTGCACGAGGTGGAGCCAGAGCTGCAGTTTGTGACCAGGTCTTGTGCTGTTCCACTAGATCACGTGATCTCTCTTAGATAGCTGTTTCGTCTGAGGTGTGTAGGAAAACGAATAAGGGTATGTGTATCTTACACAGGTATCTCTTGTGTGTAGGAATTAGTATGCTGATATGTGTATGTTCCTACTGTATGTTAATATTTTTTGTAAATGTTCCTCTCGTGTGTTAATATGTATATATATATATATATGTACCTAAAGTATGTCTGGAGTGTGAAGGAAATCGATTACATGCTTGTGTATTCTACACGTCTATCTGTTGTGTGTATGTATTTGTATGTTAATATATATATATATATATATATATATATATATATGTGTGTGTTCGTCCAGTATGTTAATATGTATATGTTCCTCCAATATGTTAAAATGTATATGTTCCTCTAGTATGTTAATATGTATATGTACCTAAAGTATGCCTGGGGTGTAAAGGAAAGCGAATAAATGTAGGTGTATTCTGTAGAGATATCTGTTGTGTGTAGGTATCAGTATGTTAATGTATATATATATATATATGTTCCTCTAGTATTTTAATATGTATATGTTCCTCTAGTATGTTAATATGTATATGTTTCTTTAGTATGTTTATATGTGTTTGTTCTCTTAGTATGTTAATATATTTATGTTCGTTTCGTGTGTTAACATGTATATCTTCCTCTTGTATGTTAATATGTATATGTTCCTTTAGTGTGTTAATATATGTATGCTCCTTTAGAATGTAAATATGTATATGTTCCTCAATATGTTAATATTTATATTTACCTAAAGTATGTCTGGAGTGTGAAGGAAAGTGAATACGGTCATATGTATTCTACACAGATATCTGTTGTGTGTAGGTATTAGTATTTTAATATATATATATATATATATATACATATAAATATATATTGTCCTCTAGTACGTTAATGTGTATACGTTCCTCCAATATGTTAATATGTATATGTACCTATATTATGTCTGGGGTGTGGAATAAAGCGAATATGTGTATGTGTATTCTACACGGATATCCGTTGTATGTAGGTATTAGTATGTTTATATATATATATATATTAACATACTATACATATATATTAACACACACACACACACATATATATATATATATATATATATATGTTTCTCTAGTATTTTAATTTGTATATGTTCCGTTAGTATGTTAATATGCATAGTTTTCTGCAGCATGTTAAAATGTACATTTTTCTTTAATATGTTAATATGTATGTGTTTGTTTCGTATGTTTATTTCGTCCTACTGTATCTTAATATGTATATGTTATTTTATTGTGTTAATATGTGTATGCTTCTTTAGTGTGTTAATATGTATATGTTCAATATGTATAGGTTACTCTAGTATATTAATATGTATAGGTTACTCTAGTAAGTTAATTTGTTTATGTTCCTCTAGTATGTTAATACGTGTATGTTCGTCTATTATGTTAATATATATCTGTTCCTCTAATATGTTAATATGTTTATGTCCTTCTAGTATGTTAATAAGTACATGTTCATCTATTATGTTAATATGTATGTGTTCCTTTAGTATACTAATATGTATATGTTCCTCTAGTATCTTACTATGTATATGTTGCTCTAGTATGTTAATAGGTGCATATTCCTTTAGTATATTTTTAAGTATATGTTCCTCTAGTATGCTAATATGTATATGTACCCCTTTCACAGCCAGCTTTTGTATATGTCAACATATAAAGACATGCCAAAGACATATTCTGTTCTTACAAATGCACGTTTGTCCTGCAACATCTTCCTCTATAACTCCACTCCACAATCTATACTCCACACTCTATACTTCACACTCTATACTCCACACTCTATACTTTGTATTAAGTTTAGATTTGAAAGTTCTTTCATCTCTGATCTCTCTTCCCGTGGATCATCTCCACAACCTCCACCGTGCCTGGTCCTGCTGGATCTGTAGACAACATATTCCAAGTCCACAGTCTTTCTCAATGTATTTTCACTTAATACCACTTTTTAGTAAGGAATGCCCTATTTCTCGTCTATATTTGCTTCTTTATCAACTATTGAAGCGATGAAAGTAACTCAGTTATCTTACAGTGGTTGCCTCTAAGAACGAAAAACTTCTGGTCTCTTTGTTTCGTGGATTAGCCTGACCCCCTAACTACCTGCTTCCACTGGGAAGTTGTGTGGCGGTTTTGTCCTAAACAGCTTTATACAGCGTATATCCTGTCACGTGACTTTCGATTCCACATCAGTTATGACTCTAGTTTTTAAGTGCATGTTAGCTTCTGAAATGATGTGTTTACATTTGTTTGTTAATTTATTTACACCAGGTTTGTCTGCATTCGGCGGGATTCATCTGGCTTATTTGCATGTGCTTTGCTGTGTAACGCACTTAATGTATTTTATGTCTAAAAAAACGGGGGCCGCGCTAACGTAGAGGATTAGACACTGGCTTGACGACCAGGCCACCGGGTCTAGATTTCCACCCACCACAATGGCGGTCAGATCGTGGGTCCAAGACAACTCCCAGGGGTCACCGGGTCTGGACAAAAAATAGGTACCAGGTTTAACGCTCCGAGAGGAAAGAGGAATGACTCCGCTAGCTACGGAGTTGATGCTGTTGGCGACACTAGTCGGCAGTTTCTGATCAACTTAAGGTTTGACAGTGTGCAGCGAGGCTGGTTCACAATATGAATTAACACGGGATGTATACTTAACTACCAGCAATAAAGCCCTGGGGTTAGCTACAGGAATGCTTGATTATCAATAAAACAAAAATGTTTTCAAAGTGGCCAAGAAATCTGAATCCGACTCTGTCTCGCTCAAATTCTGTTTATGTCCGGTTCTTACAAGAACCAGTCTGTATATCTGTTTTCTTTTGTATCACCTTTCTTTTAGCGGATTACATTTTATATGTATGTCTGCTCCGTGGAACATCGTTATGTGCTATTTATGTATCAGTTATGTGCTATTTATGTATCAGTTATGTGCTATTTATGTATCAGTTATGTGCTATTTATGTATCAGTTATGTGCTATTTATGTATCAGTTATGTGCTATTTATGTATCAGTTATGTGCTATTTATATATCAGTTATGTGCTATTTATGTATCAGCTATGTGCTATTCATGTATCAGCTATGTGCTATTTATGTATCAGCTATGTGCTATTTATGTATCAGTTATGTGCTATTTATGTATCAGTTATGTGCTATTTATGTATCAGTTATGTGCTGCAAGACATCGTTGATGATCTGGAAATGGATGCATCAGCAGCAGGCCATCTTGCTCACAACCGAGAGGCCTACAGGAGTGCTGTTTGGGAGGCAAAGTTCCGCAAGGGACAAGCAAAGGAATGAATGAATGAATATGTGCTAAATGGTTTAAAACATATACATATGTTCCCCACTTATTCGACTGGTTATGGAAGGTGACTCGGTCGACAACCAGAACTGGTCAAAAAGTAGAATTCAGGTTTTCTAAACCTTGCAGATACATTCTGATGGTCGAAACAAGTAAACAATGCACTAAAAGTCACTTCGAATGCTAACGAAAGTTAAATATACAACATAAACAAAATTCTAAAGATAAATAAACAATAAAAACATGAGCCTAAAGCTAAATAAACCTTATAAACAATAGCCCAAAGCTAATTAAACAACATAAATAACAGTGAAAAAACTAAATAAACATTATAAACAATAGCCCAAAGATAAATAAACATACATAAGAAACTGAAGCTAAATAAACAATATAAACAAGAACTTAAAGTTAAATATAGAACAGAAAAAAAGAGCATACGGCTAGCAACATAAACATGAGCCTAAATTTAAATAAAATTTTTTAAAAGCCTAAAGATGAATAAACAAAAGGTCACATTAGTAAACAAACATCGAATGTGACTTTTGTCCGCTGTTGTAAAAACTGTTTTAGCTCTGATAATAGTTTTAGCCATTCTGCTGCAAACATGAATCCACACACAGATTTCTCATCTTCTGCAGTAAAGTTTCAGCTGACATTTTCTTCCAGCATAATTTAATGTTTGCTTGATGTCATAACCAAGACTGTCTCTGCCAACTAAATGTTGTTTTCATTTGTTGTTTTGTTATTTTTATTGCCCTACATAAAGGCATATCTCCGAAATATTTGGCACTTCTCCGTGCTCATCTCATTGCCTTTTTAGCTATTATAACATATGTCTTACAACGTTCCCTTTCCGTTAACGTCATATAGGGCTCACATTGTAGTTCGCCATGTTTCCATGTATATATATATATATATATATATATATATATATATATACATCTGGAAAATGGCACCCTTGAGGCTCAGCTTCATCATCAGAGCTACTTATGACCTTCTGCCTACAGGCTCCAACCTATACAAATGGGGTGTATCAGAAGATACAAAGTGCCCTCTCTGCAATGAAAGGCAAACATTGGAACATGTGCTGTCAGCATGTAGAGCGTCTTTATGGCAAGGACGGTACACCTGGCGGCACAACACATTGTTGCAGGAACTAGTAGCCATCGTAGACAGGGCAAAAGATAAAGCAAATAACAGCAAAAGAGTTGAGATCCCACCTAAATATTTCATAGGCGCTGGTACAATATCAAATATTGAAATCAGGGACATTCCCTTATCATCACTACTAGATGGTACAAATGACTGGGATGTGATGGCGGACCTTCCAGGAAGAAGAGAATACCCGACTGCCATCAAGAACACAGGAATGTGACCGGACATTGTAGTGTACTCCACAGAGAAACAGGAATTAATAATGATCGAGCTTATGGTCCCATACGAAACAAGAACAGAGGAGCAACATCTATTCAAATTGTGAGAAGTACAATGATCTGGTCAAGCAACTGAGGCAGGGGGCAGGAATCAGGGCAAAAGTGATAGCTGTAGAAGTGGGAGCGAGAGGATTCGTAGCAACATCAGCATACGACCTATGTAAGCAACTGGGCATAAAGGGACAAGCTAGAGCAAGGGCATTGAGAAGCCTTTCAGAAACAGCAGAAAAGGGCTCATGCTGGCTGTGGAGTATGCGAAACAAGCATTGGGAACATAAGTAATTTCATTTGTCACAACCAATACCAGTCCTCCGTGGCTGGATCGCTAAAGACGCACTTCAAAAAAGTGCAGTGGCAACTGGAAGATCATGGGTTCAATCTCGGGACAAAAAAAAACCAACAACTCACAAGACCTCTAGGTGTCATGACCCAGAGGGGCCCAACCCCCTTAGAGTGTCAGAAGTTTAAAGGGCCGAAACACTTGTCTGAAGGTGGGTACTTCCTCTGATGATCTGAAGGAGTTGTGCTGTTGTTCCGCTCTCTATGGTAGAGAGTTTCCTGTATATATATATATATAATATATATATATATATCATCAGGTGCCGTGCCGACTCGCGTTGGCTATTATGCTTTTCCAGTGTACCCGATCCTTTATGCAGACCATCAGTTCAGTTGGTGATCTCACACCATCCCGTCAGACTGTCCAGTATCATTTCTCTTGGTCTTCGTCTTGATCTTCTTCCTTCTATTTTTCCTGTTGTTATAATATTTTCAATGCCCCCTCTTTTCATTGCATGTCCTATGAAAGTACATTGTCTCTCTCTTATCTTTTTGACAAGGTTTTTTGTCTCTCCAGCTCTTCTCAAACATTCTTCATTAGTTATATATATATATATATATATATATATATATATATATATATATAATATATATATATATATATATATATATCATCAGGTGCCGTGCCGACTCGCGTTGGCTATTATGCTTTTCCAGTGTACCCGATCCTTTATGCAGACCATCAGTTCAGTTGGTGATCTCACACCATCCCGTCAGACTGTCCAGTATCATTTCTCTTGGTCTTCGTCTTGATCTTCTTCCTTCTATTTTTCCTGTTGTTATAATATTTTCAATGCCCCCTCTTTTCATTGCATGTCCTATGAAAGTACATTGTCTCTCTCTTATCTTTTTGACAAGGTTTTTTTGTCTCTCCAGCTCTTCTCAAACATTCTTCATTAGTTATATATATATATATATATATATATATATATATATATATATATATATATATATATATATATATATATATATATATATATATATAATACCATACACCTCATCGTGTTCCAGTCAGTTGTTACATTTATTTAGATTCCTCTTTTAACATTCATGTACAAAAAGAAATACTCGGTAGTGTCCAGGTATACAGAAAAAAAGTTCTCCATACAAGAGTCAGTACACAAAATATATAAACAGATTGTCACATGAAAAAGACATGTTGCATGATAAAATCTACCACTCTTTAGAAACAATGGCAGAAAATATCTGTCTGTTAATCTGTCTGTCTATCTGTTTGTCTGTCTGTCTGTCAGAGTGCCGGACTGTGATGTTTAACCGAAAAATGAGGTGTGGTGTAAGGGAAAGCACTCATATTATTTTATGACATAACGAAATGTACTACGATTACACCCCTTTAATTTGACAAATACGTTCTACTCTGATTGAGAGAGTGGTCATAAATGACCGTTTTCGTTATGGTCAGCGAAGCAAAAATGACCACTTCCAGGTGGTTCTGATAAAAGAGTGAGCAGTGGTCGAAATGGGAAAGTTGGCAGAAACGAGAGTGACAAAAGATACGACGAGCTCCTCTAATTGAATAGATGTTCATGTTTATATCTCTTGTTTTTATGTATGGTCTTGAAAAAGATATTTGACGAAATATTGGATTGTTGTATGTTGTTCATAATGTTTAAAAAGAAACAAATATATCCATACTACAAGAACTTAATTTGAAGAAGGCTGGCTAGTAAAGAGGATTAAACAGAGAAAATTTAAATATTTTGGACATTTTAAACGTCATGATAATCTAGAGCAGACCGTCATGGAAAGGTACATAATGGGATAAAGAAAGAGAGGAAGACCAAGTCGAAGATAGCTGCAAGACATCGTTGACAATCTGCAAATGGATGCATCAGCAGCATGCCATCTTGTTTATAACGGAGTGTCCTACAGGAGAGCTGTTAGGGAGGCAAAGTTCCGCAAGGGACATCCATACGACTGACTGACTGTCTGTTCTTCATTTCCACATCCTCATCTTACATTCTAGCACTCTCATTCCTGGTCACTTTCCTCATTCACTCTATGATCTTTATTCTAAAACTGAACCATACATTCCTGTATACCTTTATTACTAGAACAGTTTTGTCTCAGTCATCAATTCTCTTATCTTTATTACTAGAACAGTTTTGTCTCAGTCATCATTTCTCTTATCTTTATTACTAGAACAGTTTTGTCTCGGTCATCATTTCTCTTATCTTTATTACTAGAACAGTTTTGTCTCGGTCATCATTTCTCTTATCTTTATTACTAGAACAGTTTTGTCTCGGTCATCATTTCTCTTATCTTTATTACTAGAACACTTTTGTCTCGGTCATCATTTCTCTTATCTTTATTACTAGAACAGTTTTGTCTCGGTCATCATTTCTCTTATCTTAATTACTAGAACAGTTTTGTCTCGGTCATCATTTCTCTTATCTTTATTACTAGAACAGTTTTGTCTCAGTCATCATTTCTCTTATCTTTATTACTAGAACAGTTTTGTCTCGGTCATCATTTCTCTTATCTTTATTACTAGAACAGTTTTGTCTCGGTCATCATTTCTCTTATCTTTATTACTAGAACAGTTTTGTCTCGGTCATCATTTCTCTTATCTTTATTACTAGAACAGTTTTGCCTCGGTCATCATTTCTCTTATCTTTATTACTAGAACAGTTTTGCCTCGGTCATCATTTCTCTTATCTTTATTACTAGAACAGTTTTGCCTCGGTCATCATTTCTCTTATCTTTAATACTAGAACAGTTTTGTCTCGGTCATCATTTCTCTTATCTTTATTACTAGAACAGTTTTGCCTCGGTCATCATTTCTCTTATCTTTATTACTAGAACAGTTTTGCCTCGGTCATCATTTCTCTTATCTTTATTACTAGAACAGTTTTGCCTCGGTCATCATTTCTCTTATCTTTATTACTAGAACAGTTTTGCCTCGGTCATCATTTCTCTTATCTTTATTATTAGAACAGTTTTGTCTCTGTCATCATTTCTCTTATCTTTATTACTAGTATAGTTTTGCCTCGGTCATCGTTCCTCTTATCTCTCAAAATTGGGAAACAAAAGCGACATTAAAAATATTCCTTACATAAGTAGATGTTTATTTCAGGGTGAAAGAAGAAGAAGAAGAAGAAGAAGAAATCCAGTTCAAGTTAATATATATTTACAAAACAGCTGATAATTAATGTGAAAAATACCAAACACGAAATCGCCAGCTATATTAAGAGTGTCTGATTTTATAATTGATAATTTATAATAAACAAATTTATGAAATATTAAGTGCAGGAAAAAGAACAATAACACCAACAAAAATTCTATACATCGTGAAGAGATGACAATGAGATGTGATGAAGATGCTCCATCATTCTTGTTTACTTACGCAGTGTAATGAACCACATCCTCGCCAGCTGAATTTATGTTGAATGCCTAGGCTCTACACTGAACCATATCTTCACTAGCTTAATTTATGTTGGGTACCTACAATGTACACTGAACCATGTCTTCACTAGCTAAATTTATGTTGGGTACCTACAATGTACACTGAACCATATCTTCACTAGCTTAGTTTATGTTGGGTACCTACAATGTACACTGAACCATATCTTCACCTGCTGAATTTATGTTGGGTACCTACAATGTACACTGAACCATATCTTCACCTGCTGAATTTATGTTGGGTACCTACAATGTACACTGAACCATATCTTCACTAGCTTAATTTATGTTGGGTACCTACAATGTACACTGAACCATGTCTTCACTAGCTTAGTTTATGTTGGGTACCTACAATGTACACTGAACCTACCTCTTCACGAGTTCATTTTTATTATTTAAAAATCTCGATACTCGTCAGACTTCTTCCTCATCAAACTTAGAGCTTCAGTAATCATTTCTTGATTCTCTTTGTGACTTGTTTTCTATGGCGAAGCCATGTGTGTCTTTGTGTGTATGTATGATGAGTGCTTGTATCTGTGTGTATGTATATGATAGGTGCTTGTATCTGTGTGTATGTATGATGGGTGCTTGTATCTGTGTGTATGTATGATGGGTGCTTGTGTCTGTGTGTATGTATGATGGGTGCTTGTGTCTGTGTGTATGTATATGATGGGTGCTTGTGTCTGTGTGTATATATATATGATGAGTGCTTGTGTCTGTGTGTATGTATGATGAGTGCTTGTGTCTGTGTGTATGTATGATGAGTGCTTGTGTCTGTGTGTATGTATGATGAGTGCTTGTGTCTGTGTGTATGTATGATGGGTGCTTGTGTCTGTGTAAATGCATGCATGTATGTGGCGTACAGGGTTAAGACATATATACATACGTATATGCATGTATATGCACATAGTTTATCGCAAAACCTAGATAAACTATCATTACATATCTTCTTCTTCTTCTTCTTCTTCGTTCACTTCTACCACCAAAAACCGCACTGTGAACCTACTGAATTCACACATGTGGTCCTCGTTAGGTCCGGTGGTCCCCTGTGTGGTCCAAAATAGACCACATGAGTTCCACGAAGGACCACAAGGGGTTCAGAATATCACAGTGCTTTAGCCTGTATTCTTGGTGGGTCTCGGAAGCGGGATTGCGTGACACCGTGGTTTTCATTGCACCAGTTTGGTCTAGGGTTGGACTTTCTCACCGGAAGACCTCGACGTGTTTGGAATATCAGTGCATCCCCGCTGGGTGAGAGGCGTCAGCCCACCCAGGACAGAGTTGGACTTTCTCACCGGAAAACCTCGACGTGTTATGAGATACCCGTGTATCACCGCCGGGTGAGAGGTGGTTGCCCATCCAGTCCAGGGTTGGACTTTCTCACCGGAAAACCTCAGCGTGATTAGGATACGCAGACATCCCCGCCGGGTGAGAGGTGGTTGCCTATCTAGACTTCCCTGGTCCAGTGTCTCCGACTTCAGCATTTTGCGGTCGTGGCCGCTACCCTTCCTAGTTGTGACCAGGATGGAGCTTTTGTCCAGGAGGACGAATCCTCGCCACTAGTGACTTCTACCCCTGGGTTGAGCCGGTTTAGGAATTTCCCAGTATGGGCATGTTTGGGACGGGACCGACCTCTAGGGCAGAGGTACTGTGACATTCATAGCCTTCAAGATTCACCCCTGGTATGAGCCGGTTTAGGCAAAATTCACCAGTATGGGTGTTTATCAGGCGTTACCGACCTCTAGAGCGGAGGTGGCATGACATGTCTAGCCATCGAGTTCCACCCTTGGTGTGTGCCGGTTTAGGCATATTTCACCAGTGTAGGTGTATTTCGGACGTAGGCGGCCTCTAGAGCAGAGGTGCCGTGGTATAGCTCTCGTAGCGATACTACTGGACATACCAGGTTAAACTTCACTTTCCACCACCTTTTCCCATCGGCGCCGCACAGCAACCTTTATTTCCGCATTTACTTCCTTAACCGGGAGGAGCTTCACTCCACGCGCGGCATTTGAAAAGTCAAGCCAGCAGTGACTTAACCTCTGGGACAAATCATTACATATAAATAAGTATGTATGACAAATTACAGCTAACCACAACAAACATGTATTGCTTGTCTCTGGTCTCCTACAAGCGTCTAAAACACCGCCAGTGATTTCAGCAGTAAATGCAAGAAATGCTGCTGTCAAATACTTGTCAGTTACAGACATTCAAACTGTCCATATCTTATTTTATATAAACGTTATGTATGTCTTCTTTGTTGTGTTTTAATCAGAGAAGAATTAGAAGCTGTGGTCAGCTGATACTGCAGTAAAAGTCACCTAGCAGAGTAATCGTATCGGATGGGGAGTGAGCGAACTAGTTTTCATTTGTGTTTCATCTAACAAGTTCCATCACCACTGAAAAGATGTCAGTGACAGCATCCTGTAGAATCACGACAGGTTGTTACTTAGTGCACGAGGTGGAGCCAGAACGGCAGTTTGTGACCAGGTCTTGTGTTGGTTCAGCAGGTCACGTGATCTCTCTTTTCTACACAGTTGTTTCGTCTGAGGTATGTAAGAAAGTTAGTGCATGTATGTGTATTTTACACAGATATCTCTTGTGTGTAGGTATTAGTAAGATAATATGTATATTTTCCTCTAGTATGATACTATGTATATGTTCCTCTAATATGTTAATATGTATATTTTCCTCCTATACTGACAATCCCTCGTATGTGAGCACGTAAATAAAATCGTATGTGTCTGTCAAAGACATACACTGGTCTTAAAAAATCTGTGTCCCCCCCCCCCCAACATCTTCGTTTATCCCAACACTTTACACTCCACATTCAACACTCCACATTCCACACTCCACACTCCACATTCCACACTCCACACTCCACATTTCACACTCCTCATTCTACACTCTACATTCCACACTCCACATTCCACACTCCAAATTCCACACTCCACACTCCATACTCCATACGCCACGCTGAGCTGAAAGAAAAGCTCTTCTTCTGATCACATCTCACTGTTACCTGTCAGATCTCTGCTCACTTTGAGGTTCTGTCTGGGAGCTCAACTTGCACGTGGTCCTGTCTCCCCCCACTCACCCCACACCCCTTCTTAAATAACCCAGTATCCATGCTGGTTGCTTGTGGCTGCTATAATACCCAGGACAAGAGCAAACAATCTTAACAAGAAAACAACATCAAACTTCCATCTTTAAATCTTTCAGTTATTTATTGTAACAACTTCTACATTTCTTTGCTTGTTTTGAAACAATTCACTCACAGTTAAAGCAACTTTGTGTTTTTCTATTTCTGAAAGTAATATCTACTTTCTTCTCAGATTTATGTGTAAGATGTAGGTGTGCTACAAAGTTAACTTCAAAGAACAGCAGTAAAACAAATAAATCGATGTTCAGATTTCTTCAAAATTTACTGGAATGAAAATGAAGAACTAATTCTACGAGGTAACACAATAATTGGTGTATAAGTATACAACTATACACTAAGCACTGCAGTAAAGCTGTGATACTAGAATGTATAAAATCGGAAAAAAGTAAGAGCAGCTTTATTACTTAACGATTACAAAGTTGTGACGTTTCGGCGTGAGCCTTAATCATACAAAAACATACAGGACGAAGAAATAGAGAGAGGAGATAAAGTATAGATTCACATGAATACTGTTTAAAAACATTTTTTTAAAGGAGTACTTAGCTGTAAATTGCAAGGTGTGGCTTGTCTGGCGGTGTGTGTCAGGAATGGATCTGGTAGGACGTGGAAATTGTTTAAATAGAGACCTGTGACATGTGGTCGGTGGGTTGTAACTGGGGGTGGTGGATGGGGAACCGGGGAGGGGAGAGAGAGTGACACACTACAGGCCTAGCTAGGAGAAATTGAAACAGGTGATTAGGGAAGAGGGGTTGCAGAGAAGAGGGGTTGCAGAGAAAATAGCGGGGTTGCAGAGTGATGCTGTGAGGAAGTTTGAAAAGTAAGAAGGGGTGGATTTAGTGGAGAGGTACTATAATGATTGAAGAAGATGATGTTACGTGTAACTAAACAGCGAGTTTAACCCATGTGGCTCCAGAGTCCCATAATTTTGAATGCAGCAGTTCTCAAGTGCCAGGCGGCTTGTGTCATCTGCGTGACATTGTTTAATGGCTGTTACCAGAAAATCAGATTTGCCTCTGTGGTTGGGGCCATTGGAATGATTTGGGACTGGTTTCGAAGCATGCTGGGCGATGTCGTACAGATGTTTTTGCATGCGGTGCCCTAATCTGAGGCCAGTCTCACCGATATATGTTATCCTGCATCTTTTGCAAACGATGACATATATCACATTTCGGGACTCACATGTGAATCCCTCATGAAGAGTGAAGATAGTTTTGGGAAAGGTGATTGTTTTCGTTTCCCAAACTTCAGGGCAGGTAACGCAGCGGGGGCGGTTACATTTTCTGGTGCCAACATATGTAAGGCTCTGCTTCAAGTGGCTGTGGACGAGGATGTCCTTAAGGTTTGGCTCACGTTTGTATGCCAATAGGGGTGGATCAGAGAAAATGTCACGAGTGTCGGAGTCGAGTTGGATTATCGGCAGATGACGATAAAGAATTTTCTTAACCATCTGACCGTGCAGGTGGAAAGGCAGTACTAACTTAACTCTGTCAGATGGAGTAACAGGCTTTTTCCTGAATTCCCCAATCACCTGTTCCAATTTCTCCTAGCTAGGCCAGTAGTGCGTCACTCTCTCTCCCCTCCCCGGTTCCCCATCCACCACCCCCAGTTACAACCCACCGACCACATGTCACAGGTCTCTATTTAAACAATTTCCACGTCCTACCAGATCCATTCCTGACACACACCGCCAGACAAGCCACACCTTGCAATTTACAGCTAAATACTCCTCTAAAAAATTTTTTTTAAACAGTAATCATGTGAATCTATACTTTATCTCCTCTCTCTATTTCTTCGTCCTGTATGTTTTTGTATGATTAAGGCTCACGCCGAAACGTCACAACTTTGTAATCGTTAAGTAATAAAGCTGCTCCTACTTTTTTCCGATTTTATACATTAATTCTACGAGGATTTTTTAAAATAAGAAATAAAAGAATGAAGAACAGAAAATACAATACAATTATTATATCTTCGTTCTTGTCAGATGTCAGAGGTCAGAGGTCGCTACTAAATATCGCAAATATTTAACTTCCATCTTCTGTCCTCCTTGTAGTTGTCATGGACGCTGTAGGCACCGTTGATGACTCTCTCAGGCGGCACGTAGTAGTTCATCTCACCGTCCCAGTCGTTGATAAACTCGGTGCGATAACAGTTCCGTGTTGACCTTCCTAAGATGTTACAACACCTGAACATGAATCTCCTGTCTTCAGGTCTGTCGTCATGGAAACTTCTTATACCTGTCACCACCTTCTGGTCAGGACAGATAAAATCTACTGGATGGTCGAAACTGTTCAGGAAAACTGAAAGAACAAAGATCCAAGAAATTATAATCTGAGAGGATAAGATCTTTCCACGCTGGCAAGGCCTAATAACCTGTTATTCAGAGGGCACCATGAAGTAAGATAATGTCTTAGATGTTGTAGATGAACAAATTTTGGCTACACAATATCAACATCATCATCATCTTCTCTCCAGCTCTGAATATTAACTTGACGGGGAAAGTAAACTTCTTACAACTTTTCTTACTTGCCACAAGCGGAAACTTCTTATGTAACTCGAACACTAGCTTCTAGCATAATTACGTAGCGCTTACTAACTTTCTTGCGTAACACAAACAGTAACTTCCTTAAGTAACGCAAAGCAGCAACATCTTTAAACAGTAACTTTCTCACGTGACTAAAGTGAATGTCTTAAGCATTTAATACTAACACTGAAGTGATCAAACAGTTCATACTAACATTGAAGTGATTAGACAGTTCATACTAACACTGAAGTGATTAGACAGTTCATACTAACACTGAAGTGATTAGACAGTTCATACTAACATTGAAGTGATTTAACAGTTCATACTAACACTGAAGTGATTTAACAGTTCATACTAACACTGAAGTGACTTAACAGTTCATACTAACACTGAAGTGATCAACTAGCAAAATGAAACATTCAGACTGAAACTCTTTGACTATTCACTCACCAATGTTTAGAGAAACTATCAGAAACACCATATTCATTCACACATGTTTAGTGAAACTGTCACAGACACCATATTCTCTTATTGTGAAACGCGAGATTTGGAGGGAATTTGGAGCTGGTATTATATCCCTTTGTCCAGGTTGCTGAAGGGGGTCCACTGGCCCTGTTTCTCTCTGTTTGGATAGTTGGTAAGTAACTCTGGGGCCATCCTGAATGTCCTGGGCCCTGTTTCTCTCTGTTTGGATAGTTGGTAAGTAACTCTGGGGCCCATCCTGAATGTCCTGGGCCCTGTTTCTCTTTTTTCCTGCTACATCAGGGATGGGAGGATAGTTGGTAAGTAACTCTGGGGCCCATCCTGAATGTCCAGGGCCCTGTTCTCGTGATTCTTTACAGCAACATATTGAGGACATTTGATGCCGACAGTAGACATATCTGAATTATCCCAGATCTTGCGAGGAGTATCCAGATAATACAAGAAAGTGAAGAAGATGACAGAAGGAAGAAGAAATCTTCTGGTTTAAGAAAAACAGGTAAGATCCTGGGAAAGTGGTGAAGAAAATGTGTTAAATAGTTGGTAGAAGATGGGACAACCTGGAGGGTTGGTTAGTCAGAGTAGTGAAGTCAGTGTAATAGAGTCAGAGTCGTGAAGTCAGCGTCACACAGTCAGAGTCGTGAAGTCAGCATCTTGGAGTCAGGGTCATGGAGTCAGAGTAGTGAAGTCGCAAATATTTAACTTCCATCTTCTGTCCTCCTTGTAGTTGTCATGGACGCTGTAGGCACCGTTGATGACTCTCTCAGGCGGCACGTAGTAGTTCATCTCACCGTCCCAGTCGTTGATAAACTCGGTGCGATAACAGTTCCGTGTTGACCTTCCTAAGATGTTACAACACCTGAACATGAATCTCCTGTCTTCAGGTCTGTCGTCATGGAAACTTCTTATACCTGTCACCACCTTCTGGTCAGGACAGATAAAATCTACTGGATGGTCGAAACTGTTCAGGAAAACTGAAAGAACAAAGATCCAAGAAATTATAATCTGAGAGGATAAGATCTTTCCACGCTGGCAAGGCCTAATAACCTGTTATTCAGAGGGCACCATGAAGTAAGATAATGTCTTAGATGTTGTAGATGAACAAATTTTGGCTACACAATATCAACATCATCATCATCTTCTCTCCAGCTCTGAATATTAACTTGACGGGGAAAGTAAACTTCTTACAACTTTTCTTACTTGCCACAAGCGGAAACTTCTTATGTAACTCGAACACTAGCTTCTAGCATAATTACGTAGCGCTTACTAACTTTCTTGCGTAACACAAACAGTAACTTCCTTAAGTAACGCAAAGCAGCAACATCTTTAAACAGTAACTTTCTCACGTGACTAAAGTGAATGTCTTAAGCATTTAATACTAACACTGAAGTGATCAAACAGTTCATACTAACATTGAAGTGATTAGACAGTTCATACTAACACTGAAGTGATTAGACAGTTCATACTAACACTGAAGTGATTAGACAGTTCATACTAACATTGAAGTGATTTAACAGTTCATACTAACACTGAAGTGATTTAACAGTTCATACTAACACTGAAGTGACTTAACAGTTCATACTAACACTGAAGTGATCAACTAGCAAAATGAAACATTCAGACTGAAACTCTTTGACTATTCACTCACCAATGTTTAGAGAAACTATCAGAAACACCATATTCATTCACACATGTTTAGTGAAACTGTCACAGACACCATATTCTCTTATTGTGAAACGCGAGATTTGGAGGGAATTTGGAGCTGGTATTATATCCCTTTGTCCAGGTTGCTGAAGGGGGTCCACTGGCCCTGTTTCTCTCTGTTTGGATAGTTGGTAAGTAACTCTGGGGCCCATCCTGAATGTCCTGGGCCCTGTTTCTCTCTGTTTGGATAGTTGGTAAGTAACTCTGGGGCCCATCCTGAATGTCCTGGGCCCTGTTTCTCTCTGTTTTTCCTGCTACATCAGGGATGGGAGGATAGTTGGTAAGTAACTCTGGGGCCCATCCTGAATGTCCAGGGCCCTGTTCTCGTGATTCTTTACAGCAACATATTGAGGACATTTGATGCCGACAGTAGACATATCTGAATTATCCCAGATCTTGCGAGGAGTATCCAGATAATACAAGAAAGTGAAGAAGATGACAGAAGGAAGAAGAAATCTTCTGGTTTAAGAAAAACAGGTAAGATCCTGGGAAAGTGGTGAAGAAAATGTGTTAAATAGTTGGTAGAAGATGGGACAACCTGGAGGGTTGGTTAGTCAGAGTAGTGAAGTCAGTGTAATAGAGTCAGAGTCGTGAAGTCAGCGTCACACAGTCAGAGTCGTGAAGTCAGCATCTTGGAGTCAGGGTCATGGAGTCAGAGTAGTGAAGTCAGCGTAATAGAGTCAGAGTCGTGAAGTCAGTGTCATAGAGTCAGAGTTGTGAAATCAGCATCTTGGAATCAGAGTCATGTAGTCAGAGTGGTGAAGTCAACGTCATGGGGACAGAATAGTGAAGTCAGAGTCATGAAGTCAAAGTCGTGAAATCAGCGTCATGGAGTCAGTGTGCTGGATCGAAATTATTTTTGATAAAATTGAATTAGCTTGACATGTACTGTTTATAAGAAATAAATATAAGAATGCGACAGTAAAAACCTGGAAACTTAAGAGTCGACAGCAATTTTTTGACGTAGTCGGTGTCATTAGAAAGTTACCATTACGAAGGAGTTGGCGTGAGAAATGTGGATGATTTAATGAATGAATGATTTCATGAATGAATGAACTTTATTTTCAAAGGGGGAAGAATTGGGCTTACAGGTCCATTTTACATTCTACCCTTCATCACTCCATCTTTCATTCTTTTCACACACTTGATTTAATATAGGTATAAAAATTACATTAAAAATATAAAAGAATCCAAAATGAACTTATACATTCACAAACATAAAATAAACTAAGCAGTAATGAGTTGAAATGGTGAGTGGTATTCATGAGCTGTAAGGAGAAGCGGCAGTCAAGAGTTGAAATGGTGAGTGGGATTCATAAGTTGAAATGAAAATAGGAGTCAGGAGTTGAAATAGGGAGTGGGATTTATGAGTTGAAATGGAGAGTGTTGGTCATGTATTGAAATGAGGAGTGGGAGTCATGAGTTGCAATAGAGAATGAGAGTCATGAGTTGAAATGGGGAGGGGAGTCATGAGTTGAAATGGAGAGTGGGAGTCAAGAGTTGAAATGAGGGGTGAGAGTCATGAGTTGAAATGGAGAGTGGGAGTCGTGAGTTGTAATAGAGAATGAGAGTCATGAGTTGAAATGGAGAGTGGGAGTCATGAGTTGAAATGGAGAGTGGGAGTCAAGAGTTGAAATGAGGGGTGAGAGTCATAAGTTGAAATGGAGAGTAGGAGTCAAGAGTTGAAATGAGGGATGAGAGTCATGAGTGAAATGGAGAGTGGGAGTCAAGAGTTGAAATGAGGGGTGAGAGTCATAAGTTGAAATGGAGAGTGGGAGTCAAGAGTTGAAATGAGGGGTGAGAGTCATGAGTTGAAATGGAGAGTGGGAGTCAAGAGTTGAAATGAGGGATGAGAGTCATGAGTTGAAATGCAGAGTGGAGTCAAGAGTTGAAATGAGGGGTGAGAGTCATGAGTTGAAATGGAGAGTGGGAGTCATGAGATGTAATAGAGAATGAGAGTCATGAGTTGAAATGGGGAGTGGGAGTCATGAGTTGTCAACCTAGATGAAATTAAATTGCATGAAATTGAAACAGCAGTGAATTTAATGGCTAACAACAAAGCTGCAGGTGAAGATGAAATAACAGCCGAGATGCTAAAAGCTATCAATAGTGACAACATGAGACAATTACAGAGAATGTTTAACAAGATTTGGAAAGAAGATAAGGTCCCTTCTAATTGGAAGAAATGAATCATGTTAAAATACCAAAAAAGGGCAACCTTAGTGACTGTAACAACTGGAGAGGAGTAACCTTAATATCAGTTGTGTCAAGAGTATTTTGCAAGGTCATTTTGATAGACTCAAAGATGTAGTGGATACTGCAATGAGAGAAGAACAAGCAGGATTTCGAAAAGAGAGAAGCTGTCTCGACCAGATCTTTACTCTCAGAATAATACTTGAAGAACATATGGAATTCAAAAGTTATAAGCACAAAAACTAAGTTAAGATTATTCAATTCAAATGTAATATCCACCCTCATTTATGCATGCGAAAGCTGGAAAACAACTAAAGAAATAGACAAGAAATTAGACTTTTTTGAAAACAAATGCCTAAGGAAAATACTCTGCATCAAGTGGAATGAATTCAAGAACAATGCAGAGATAAGACAGATGACTGAACAACAACCAGTCTCATGGGTGATCAGGAAAAGGAGATGGACATATGTTGGTCAAATAAAAGAATGAAGAACAGAAAATACAATAAAATTATTATATCTTCGTTCTTGTCAGATGTCAGAGGTCAGAGGTCGCTACTAAATATCGCAAATATTTAACTTCCATCTTCTATCCTCCTTGTAGTTGTCATGGACGCTGTAGGCACCGTTGATGACTCTCCCAGGTGGCACGTAGTAGTTCATCTCACCGTCCCAGTCGTTGATGAACTCGGTGCGATAACAGTTCCGTGTTGACCTTCCTAAGATGTTACAACACCTGAACATGAATCTCCTGTCTTCAGGTCTGTCGTCATGGAAACTTCTTATACCTGTCACCACCTTCTGGTCAGGACAGATAAAATCTACTGGATGGTCGAAACTGTTGAGGAAAACTGGAAGAACAAAGATCCAAGAAATTATAATCTGAGAGGATAAGATCTTTCCACGCTGGCAAGGCCTAATAACCTGTTATTCAGAGGGCACCATGAAGTAAGATAATGTCTTAGATGTTGTAGATGAACAAATTTTGACCACACAATATCAACAAAATCATCATCATCTTCTCTCCAGCTCTGAATATTAACTTGACGGGGAAAGTAAATTTCTTACAACTTTTCTTACTTGCCACAAGCGGAAACTTCTTTATGTAAATCGGACACTAGCTTCTAGCATAATTACGTAGCGCAGACTTTCTTGCGTAACACAAACAGTAACTTCCTTAGGTAACGCAAAGCAGCAACATCTTTAAACAGTAACTTTCTCACGTGACTAAAGTGAATGTCTTAAGCATTTAATACTAACACTGAAGTGATCAAACAGTTCATACTAATACTGAAGTGATTAGACAGTTCATACTAACACTGAAGTGATTAGACAGTTCATACTAATACTGAAGTGATTAGACAGTTCATACTAACACTGAAGTGATTAGACAGTTCATACTAACATTGAAGTGATTTAACAGTTCATACTAACACTGAAGTGATTTAACAGTTCATACTAACACTGAAGTGATCAACTAGCAAAATGAAACATTCAGACTGAAACTCTTTGACTATTCACTCACCAATGTTTAGAGAAACTATCAGAAACACCATATTCATTCACACATGTTTAGTGAAACTGTCACAGACACCATATTCTCTTATCGTGAAACGCGAGATTTGGAGGGAATTTGGAGCTGGTATTATATCCCTTTGTCCAGGCTGCTGAAGGGGGTCCACTGGCCCTGTTTCTCTCTGTTTGGATAGTTGGTAAGTAACTCTGGGGCCCATCCTGAATGTCCTGGGCCCTGTTTCTCTCTGTTTTTCCTGCTACATCAGGGATGGGAGGATAGTTGGTAAGTAACTCTGGGGCCCATCCTGAATGTCCTGGGCCCTGTTTCTCTCTGTTTTTCCTGCTACATCAGGGATGGGAGGATAGTTGGTAAGTAACTCTGGGGCCCATCCTGAATGTCCTGGGCCCTGTTTCTCTCTGTTTTTCCTGCTACATCAGGGATGGGAGGATAGTTGGTAAGTAACTCTGGGGCCCATCCTGAATGTCCAGGGCCCTGTTCTCGTGATTCTTTACAGCAACATATTGAGGACATTTGATGCCGACAGTGAACATATCTGAATTATCCCAGATCTTGCGAGGAGTATCCAGATAATACAAGAAAGTGAAGAAGATGGCAGAAGGAAGAAGAAATCTTCTGGTTTAAGAAAAACAGATAAGATCCTGGGAAAGTGATGAAGAAAATGTGTTAAATAGTTGGTAGAAGATGGGACAACCTGGAGGGTTGGTTAGTCAGAGTAGTGAAGTCAGTGTAATAGAGTCAGAGTCGTGAAGTCAGCGTCACACAGTCAGAGTCGTGAAGTCAGCATCTTGGAGTCAGGGTCATGGAGTCAGAGTAGTGAAGTCAGCGTAATAGAGTCAGAGTCGTGAAGTCAGTGTCATAGAGTCAGAGTTGTGAAATCAGCATCTTGGAATCAGAGTCATGTAGTCAGAGTGGTGAAGTCAACGTCATGGGGACAGAATAGTGAAGTCAGAGTCATGAAGTCAAAGTCGTGAAATCAGCGTCATGGAGTCAGTGTGCTGGATCGAAATTATTTTTGATAAAATTGAATTAGCTTGACATGTACTGTTTATAAAGAAATCAATATAAGAATGCGACAGTAAAAACCTGGAAACTTAAGAGTCGACAGCAATTTTTTGACGTAGTCGGTGTCATTAGAAAGTTACCATTTACGAAGGAGTTGGCGTGAGAAATGTGGATGATTTAATGAATGAATAATTTCATGAATGAATGAACTTTATTTTCAAAGGGGGAAGAATTGGGCTTACAGGTCCATTTTACATTCTACCCTTCATCACTCCATCTTTCATTCTTTTCACACACTTGATTTAATATAGGTATAAAAATTACATTAAAAATATAAAAGAATCCAAAATGAACTTATACATTCACAAACATAAAATAAACTAAGCAGTAATGAGTTGAAATGGTGAGTGGTATTCATGAGCTGTAAGGAGAAGCGGCAGTCAAGAGTTGAAATGGTGAGTGGGATTCATAAGTTGAAATGAAAATAGGAGTCAGGAGTTGAAATAGGGAGTGGGATTTATGAGTTGAAATGGAGAGTGTTGGTCATGTATTGAAATGAGGAGTGGGAGTCATGAGTTGCAATAGAGAATGAGAGTCATGAGTTGAAATGGGGAGTGGGAGTCATGAGTTGAAATGGAGAGTGGGAGTCAAGAGTTGAAATGAGGGGTGAGAGCCATGAGTTGAAATGGAGAGTGGGAGTCGTGAGTTGTAATAGAGAATGAGAGTCATGAGTTGAAATGGAGAGTGGGAGTCATGAGTTGAAATTGGGAGTCAAGAGTTGAAATGAGGGGTGAGAGTCATAAGTTGAAATGGAGAGTAGGAGTCAAGAGTTGAAATGAGGGATGAGAGTCATGAGTTGAAATGGAGAGTGGGAGTCAAGAGTTGAAATGAGGGGTGAGAGTCATAAGTTGAAGTGGAGAGTGAGAGTCAAGAGTTGAAATGAGGGGTGAGAGTCATGAGTTGAAATGGAGAGTGGGAGTCAAGAGTTGAAATGAGGGATGAGAGTCATGAGTTGAAATGCAGAGTGGGAGTCAAGAGTTGAAATGAGGGGTGAGAGTCATGAGTTGAAATGGAGAGTGGGAGTCATGAGATGTAATAGAGAATGAGAGTCATGAGTTGAAATGGGGAGTGGGAGTCATGAGTTGTCAACCTAGATGAAATTAAATTGCATGAAATTGAAACAGCAGTGAATTTAATGGCTAACAACAAAGCTGCAGGTGAAGATGAAATAACAGCCGAGATGCTAAAAGCTATCAATAGTGACAACATGAGACAATTACAGAGAATGTTTAACAAGATTTGGAAAGAAGATAAGGTCCCTTCTAATTGGAAGAAAGGAATCATTGTTAAAATACCAAAAAAGGGCAACCTTAGTGACTGTAACAACTGGAGAGGAGTAACCTTAATATCAGTTGTGTCAAGAGTATTTTGCAAGGTCATTTTGAATAGACTCAAAGATGTAGTGGATACTGCAATGAGAGAAGAACAAGCAGGATTTCGAAAAGGGAGAAGCTGTCTCGACCAGATCTTTACTCTCAGAATAATACTTGAAGAACATATTGAAAAGCAGAAACCATTAATACTGAACTTCATAGATTTTAAAAAGGCATTTGACAGCATACACAGAGATTCATTATGGAGAATTTTATGTCTATATGGAATACCATCTAAAATTGTCAACATCATTAAGGACTTATACAATGGATATGGTTGTGCAGTCAAGACAGAAGAAGGGATGAATGGATGGTTCCAGATTGAAACAGGCGTGAAACAAGGATGTATACTGTCTCCTTTACTTTTTGGGATTACAATAGACTTCATAATGAAAAAAAATGCTGCACAGGTAACACAGGTATTGACTGGGTACATGGGACCCAACTAGAAGATCTTGATTTTGCTGATGACATAACTCTTATCAGTAATAATGTGAATTCCATGCAAGAAAAAACAGATAGCCTGTCTTCACTGACTAGCAAAATAGGACATAAAATTAACAAGGACAAAACAAAAATAATGAAAATTCCTCTCAATCAAAATGGAAAAATACACATAGAAGGGACAGATATTGAAGAAGTCAATCAATTTGCATACCTTGGCAGCTACATAGACCAGGATGGTGACACTAGAAAGGAAGTTAGGATCAGAATTGCAAAACCAGCATCAATCTTCAAGAATCTTGAGAACATATGGAATTCAAAAGTTATAAGCACAAAAACCAAGTTAAGATTATTCAATTCAAATGTAATATCCACCCTCATTTATGCATGCGAAAGCTGGAAAACAACTAAAGAAATAGACAAGAAATTAGACTTTTTTGAAAACAAATGCCTAAGGAAAATATTCTGCATCAAGTGGAATGAATTCAAGAACAATGCAGAGATAAGACAGATGACTGAACAACAACCAGTCTCATGGGTGATCAGGAAAAGGAGATGGACATATGTTGGTCACTTGATGAGAAGAAATGATCAGAGAATCCCAAAACAAGCTATCAAGTGGAACACAACAGGCCGAAGAAAAAGGGGCAGACCGCATGAAACTCTGAAGAGGACATTATTAAGAGAGGCCAAGTTAACAGGCATAAAATCCTTTGATGAGGTTGAAAGACTCGCCGAAGACAGGAAAAATTGGCGAACTACTTTACGAGCCCTATGTGACGTTTAACGGCACGGGAAGGATATAAGATATAAGATAAGTCATGAGTTGAAATGAGGGGTGAGAGTCATGAGATGAAATGGGGAGTGGGAGTCGTGAGTTGTAATAGAGAATGAGAGTCATGAGTTGAAATGGGGAGTGGGAGGAGACGTTGAAGGATTGATGAGCCCAATCCACTCCCCTGGACAAGGAATCTAAGTACTGAGTAACACAGAATTCTGGAGTTTAAGATCTTGGGGAGAAATCGTAGATCTAGCCTGCCATAAAGATAAGATGTAGCATTTCATAAAGATAAGATGTAGCATATCATAAAGATAAGATCTAGCACGCCGGAAAGATCAAATCTATCGTGCCATAAAGACAAGAAAAAACAAGCCATAATATTAGATATGTTAGGCCATAACCAGATAAAATCTAGCATGTCATAAATAGAATATTTAGTATACCATAAAGAGAAGATTAACAAAGAAAAAACAAAAATAATGAAACTTCCTGTTAATCAAAATGGAAAAATACACGTAGAAGGGACAGATATTGAAGAAGTCAATCAATTTGCATACCTTTACAGCCACATAGACCAGGATGGTGACACCAGAAAGGAAGTTAGAATTGCAAAAGCAGCATCGATCTTCAAGAATCTTGAGAATATATGGCATTCAAAAGTTATAAGCACAAAAACCAAGTTAAGACTATTCAATTCAAATGTAATATCCACCCTCATTTATGCATGCCAAAGTTGGAAAACAACTAAAGAAATAGACAAGAAATTAGACTCTTTTGAAACAAATGCATAAGGAAAATACTCGGTATCATGTGGAACGAATTCAAGAACAATGCAGAGATAAGACAGATGACTGAACAACAACCAGTCTCATGGGTGATCAGGAAAAGGAGATGGACGTATATTGGTCACTTGATGAGAAGAAATTATCAGAGAATCCCAAAACAAGCTATCAAATGGAACACATAAGGCCAAAGAAAAAGAGGTTGACCGCTTGAAACTCTAAAGAGGACATTTTAAAAAGAGGAGAAATTAACAGGCATAAAATCCTTGATGAGGCTGAAAGACTTGCCGAAGGCAGGAAAAATTGGCGAACTACCTTGCGAGCCCTATGTGATGTTTAACGGCACGGGAAGGAAGTAAGATATAAGATAAGAAAGAGAAGATCTAGTAAGCCATAAAGATAAGATTAAGAATACCATAAGACAAGTACTAACAAGCCATAAATATAAGATTTAGCATGCCATAAACAGATAAGATCTAGCATGCCATAAACAGATAAGATCTAGTATGCCATAAAGAGAACATCTAGCATGCACTAAAGGTAAGATCTAGCATGCCGTAAAGATCAGATCTAGCACGCAATAAAGATAATATTTAGCATAGTATAAAAAATAAGATCTAGCATGCCATAAACAGATAAGATCCACATGCCTTAAAGATAAGATCTAGCACAAAGATACTTTAAGGTATGATACTCATTTCTACAGAAGGGTGTCCGGAACCTCTTAGACCGGACTTGAAACATTGATCTGCACGTGAGAGGCCACGGCACTAACCACTACGCCACTAACGCCAGCAAGATCCTGAAACTTGTGAACAAATTTCTGACTTCTGTTCTGGAGAGTCAAAGAGAAAAATCAGCCTCCAAACATTTTACAAACAGCCGAGACAAATGACACCATTTAGAACTTATAGAACAAATGACACCATGTAGAACTTATAGAACAAATGACACTATGTAGAACTTATAGAACAAATGACATCACGTGTCTTGTACTTATAGAACTTCTTCAGGTTCGCTAACTCACTTGTCCAGTCACAGTTGGTTATATTTCCTGGAGCCTCTCTGCACGTGAACGCCCATCGCCTGTCCTCATAAAAGTTGTTGTGAATACTTCTTAAATTAGAAATATAAGTGTTGCCCCGACATTCCATGTAAGCGTCACCATCAAAATCGTTGACCCACTGACCGCTGACAGCAGCCACCAGAAGGCCAACCATGTTAAGCATCAGGGCAGAAGAAGCCATGCTAGTCACAGATTGAGGTCTAGTGTTTCACTGCGCTGTTCCTCTGCCTCTTATATAGCAAGAAGTTGGTTATATCAGAATACAAATCCAAACAGGACGTGAGAAATTCTGTTGACACTCTAAAACCACACACACACATTCATACATACATATGCATAAACACATAATCACACACACACACCACACACACACACAGACAGGATATTTAGCTACACAAAAAGAAAAAAAATGTTTAAAAAAAAAACCTCTCCAATTTTCTGAAAAAAAAAAATTAATCTACCGTAAATGATTTTTTTTGGTAGTAAAGCTCTCTAACATGGGGTTTCTTGTCTGTGTTCCTTGCTCAGTCTTGTGGGGGAACATGTATGCGAAGATATAAGAAAGCAGAACAATGGAAGTTATAGAAACAAAACTGAGTCAAGCACGGTTGTGATTTTAGAAAGGAAGGAGCAATCTTTCCGTCCGACAAGACTGTGAAAAAGTAATTGATTATGACCAGGCACTTAATATGATTAAGTGAATCACGAAACAGCTTTTGATAGTGTGAACAGAAGCAAGATGTGAGCAGTATTAGAGGAATATGGTGTACCAGAATATCTGTCACAAAACATAATGTCATTATATGAAAATAGTCAAAGTACAGTACAACTTCAACAACTAAAACAACAGACTAAAATAAATACCACGTTGACAAGGAGGACTTTGCTAAAGCCATATTGGAAAGACTTCGTGAAAACAAAGAGCAGGAATGAAAGAACAACGTAGCTGTGAAGAGACTGCTGGAGCTAGGACAAATTAATGGTGCAGGAAGGGAATCTCAACTTTGAGGCAGAAAACGCGTCGTAAACAACCAACATTTGACAGGAACATACTCAGCAAACATTCTCTTGGATGGACCCTGCGGCATTCGGCGGAGCATATATTAGGTTGTCTTGAATACAATGAAGCCGGAGTCTAAATTCTTAACTTTGAACTTTGAACAAAAGTACATTAAGGGCAACAGCAGGCAACACGGACTGCCAAAAGAGAGAACATGAATGTCAGTAGTCCACTAAACATCTCGTTCAGTACTTGTTATAGATAAATAACCTGAGATTAACTACTCTAAAAGTTTGCGACCTTACATGACAACAACTCTGATTGTTTGTTTTCCGTAGTAATCGCCCTTTAGATCTTCGATCTTTACTTGTGAACTTATTTGGCTTCTCACGCGCTCACAGCGAGTTCGTGTGATTGATGGACGAGAGATCCTGGGCGAATGAGCAGTCTGGCTTTCAGTGTCCTTGGGTGTGCCTGCTGTACTCGTGTAGTCAGTTTTGAATGTGTCGTAGATCGTTGAGTGTAGATTCTAAGTTATGGTTTTTCTGTTCTTATGAATGCAATTATTATTTTACACTGTTTAGGTCCTAAGAACTAGTATGTGTAATTCATGCTATATCTGTAGAGATGCTAATGTATGTTGTGTTATTTATGCTGTATCTGTAGAGATCCTAGTGTATGTTGTGTTATTTATGCTGTATCTGTAGAGATGCTAATGTATGTTGTGTTATTTATGCTATATCTGTAGAGATGCTAATGTATGTTGTGTTATTTATGCTGTATCTGTAGAGATCCTAGTGTATGTTGTGTTATTTATGCTGTATCTGTAGAGATCCTAGTGTATGTTGTGTTATTTATGCTGTATCTGTAGAGATGCTAATGTATGTTGTGTTATTTATGCTGTATCTGTAGAGATGCTAATGTATGTTGTGTTATTTATGCTGTATCTGTAGAGATGCTAATGTATGTTGTGTTATTTATGCTGTATCTGTAGAGATGCTAATGTATGTTGTGTTATTTATGCTGTATCTGTAGAGATGCTAATCTATGGTGTGACATTTCCCATCAGCTGTTATAATCGTTCCTAAGTATTTGAATCTATCAACTTGTTTCAGTTCTGTGCCAATGATGGTAATGCTACATTTTGGTGGTATTCTTTTCTTTGAGATGACCATCACTTGAGTCTTCTTTTTATTCAGGCTGAGACTTTTATTTTTACTTTCACGAACCACGATATCCAGAAGAGCCTGTAGCTCCCCTTCACTTTTAGCACTCAGAACTGTGTCGTCTGCACATCTTAAGTTGTTAAGGATGTACCCGCCAATTTATATTCATGGCAACCTCTCTATATTTCTCATTATTTTTTCGCTGTACAAGGAAAAGAGGTCAGGAGATAGAAGACATCCTTGTCTCACTCCCAATTTTATGTCTTGGAATGTTCCTATTTGGTTCTCAACCTTCACTGCTGCTGATTGCTGCCAGTATATGTTTTTGATGAATTTCAGATCTTTCCCATTTATGTTGATATCTTCCAGCGTTCTTATAACTTCTTTGTGTCTTACTTGATCGAATGCTTTACAGTAGTCTATGAAGCATAAGTATAGGTCCGTCTTTACTTCTGTTTATCTCTCCATCAGTGTTCTTAATATATATATGGCATTACTTGTGCCTTTTCCTTCAACGAAGCCACACTGTTCTTCAGCGATTTCTGGTTTTATTTTGCCCCTGACATTATTATTTCGTATATCTGTTTCGCTTCTATTGTCCTCATAGAGTTCTCTAATGTATTCCCTCCATCTTGCCATTATCTCGTCTCTATCCATTATTGTATGCCCCTCCTTTGACTTCAGGCAACCAGTCTTGTGGTAGGTCCTTGTGTTTGTTAACTCCTTTAATTGTTTATACATATCTCTTGTGTTTCCATTTCTTATTTAGCCCTTTTCTTTAGCTTTATTGCATTTGTGTCTTATGTCTTTATTTATTGTGTCATATCCCTCTTTATCTTCCTAAAGACTTCTCCGATCCATTAGTTGCAAAATTTCTTCTGTAATCTACTCCTGTTAATGTGTCCTTTATTTGGAGGTAGGATTTCGATAGATGTTTGCTGAATAGTCTTTGAGCATATTCCATTGTTCAACAATCGTTTCAATTTTCTCTATAGCATTATATCTATTATGTACTATAGGTTAGGAGATCGATTTCGCCAGCATCTCAATGATATTTCTAAGAGGGCCTGGACACCTGTGGCTAAACATTTTTGCCTTGGTAACCACAGAGGCAAACAGGACATTTCGGTTAGTGCGATCCGCTCTTGTTCCGCAGATGTACGATCTCGGAGGGTACTAGAACAGTGCCTTATTTTCCAGACTGGCTGTCTCTACCCAGCTGGAATTAACAATGTCTTCAGCTTTCTGTAACTTCTTTATTTTTCCACTGGCCTTTTTTATACTCTAATTTCTTTCTCTATGCTACCCCTCCCTACCACCACCCTATTTTCTTCTCTGCCAACATATTGGTCTTGTCCTATTCACCAGTTTCACATTTTCTCCCTGCAGGTGTTTATGTTCTTCAATCATTATCTCTCCACGTCCCCTTTTCCCTCCCCTCTCTTCCCCCCCCCCCCGACACCTCTAGCGGCTATCATGTTTCTATTGCATTCCCCCCACCCTTTTCTCCCACTTGTTCTCCTCCTCTCTCTCCACTTCTTCTTTATGATTGGCTCTATCGGGAATCTTTTGTCTGTAGGCAGCGTGGTTTTTCCTCCTCCTTCTTCCACACACATTTCTGCTTCCCACTTGGAGAAAGACACTTCAGATAAGTTTTTCGTGTTTGTATTTCGTTGTGTATGTATCCTCGAATAAGGCTGACGCCGAAATATCGGATGTTGTATGTTTTTCATTTATACATTCTCATACTTTCTATTCGTTTTTTTTTCTCACCTTGCTCACTCCCTCCCTCACTTTGTAAAACTGCACTATACACCTCTGTCTACCTTAAATATGGATTAGGCAAGTAGAATATCTACTATAAATATAGCTGAGCCAAGTAGAACATCTACTATAAATATGAGTGAGCCAAATAATACAACTACTATAAATATGGATGAGCCAAGTAGAACATCTACTATAAATATGAGTGAGCCAAATAATACAACTACTATAAATATGGACGAGCCAAGTAGAACATCTACTATAAATATGAGTGAGCCAAATAATACAACTACTATAAATATGGGTGAGCCATGTAGAACATCTACTATAAATATGAGTGAGCCAAATAATACAACTACCATAGATATGGATGAGCCAAGTAGAACATCTACTATAAATATGAGTGAGCCAAATAATACAACTACCATAGATATGGATGAGCCAAGTAGAACATCTACTATAAATATGAGTGAGCCAAATAATACAACTACTATAGATATGGATGAGCCAAGTAGAACATCTACTATAAATATGAGTGAGCCAAATAATACAACTACTATAGATATGGATAAGCCAAGTAGAACATCTACTATAAATATGAGTGAGCCAAATAATACAACTACTATAGATATGGATGAGCCATGTAGAACATCTACTATAAATATGGGTGAGCCAAGTAGAACATCTACTATAAATATGGGTGAGCCAAGTAGAACATCTACTATAAATATGGGTGAGCCAAATAATACAACTACTATAGATATGGATGAGCCAAGTAGAACATCTACTATAAATATGGGTGAGCCAAGTAGAACATCTACTATAAATATGAATGAGCCAAGTAGAACATCTACTATAAATATGGATGAGCCAAGTAGAACATCTACTATAAATATGGGTGAGCCAAGTAGAACATCTACTATAAATATGAGTGAGCCAAGTAGAACATCTACTATAAATATGGGTGAGCCAAGTAGAACATCTACTATAAATATGGGTGAGCCAAGTAGAACATCTACTATAAATATGAATGAGCCAAGTAGAACATCTACTATAAATATGGATGAGCCAAGTAGAACATCTACTATAAATATGGGTGAGCCAAGTAGAACATCTACTATAAATATGGATGAGCCAAGTAGAACATCTACTATAAATATGGGTGAGCCATGTAGAACATCTACAATAAAGTTTGTTGAGCCAAGTAGAACAATTGCTATAAAGATGGGGGAACCAAATGATACTCTAAAGCCTCCATGAGTTATGTCCCTGTCAAATGTTGATCCGGAGTCGAGTTTTCAGGGTAGATATTGCTATGTAACAGAGCATAATCCTAGAGTTTCCAGGACAATGAACGTGTAAACATAGATGGCATACACCTTTTTTAGCCAGGCTGTGAAAAGTGAGAGCCATAACAAGTTTTGTAATGAGAACATTGCTTACCTTGACAGAAGAAAGAGATTGTTATTACCTGCTGTGGCTGAAAGGTGTAGTTTAAAACAGGTGGAAAATGGAGGAGGCGCAGGATGTGAAATCCACAATGGAATAACAAACACCATACCGTGACTAGACCAGGATATACATGACATATGGCGGTCAGTGTAATCAGAAAAGACACAAAAATACACGTTAAAAAAACGAACACTTTACGTGCGACACTAAGGTCAAACTGACTTAGTGGATAAACATGTAGGCCTGGTATGTGGCAATTAGATATTTTGTGTAGATTATTATCTAAAACACAATCTTGGAGCAGAATCCTCAACGATTTCGGACGAAACACACGGTGTCTAAAAGAGTAGCACATTACGGCAATAAAGTAACACAGCACAGTATTGTATGTTTAGACCATGACAAAAATAATCACTAACAAAGTAGCTTTGGACATGAAAGTAGGAAAAATGACAAAAGAATTACCTGGGACTTGAACCACAGAATCCGGTAGGACACGCAACAGCCCAGCAAAGAGAGAACAACGAATTAATCAATTTAGCCGTCTAGCACCCCTCCTCTCCTACCCACCCCACCCCTCCCTACCCCCATCCACACCCTCCAACCACCAAACACCAATAAAAATGTGTGTAGCTAAGCCATAGATGTGTTCGTCAACGCACCTAGCGCAGCTTAGAGGGAACATTGAACCCTAACCTACTCCTTGGTAATGGTTACACAAAAAGCAGTTGCTCTTCTTCAGTCTGATTAACGGGGTACGGCTCGGTATGGACCTCATGATTATAGAACTTGCCAAGAATCGACCTCCTTGAGTCCACTCTAGGATTCCAAGGAAGTTAGTCTAAACTTCTCGACTAATCAAAGACATCCGCTGTAGTGTGCCTTAAGATAGTCGCGGTATCACACAAAGAGAAGATAACTATTCTATGGAGAACAAAGGCAAGAAAGAGGAATCTCTGTGAAAAAAATTAAACTCACATACTTGTATTTCTATGCAGTACTAACTCATCATCATGATATGCCAGTAACTGATAAAATTATGAAATACTATCAAGCTTTATATCTGCTGATATACGAGATGCAGTCAGGCTACATAACTGCTGATATTCTAGATCTAGGCGTAATATTCCCATCTCCATGGATTATTTTAGATAATCAGTCATATTTTCTGCCTGAACTCTCTCAAAAGTGATTTTGTGTTCGATACAGCAAGTATACGTCCTTTTCGTTAGAAATCTGTGTTACTATGGTCAAAGTTGGAATTTTGGTTAAGGTTAGAGTTTTGTCTTAAGGTTAGAGTTTTGTCTTAAGGTTAGAGTTTTGGCTTAAGATTAGAGTTTTGACTAAGGTTAAGAGTTGTAACTTAAGATTAGAGATTTAGGTTAAGATTAGAGTTTAAGGTTGAGATCAGACTTTTGTGTTGAGGTTAGAGTTAAGATTGAGATTAGAGTTTTGAGTTAAAGCTGACCTTTGTATTAAGGTTAGAGTTGAAAGTTCTTTCAACTCTGATCTCTCTTTCCGTGGATCGTCTCCACAACCTCCATCGTGCTTGGTCCTGCTGGATCTGTAGACAACATATTCCAAGTCCACAGTCTTTCTCAAAGAATTTTCTGTGCTGTAACTTGTAGCAAAGACTGACATAGTGGTCATCCAATAATGAACAGCACTTAATACCACTTTCTAATAAGGATTGTCCTCTTTCTCGTCTATATTTGCTTCTTTATCAACTACTGAAGCTGTGAAAGTAACTCAGTTATCTTACAGTGGCTGCCTCTAAGAACTAAAAACTTCTGGTCTGCAGACGTCTCTTTGTTTCGTGGATTAGCCTGACCCCCTAACTACCTGCTTCCACTGGGAAGTTGTGTGGCGGTTTTGGCCTAAACAGCTTTATACAGCGAATATACTGTCACGGGACTTTCGGTTCCACATCAGTTATGACTCTAGTTCCCTAAGCGCACGTTAGGTTCTGAAATGATGTGTTTACACTTGTGTGTTAATTTATTTACATCAGGTTGTTTACACTTGTTTGTTAATTTATTTACACCAGGTTGTTTACACTTGTTTGTTAATTTATTTACACCAGGTTTGTCTGCATTCAGCGATTCATCTGGCTTATTTGCATGTGCTTTGCTGTGTAACGCACTTCATGCATTTCATGTTTAAAAAAACGGGGGCCGCGCTAACGTAGAGGATTAGACAATGGCTTGCCGACCAGGCCACCTGGTCTAGGTTTCCACCCACCACAATGACGGTCAGACCGTGGGTCCAAGACAACTCCCAGGCTTCACCGGGTCTGGACAAAAAATAGGTACCAGGTTTAACGCTCCGAGAGGAAAGAGGAATGACTCCGCTAGCTACGGAGTTGATGCTGTTGGCGACACTAGTCGGCAGTTTCTGGTCAACTTAAGGTTTGACAGTGTTCAACGAGGCTGGTTCACAATATGAATTAACACGGGATGTATACTTACCTACCAGCAATAAAGCCCTGGGGTTAGCTACAGGAATGCTTGATTATCAATAAAACAAAAATGTTTTCAAAGTGGCCAAGAAATCTGAATCCGACTCTGTCTCGCTCAATTCTGTTTATGTCCGGTTCTTACAAGAACCAGTCTGTATATCTGTTTTCTTTTGTTTCACCTTTCTTTTAGCGGATTACATTTTATATGTATGTCTGCTCCGTGGAATATCGTTATGTGCTATTTATGTATCAGTTATGTGCTATTTATGTATCAGTTATGTGCTATTTATGTATCAGTTATGTGCTATTTATGTATCAGTTATGTGCTATTTATGTATCAGTTATGTGCTATATATGTATCAGTTATGTGCTAAATGGGTTAAAACATATGCAGAAGTCCCCGCTTATTCGACTGGTTATGGAAAGTGACTCGGTCGACAACCAGAACTGGTCAAAACGTAGAATTCAGGTTTTCTAAATCTTGCAGATACATTTTGACGGTCGAAACAAGAAAACAACTGACTGAACGTCACTTCGAATGCTAACGAAAATTAAATACACAACATAAACAAGAGCCTAAAGCTAAAGAAACAACATAAGCAAGAACCTAAAGCTGAATAAACATTATAAACAAGAACCTAAAGCTAGATAAACACTACAAACAACAACATAAAGCTAAATAAACACAATACATAAGACAAAAACTAAAGAAACAATATAAATAATAGCCCAAAGATACATAAACAACATAAATAAGAAACTGAAGCTAAATAAACAATATAAAGAAGAAAATCGAATATGTCTTTTGTCCGCTGTTGAAAAAAGTGTTTTATCTCCGATAACAGTTTTCGCCATTCTTTTGTAGACTTGAATCCATACATATTCTCATCTTCTGCAGTAAAGTTTCAGCTGACATTTTCTTCCAACATAATTTAATGTTTGCTTGATGTCGTAACCAAGACTATCTCTGCCAACTAAATGTTGTTTTCATTTGTTGTTTTGTTATTTTTACTGCCCTACATAAAGGCATATCTCCGAAATATTTGGCACTTATCTGTGCTCATCTCATTGTCTTTTTTGCTATTATAAAATATATCTTACAACGTTTCCTTTCCGTTAACGTCACATAGGGCTCACACGGTAGTTCGACAAGTTGATATATATATATATATATATATATATATATATATATATATATACATAATCAATCAAGTTCCGTGACGCGTGGCGTAGGCGATCATTTATCTCAACAATTCCCTGTCTTTAGACTTGATTATGAGATCCGCCGGTGACTTTCTTCCTAGCCACACTGACAGCCCTTCCAGTAACTTCTCTCTCTCTCTCTCTCTTCTCTCTCTCTCTCTCTGTCTTTCTCTGTCTCTTCTTCCCTCAATTTTTCCAGTTCCAATACATGTTACATTTTTTCTCTTATCAGAAAATGTACTACAAGTCTCGCTTGTCTGCTTTGATCATTGTTGTAATTTGCCTTTTAACTTCAGCCTCTCTTAAGACTTCTTCGTTGTTTTTCTTAGCAGTCCATGATACCTTCAACATCCTTCTGAAGAACCACATTTCCATGGCATATATATATATATATATATATATATATATATATATATATATATATATATAAATCGCATAGTGTTCTAGTCAGTTGTGTTACATTTATTTAGATTCCTCTTTTAACATTCATGTTCGAAAAGAAATACTCGGTAATGTCCAGGTATACAGAAAAAAGTTATCCATACAACTGTCAGTACACAAAATATATAAACAGATTGTTACATGAAAAAGACATGTTGCAGGACAAAATCTACCACTCTTTAGTAACAATATCATAAAAATATGTCTATTAATCTGTCTGTCTTTCCGTCCGTCTGTCAAAGAGCCAGACTGACGTTTTTAACTGAAAATGAGACGTGTGGTCTAAGGCAAAGCACTCATATTATTTTATAGAAATAACGAAATGTACTACGATTACACCCCTTTACGGTGACAAATACGTTCTGCTCCAAATAAGAGAGTGGTCAGAGATTCATAAATGACCATTTTCATTATGGTCAGCGAAACACAAATGACCACTTCCACGTGGTCGTGATAAAAAAGTTAGAAGGGATCGAAATGGGAAAAATGGCAAAATCGAGAGTGACAAAAGATAAGATGAGCTCCTATAAATGAATAGATTTTTGATGTTTTTATTTCTTGTTTTTATCTATGGTCGTGAAAAAGATATTTGACAAAATATTGGATTGTTATATGTTGTTCATAATGTTTAAAAAAGAACAAATATATCCATACTACAAGAACTTAATTTGAAGAAGGCTGGCTAGTAAAGAGGATTAAAGAGAGAAAACTTAAATATTTTGGACACATTAAACGTCATGATAATCTAGAGAAAACCGTCTTGAAAGGGTACATAATGGGAAAAAGAAAGAGAGGAAGACCAAGGCGAAGATGGCTGCAAGACATCGTTGATAATCTGCAAATGGATGCATCAGCAGCAGGACATCTTACTTATAACCGAGAGACCTACAGCAGAGCTGTTAGGGAGGCAAAGTTCCGCAAGGGACATGCATACGACTGACTGACTGTCTGTTCTTTATTTCCACATCCTCATCTTACATTCTAGCACTCTCATTCCTGGTCACTTTCCTCATTCACTCTATGATCTTTATTCTAAAACTGAACCATACATTCCTGTATACCTTTATTACTAGAACAGTTTTGTCTCAGTCATCAATTCTCTTATCTTTATTACTAGTATAGTTTTGTCTCAGTCATCAATTCTCTTATCTTTATTACTAGAATAGTTTTGTCTCGGTCATCAATTCTCTTATCTTTATTACTAGAATAGTTTTGTCTCGGTCATCAATTCTCTTATCTTTATTACTAGAACAGTTTTGCCTTGGTCATCAATTCTCTTATCTTTATTACTAGAACAGTTTTGCCTCGGTCATCAATTCTCTTATCTTTATTACTAGAATAGTTTTGTCTCGGTCATCAATTCTCTTATCTTTATTACTAGAACAGTTTTGTCTCGGTCATCAATTCTCTTATCTTTATTACTAGAATAGTTATGTCTCGGTCATCAATTCTTTTATCTTTATTACTAGAATAGTTATGTCTCGGTCATCAATTCTTTTATCTTTATTACTAGAACAGTTTTGTCTCGGTCATCATTTCTCTTATCTCTCAAAATCGGGAAACAAAAGCGAGATTAAAAATATTCCCTACTTAAGTCGATGTTTATTTCAGGGTGAAAGAAGAAGAAGAAGAAGAGAAATCCAGTTCAAGTTAATATACATTTACAAACCAGCTGATAATTAATATGAAAAATACCAAACTCGAATTCGGCACCTATATTAATAGTGTCTTATTTTATAATTGATAATTGATAATAAATAAATTTATGAAGTATTAAGCGCAGGATAAAGAACAATAACAAAAACAAAAAAATTCTACACATCGTGAATAGCCGACAGTGAGATGTGATCAAACATTCTATACATCGTGAATAGCCGACAGTGAGATGTGATCAAACATTCTATACATCGTGAAGAGCCGACAATGAGATGTGATCAAACATTCTATACATCGTGAAGAGCCGACAGTGAGATGTGATCAAACATTCTATACATCGTGAAGAGCCGACAGTGAGATGTGATCAAACATTCTATACATCGTGAAGAGCCGACAATGAGATGTGATGAAGCTGCTTCGTCATTATCATTTACTTACACCGTGCAGTGAACCATATCTTTACCACCTGAATTTATGTTAAGTAATTAGGCTGTACACTGAACCATATCTTCACCACCTGAATTTATGTTGAGTACCTAGGCTGTACACTAAACCATATCTTCACCACCTGAATTTATGTTGAGTACCTAGGCTGTACACTGAACCATATCTTCACCACCTGAATTTATGTTGAGTACCTAGGCTGTACACTAAACTATATCTTCACCACCTGAATTTATGTTGAGTACCTAGGCTGTACACTGAACCATATCTTCACTACCTGAATTTATGTTGAGTACCTAGGCTGTACACTGAACCATATCTTCACCACCTGAATTTATGTTGAGTACCTAGGCTGTACACTAAACCATATCTTCACCACCTGAATTTATGTTGAGTACCTAGGCTGTACACTGAACCATATCTTCACCACCTGAATTTATGTTGAGTACCTAGGCTGTACACTGAACCATATCTTCACCACCTGAATTTATGTTGAGAACCTAGGCTGTACACTGAACCATATCTTCACCTCCTGAATTTATGTTGAGTACCTACGCTATAAACTGAATCATATTTCCACAAGTTCATTTTTATTATTAAAAAAACTCTACATTGTCGTCAGACTTCTTCCTCATCACACTTCATTTATTCATTCATTTGCATGTCCCTTGCGGAACATTGCCTCCCTAACAGGCCTAATGTAGGCCTTTCGGTTGTGAGCAAGATGGCCTGCTGATGATGCATACATTTGCAGATCACTAACGATGACTTTCAGCCATCTTCGCCTTGGTCTGCCTCTCTTTCTTTTTCCCATTAAGAAGATTCTTCGAGCTTCGTTAATCATTTATTGATTCTCATGGTGGCTGGTTTTCTATGGCAAAGTCGTGTGTGTACCTGTGTGTATGTATGATGAGTTCTTGTGTCTGTGTGTATGTATGATGAGTGCTTGTGTCTGTGTGTATGTATGATGAGTGCTTGTGTCAGTGTGTATGTATGTGAGTGCTTGTGTCTGTGTGTATGTATGGTGAGTGCTTGTGTCTGTGTGTATGTATGATGAGTGCTTGTGTCTGTGTGTATGTATGATGAGTGCTTGTGTCAGTGTGTATGTATGGTGAGTGCTTGTGTCTGTGTGTATGTATGATGAGTGCTTGTGTCAGTGTGTATGTATGATGAGTGTTTGTGTCTGTGTGTATGTATGATGAGTGTTTGTGTCTGTGTGTATGTATGGTGAGTGTTTGTGTCTGTGTGTATGTATGATGAGTGTTTGTGTCTGTGTGTATGTATGGTGAGTGTTTGTGTCTGTGTGTATGTATGATGAGTGTTTGTGTCTGTGTGTATGTATGATGAGTGCTTGTGTCTGTGTGTATGTATGGTGAGTGTTTGTGTCTGTGTGTATGTATGATGAGTGTTTGTGTCTGTGTGTATGTATGATGAGTGCTTGTGTCTGTGTGTATGTATGGTGAGTGTTTGTGTCTGTGTGTATGTATGATGAGTGTTTGTGTCTGTGTGTATGTATGATGAGTGTTTGTGTCTGTGTGTATGTATGATGAGTGCTTGTGTCTGTGTGTATGTATGATGAGTGCTTGTGTCTGTGTGTATGTATGATGAGTGTTTGTGTCTGTGTGTATGTATGATGAGTGTTTGTGTCTGTGTGTATGTATGATGAGTGCTTGTGTCAGTGTGTATGTATGGTGAGTGCTTGTGTCTGTGTGTATGTATGATGAGTGCTTGTGTCTGTGTGTATGTATGGTGAGTGCTTGTGTCAGTGTGTATGTATGGTGAGTGTTTGTGTCTGTGTGTATGTATGATGAGTGCTTGTGTCAGTGTGTATGTATGGTGAGTGCTTGTGTCTGTGTGTATGTATGATGAGTGCTTGTGTCTGCGTGAATGCATGTATTTGTGTATGACTAAGACATATACACACACAAATATATCAATATTTTTTAAAAAATATATATATATATACACAGTTTATAGCAAAACCTAAATAAACTCTCATTACATATAACTAACTATGCATGGCAAATTACAGCTAACCACAACAAACATGTTTTGCTTGTCTCTGGTCTCCTACAAGTGTCTAAAACACCGCCATTGATTTCAGCAGTAAATGCAAGAAATCCTGCTGTCAAATACTTGTCATTGACAGATATTCAAACTGGGCAGCTGACACTGTAGTGAAAGTCACCTTGCGTAGGAATCGTATCGGATGGGGAGTGAGCTGAACTAGTTTTCATTTTGGTGGTTGATCTAACAAGTTACATCACCACTGAGAAGTTGTCTATGACAGACTTGACTTAGCCTACTGTAGAATCACAACAGGCTGTTATTTAGTGCACGAGGTGGAGCCAGAGCTGCAGTTTGTGACCAGGTCTTGTGCTGTTCCACTAGATCACGTGATCTCTCTTACACATTTGTTTTGTCTGAAGTGTGTAGGAAAGCGAATACGTGTATGTGTATCTTACACAGGTATCTCTTGTGTGTAGGAATTAGTATGCTTATATGTGTATGTTCCTACTGTATGTTAATATTTTTTGTTATATGTTCCTCTCGTGTGTTAATATGTATATGTATATGTACCTAAAGTATGTCTGGAGTGTGAAGGAAAGCGAATACATGCATGTGTATACTACACATATATCTGTTGTGTGTAGGTATTAGTATTTTATTTTATATATATATATATATATATATATATATATATGTGTGTGTGTTTGTCCAGTATGTTAATATGTGTATGTACCTAAAGTATGCCTGGGTGTGAAGGAAAGCGAATAAATGTATGTGTATTCTATACAGATATCTGTTGTGTGTAGGTATTAGTATGTTAATATATATATATATATATATATATATATATGTTCCTCTAGTATTTTAATATGTATATGTTCCTCTAGTATGTTAATATGTATATATTTCTTTAGTGTGTTAATATGTGTATGCTCCATTAGTATGTAAATATGTATATGTTCCTCAATATGTTAATATGTATATGTACCTAAAGTATGTCTGGAGTGTGAAGGAAAGCGAATAAATGTATGTGTATTATATACAGATATCTATTGTGTGTAGGTCTTAGTATGTTAATATATATATATATATATAAGTATACATTCTCCTCTAGTACGTTAATGTGTATAGTTCCTCCAATATGCTAATATGTATATGTACCTATATTATGTCTGGGGTGTGGAGGAAAGCGAATAAGTGTATGTGTATTCTACACATATATCCGTTGTATGTAAGTTTTAGTATGTTAATATATATATATATATGTTTCTCTAGTATATTAATTTGTATATGTTCCTTTATTATGTTAATATGCATAGGTTTCTCCAGTATCTTAATATGTACATGTTTCTTTAATATGTTAATATGTATGTGTTCGTTTCGTATGTTTATTTCCTCCTCCTGTATGTTAATATGTATATGTTATTTTAGTGTGTTAATATGTGTATGCTTCTTTAGTATGTTAATATGTATATGTTCAATATGTATAGGTTACTCTAGTAAGTTAATTTGTTTATGTTCCTCTAGTATGTTAATAAGTACATGTTCATCTATTATGTTAATATGTATGTGTTCCTTTAGTATGTTAATATGCATGTGTTATTTTAGTATGTTAATATATATATATGTTTCTCTAGTATATTATTATGTATATATTCCTTTAGCATGTTTTTATGTATATGTTTCTCTAGTATGCTAATATGTATATGTACCTCTTTCACAGCCAGCTTTTGTACGTCAACATATAAAGACACGTCAAAGACATATTCTGTTCTTACAAATGCGCGTTTGTCCTGCAACATCTTCCTCTATAACTACACTCCACAATCCATACTCCACATTCAATACTTCACATTCTATACCCCACACACTCTCTACTCCACACTCACTCCACACTCTATACTACACGCTCCATACTCCACACTCTATACTACACGCTTCATACTCTACACTCTATACTACACGCTTCATACTCCACACTCTGTACTTCACATTCTATACCCCACACTCTATACTCCACTCTCAATACTGCACACTCTATACTACACGCTCCATACTCCACACTCTATACTACACACTCTATACTCCACACTCTATACTCCACACTCTATACTTACACACTCTATACTACACACTCTACACTCCACACTCTATACTCCACACTCTATACTACACGCTCCATACTCCACACAACACGCTGAGCAGAAAGAAAAGCTCTTCTTCTGATCACATCTCACTGTTACCTGCCAAATCTCTGCTCACTTTGAGGTTCTGTCTGGGAGCTCACCTTGCACGTGCTCCGCCCTAAACCCGGCCCCGCCCCCAGGGCCGCTTTTAAAACATATAACTTAACCCAGTATCCGCGCTGCCTTCCTGTTTCTGTCTTAATACCCACAATAAGAGCAAACAATCTTAACAAGAAAACAACGTCAAACTTCCATCTTTAAATCATTCAATTATTTATTGTGACAACTTCTACATTTCTTTGCTTGTTTTGGAACATTTCACTCACAGTTAAACTAACTTATTGTTTTTCTATTTCTGAAAGTACTATCTACTTTCTTCTCAGCTTTACGTGTAAGACGTGGGTGTGCTACAAAGTTAATGTCAAATAAAAGCAGCAAAACAAATAAATCCATGTTACAATTTGATCAAGTTTTACTGGAAGGAAAGTGAAGAACTAATTCTACGAGGATTTTTTTAGGAGAAATAAAAGAATGAACAACATAAAATACAGTAAAGCGAGTATATTTTCAATCTTATCAGAAGTAGGACGTCAAAGGTCGCTACTAAATATCGCAAATATCTAACCGCCATCTTCTGTCTTCCTTGCTGTTGTCATGGACGCTGTAGGCACCCTTGATGACTCTCCCAGGTGGCACGTAGTAGTTCATCTCACCGTCCCAGTCGTTGATAAACTCGGTGCGATAACAGTTCCGTGGTGACCTTCCAGAGATGTTACAACACTTGAACATGAATCTCCTGTCTTCATATCTATCGTCATGAAAGCTTCTTATACCAGTCACCACTTTCTGGTCAAGACAGTTAAAATGTAAAGGTTGGTCGTAATTATTGCTGAATCCTGAAAGAACAAAGATTCAAGAAATTATAATCTCTCCACATTATTTCTAACAGTTTGAAAAAGGAATACAGGTTTTGTAACTGTTTAATATTAAGTTATGATACTGATATTTGTTACATGTAGAAAACGTAGTTTCCGGTCACGTGGTCGTGTTTGAGTCTACACGTAGTGCTACTTCTAAAGACACGTTTCAGATCTTTCTTCGATGAGTTCCTTTCAACAGAAAACTGAATTCTGACAGACAATGTTTGAAATCTGGGTTTTCAAAATAAGCATAAATTAGGATCTAGATAGGGAGTGATTCAGTTGGACCATATCTTCTGAAGTAGCTCCACCACTGAGAGGATAATAAGGATCTTCCCACGCTGGCAAGGCCTAAAGCCTGTTTTGTTGGAGGACAACACGAGGTAAGATAATGTCTTAGATGTTGTAGATGAACAATTTTGGCTGCACAATATCTACAGCATAATCAGCTTCTCTCCAACTCTGAATATTAACGTGACATAAAAAGTAAAATGTCTTACAACTTTTCTTACGTGACAGTAAAAGTAACTTCTTTATGTAACTCGAATTATGTAACATAAACAGTAACTTTCTCACGTGACTAAAGGGAGTGTCTTAAGCAGTTAATACTAACATTGAAGTGATTAAACAGTTAATACTAACACTGAAATGATTAAACAGTTCATACTAACACTGAAGTGATTAAACAGTTCATACACCACTGAAAAGATTAAACAGTTCATACCAACACTGAAATGATTAAACAGTTCATACTAACACTGAAATGATTAAACAGTTTAAACTAACACTGAAGTGATTTAAACAGTTCATACTAACACTGAAGTGTAGTGAATTAAACGTCATAGAATGAGAGTGGTGAAGTCAGTGTCATGGAGCCACAGTCGTGAAGTCAGTGTCATGGAGCCACAGTCGTGAAGTCAGCGTCATGGAGCCACAGTCGTGAAGTCAGTGTCATGGAGCCACAGTCGTGAAGTCAGTGTCATGGAGCCACAGTCGTGAAGTCAACGTCATGGAGCCACAGTCGTGAAGTTAGCGTCATGGAGCCACAGTCGTGAAGTCAGCGTCATGGAGCCACAGTCGTGAAGTCAGCGTCATTGATCAGAGTGGTGAAGTCAGAGTGTTGGAGCGGAATCATGTTTGCTAAAGCTGAAATAGTTTGACATGTACTAATTATAAAGAAGTCAGGTAGGAATGTGACAGGGAAAACACGGAAACTTTAGAGTCGAGGGCAATTTTTTGACGTAATCGGCGTCATTAGAAAGTTACTATTTATGAAGGAGTTGGCGTGGCGAGTGTGAAGGAATGAATGAATGAATGATTTAATGAATGAACGATCTTTATTTTCAAAGGGTGCAGAAATTGGGCAGGCAGGCCCGTCTTACATTCTGCCCTTTATCACTCCATCTTTCATTCTTCCCACATGCTCGATTTACTATAAGTATACAAACTACATTTAAAGTATGCAAACTTAAAATATCACATTCACAAATATAAAACCTACATATATTGAGTATTACATTCACAGATATAAAAATGAACTATTACATTCAAAATATAAAACAATGAACTATTAGATTCACAAATATAAAACAATAAACTATTACATTCACAAATATAAAACAATAAACTATTACATTCACAAATATAAAATAAAATAATGAGTATGGAGTTGAAAAGGGGAGTGGGAGTCGTAAGTTGAAATGTGTAGTGGGAGTCATGATTTGAAATGGAGAATGGAAGTCATAAATGGAAATGGGCAGTGGGATTCATGAGTTGAAATGGGCAGTGGGATTCATGGGCTGAAAAGGGAAGTAAGAGTCATGTTTTGATATGAGAAGTAGGAAGAATGAGTTGAAATGGGGTGTGGGATTCATGAGTTGAAAGGGCAGTGGGATTCATGTTTTGAAAAGAGAAGTAGGAGTCATGTATTGATATGAGAAGTAGCAGGAATGAGTTGAAATGGGGAGTGGGATTCTTGAGTTGAAATGTAGAGTGGGATTCAATGTTGAAAAGAGAAGTAGGAGTCATGTGTTGATATGAGAAATAGGAGGAATAAGTTGAAATGGGGAGTGGGATTCATGAGTTGAAATCGGGATTGGGATTCATGAGTTGAAATGGGGAGTAGGAGTAATGAGTTGAAATGGGGCGTGGGAGTCATGAGTTGAAATAGGCAGTGGGAATCATGAGTTGAAGTGGGCAGTGGGATTCATGAGTTGGAGTGGGATTCATGAGTTGAAATGGGGAGTGGGATTCATGAGTTCAAATGGGCTTTGTGATTCATGAGTTGAAATGGGGAGTGAGAGTAATGAGTTGAAATATGAAGTTGGAGTAATGAGTTGAAATTAGCAGTAGGAGTCGGAGTGGAAGGATTGGTGAGCCCACTCCACTCCCCTGGACAAGGAATGGAAGTACTAAGTAACACATAATTCTGGTGTGTAGGATCTTGAGGGTAAATCGTAGATCTAGCCTGCCATAAAGATAAGATCTAGCATGCCATAAACAGATAAGATCTAGCTTGCCATAAAGATCATTTAAGTTACGACGTTAACATTCTCCTTGACCTGCCAGAACACAACAGGTCATGTTGTCTTTCCTTCCCCAGCGCTAGAAGAAGTCAGATACTCATTTCTACAGAAGGGTGTCCGGAACCTCTCAGACCGGACTTGAAACATTGATCTCCACGTGAGAGGAAACGGCACTAACCACTACGCCACTAACGCCAGCAAGATCCTGAAACTTGTGAACAAATTTCTGACTTCTGTTCTGGAGAGTCAAAGAGAAAAATCAGCCTCCAAACATTTTACAAACAGCTGAGAAAAATGACACCATGTAGAACTTATAGAACAAATGACACTATGTAGAACTTATAGAACAAACGACACCATGTAGAACTTATAGAACAAATGACACCATGTGTCTTGTACTTATAGAACTTCTTCAGGTTCGCTAACTCACCTGTCCATTCACAGTTAGTTATACTTCCTGGTGCACCTGTGCACCCGAAAGCCCATTGCCTGTCCTCAGCGCGGTTGTTGTGAATACTTCTTAAATGAGACATATAAGTGTTGCCTTGACATTCCATGTAAGCGTCACCATCAAAATCGTTGACCCACTGACCGCTGACAGCAGCCACCAGAAGGCCAACCACGTTAAGCATCAGAGCAGAAGAAGCCATGTTTGGTGTTAGATGATAAACGCCACAGACCTTAGTCTCAGGTTCCTGTCCACTGCTTGGCTGCGCTGTTGCTGTGTCTTTTATATAGCACGAAGCCGGATATATCAGAATACACGTCGAAACAGGACGTGAGAAATTATGTTGACCCTCGCAAATACATACATACATATGCATAGAAACACACACACACACACTGTGTTTAGCTACATAAAAGAAAAAAACAGAAAAATGTAAAAAGTTTCTCGCCAAGTTTCTGAAAAAAATTAACTGACGTCAGTGATTTTCTGATTAAAGCTCTCTAACATGGGGTTTCTTGTCTGTGTTCCTTGCTCAGTCTTGTGGGGGAACATGTATGCGAAGATATAAGAAAGCAGAACAATGGAAGTTATAGAAACACAACTGAGTGAAGCACGGCTGTGATTTTAGAAAGGAAGGAGCAATCTTTCCGTCCGACAAGACTGTGAAAAAGTAATTGATTATGACCAGGATCTTAATATCATTAAGTGAATCACGAAACAGCTTTTGATAGTGTGAACAGAAACAAGATGTGAGCAGTATTAGAGGAATATGGTGTACCAGAATATCTGTCACAAAACATAATGTCATTATATGAAAATAGTCAAAGTACAGTACAACTTCAACAACTAAAACAACAGACTAAAATAAATACCACGTTGACAAGGAGGACTTTGCTAAAGCCATATTGGAAAGACTTCGTGAAAACAAAAAGCAGGAATGAAAGAACAACGTAGCTGTGAAGAGACTGCTGGAGCTAGGACAAATTAATGGTGCAGGTAGGAAATCTCAACTTTGGGGCAGAAAACGCGTCGTAAACAACCAACATTTGACAGGAACATACTCAGCAAACTTTCTCTTGGATGGACGCTGCGGCGGACGACGGAGCATATGTGAGGTTGTCTCGAATACAATGAAGCCGAATTCTTAATTTTAAACTTTGAACTTTGAACAAAGTACAGTAAGGACAACAACAGACAGAACGCATTGGTTCAGAGTAACAACGGGAGTTAGACAGTCCTGCGTACTTTCACTAGTATCATTTATGATCTGCCTGGATAAAATAACGAAAGAGGCAAACCCAGGCTTATCAGAACTCAACCAGTTAATGTTTGCAGACGACCAGTGCTTTACAAACAATATCCAGAAAAGCTTACCAAATCACAGGAACAGTCTCCATCACAGTTGTAGATATTATGATATGTAAATCAACATTACCAAAACAGAGACTATGAAACTCACCAGAAGTCTTAAGTCCATTGAACATCTGTTATAGCAGCAGTTGCTATATAAGGTAAACAACCTAAGATTAACTACTCTAAGTTAGCGACCTTACATAATGGCAGCTCTAATTGTCTTTTTTTTTCATAGTAATCGCCCTTAGATTTTTGGTCTTTACTTGTGAACTTATTTGGCTTCTCACGCGCTCACAGTGAGTTCGTGTGACTGATGGGCGAGAGATCCTGGACGAATGAGCAGTCTGGCTTTCAGTGTCCTAGGGTGTGCATGCTGTTCTCGTGTAGTCAGTTTTTAATTTGTCGTAGACAGTTTAGAATATATGCTATGGATGTGTTGTAGATAGCTTGAATATAGAATATAAATTACGGATTTGTGGTAGATAGCTTGAATATAGAATGTAAATTACGGATTTGTGGTAGATAGCTTGAATATAGAATGTAAATTACCGATGTGTTGTAGATAGCTTGAATATAAAATGTAAGTTACGGATTTGTTGTAGATAGGTTGAATATAGAATATAAGATACGGATGCGTTGTAGAAAGCTTGAATATAGAATATAAGCTACGTATGTGTTGTAGATAGCTTGAATCTATGATTATGAAAATGAGCTAATGATCGCTAACACACTTTTTAAACAACATCCATGAAGACTTTACACATGGACATCACCTGATGGTAAAACCGGGAATCAAATAAATTACATTTTAGTGCAAAAAAGGTGGAGATCAAGTATAACATCAGCAAAAACTTTACCAGGTGCTAACTGTGACACGGACCATGAATTATTAATAGCAGACATGAAGATAAAGATAAAAAAAACAGTTATGGGATCAAGACCACTCCGCTTTGATCTTACAAAAATGCCAGAACAATACGGTATAGAAGTGAAGAACCGTTTTGAAATCCTGATGGCTTTACAGGAGGAGATGACACCAGATGAATTGGCTACGCAGGCCAGAGATATCTTAATAACAACAGCTAAAGACATGGTTCCAGTAAAGAAAACACTAAAGAATGGACGGATTACAGCAGGTACACTAGAACTGATAAAACAACGTAGAGAAATGAAGACACAATGGAATAAAAATCTTTAACAAAATAAGTACGAAGAAACATAAGAAAAGACTCTTCTTCTTCTTTTTCGTTCGTACTGTCTGTCTATATCTGCAGTCCAGTCTCTTGGATAAATTTCACTGTTTTTTGTAATTCATGTATGGAACCATAGAGCTTATCTTCTTTAGTGGTTTCATAAGAAAAGACAAAAAACAATACATACAAGATTGTTGTGAAAGAATAGAAGAACATCAGAAGTGTGGAAGAGATAGTGAAATGTTTAAAGAATTGAAGAAATTGACGAGAAATGTCACACCAAAGCTAAATGTAATTTGTGATAAGATGGGGAATACCTTGACAGAGACACAGGAAATTCTAGAAAGATGGAAGGAATATTGCAAATGAATGTATGAAACAACCGACTGTGGAAACAAAAATCAACAGTGTGAATTATTATTGGAGGAGAATGAACCCGAACCAACAATAGAAGAAGTTTTATGGGCAATAAAGAATGCGAAAAATAGTAAATCACCAGGATGTGATGAGATAACAGCTGAACTTATTAAAGCAGAGGAAAGGAATGTGCAACAATCTATCATGCACTATGTAAAAAGAAATGGCATTCAGGTATTTGGCCAAAAGAATGGAAAAGAACTGTATTCACACCAATGCCAAAAAGGATAACCTGAAATTATGCACAAACTACAGAACTGTTGCCCTGATTAGTCATGCCAGTAAAATTCTGTTAAAAATCATAATGGGTAGACTTCGTAAGAAAATAGAAGAAGTCAATATGGTCCAAGCTGGTTTCAGACAAGGAACAGGATCAAGAGATCATATATTCAATCTAAGATTAATAATAGAGAAATGCAGAGAGTTTAATGTGAATCTATATGTATCCTTTATAAAGGCATTTGATTGTGTACAACACCAGAAACTTATGCAGCCAACGCTTGAACAACATAGATCTTCCAAAACCTAGATTTGACCTTTACAAGAAAAGCTTTACTTATTCTGATGTTCTCTTTGGAATACCGTCCCATCCTGTATAAAAAAATATAAACCATACTCCTTTCTACAACTACAAACTTTTCCAATATCTCTTTGATGTCGACTACATGCCTCCATGAATCGTAAAACTTAAAAAGTTATTTAGATGATCTTACAGACATCGAAATCATTATTCTGAATAGTAATGAAATTTGTGTTTAGTAGATAGTCATTTATATGTGTATGTAGGTAGTCATTTATATGTGTATATAGTCAGTCGTTTATACGTGTATGTAGTTAGTCATTTTCAGTGTATGTAGTTCCTTTATTGTTAGTTATGTTTGTTATATGAGCAGCATATTTGTAAAATGATTGGAACAGAGTGAAAGTTGTATGATAAAGGGCAGAATGTCAGACGGTCATGCGTGCCCAATTTTTAACCCTTTTGAAATAAAGATTAATCAATCAATCAATCACTCAGTCAATCTCTGTGTGTGAGCGTACACGTACACGTTGTATTACGTTTCACAGTTTGTTTCCCGTAATGACAGAGGCCATACTGCAATATTATGTCGAGGAAAACACAATCCACCAAGTTAAGGAATTCGAGTATCTCGCTAGTATGTCTACAGAAGATAGAAAGCTTGGTAGTATGTTTACAGAAGATAGGAAGTTTGGTAGTATGTTTACAGAAGATAGGAAGTTTGGTAGTATGTTTACAGAAGATGGGAAGCTTGGTAGTATGTTTACAGAAGATAGGAAGCTTGGTAGTATGTTTACAGAAGATAGGAAGCTTGGTAGTATGTTTACAGAAGATGGGAAGCTTGGTAGTATGTTTACAGAAGATAGGAAGTTTGGTAGTATGTTTACAGAAGATGGGAAGCTTGGTAGTATGTTTACAGAAGATAGGAAGCTTGGTAGTATGTTTACAGAAGATGGGAAGCTTGGTAGTATGTTTACAGAAGATGGGAAGCTTGGTAGTATGTTTACAGAAGATAGGAAGCTTGGTAGTATGTTTACAGAAGATAGGAAGCTTGGTAGTATGTTTACAGAAGATAGGAAGCTTGGTAGTATGTTTACAGAAGATAGGAAGCTTGGTAGTATGTTTACAGAAGATAGGAAGCTTGGTAGTATGTTTACAGTAGATAGGAAGCTTGGTGTTATCTTTACAGAAGATAGGAAGCTTGGTAGTATGTTTACAGAAGATAGGAAGCTTGGTGTTATCTTTACAGAAGATAGGAAGCTTGGTAGTATATTTACAGAAGATGAGAAGCTTGGTAGTATCTTTACAGAAGATAGGAATCTTGGTGTTATATTTCAGTAGATAGGAAGCTTGGTAGTATCTTTACAGAATATAAGAAGCTTAGTGTTATCTTTACAACAGATGGGAAGCTTGGTAGTATCTTTAAAGAAGATAGGAAACTTGACAGTATTTTCATAGAAGATGCTAAGCTTGGCAGTATCTTTACAAAAGATTGGAAGCTTCGTAGTATCTTTACAGAAGATGTGAAGCTAATTAGTATGTTTACAAAAGATGGGAAGATTTTTAGTATGTTTACAGAAGAAGGGAAGCTTGGTAGTATGTGTAAAAAGATAGGAAGCTTGGTAGTATGTTTACAGAAAATAGGAAAATTGGTGGTATTTTTATAGAAAATGGGAAACTTGATACTTTATTTACAAAAAATTAGAATATTTTTACTATGTTTACAGAAAATGGCAAAATTGATAGCATGTTTACAATAAAATAGGAAGCTTGGTAGTATGTTTAGAGCAAATGGGAAGCTATGTATTATGTTTACAGAAAATGGGAAGAATCATAGTATGTTTACAGAATTTAGGAACCTTGGTACTATTTCTACATAAAATGGGAAGATTGATAGAATTTTATATGAAATGGGAAGATTGGGAGTATGTTTACAGAAGATTTATCCGAGAATAATGTAAGATTAAAAAAACACATCATGGAAACCGATTTTCTAGACATAAACTAATAATGCACTATATACAGCCCAGTTAGGTTATCTAGACATAGACTAATAACACAGAGCATACTGACCAGCTATGTTATCTTATATCTTATATCTTATATCCTTCCCGTGCCGTTAGACGTCACATAGGGCTCGCAAAGTAGTTCGCCAATTTTTCCTGTCTTCGGCGAGTCTTTCAACCTCAACAAAGGATTTTATCTTATATATTATATCCTTCCCGTGCCGTTAAACGTCACATAGGGCTCGTAAAGTAGTTCGCCAATTTTTCCTGTCTTCGGCGAGTCTTTCAAGCTTATCAAAGGATTTTATGCCTGCTAATTTGGCCTTTCTTAACAATGTCCCCTTCAGAGTTTCACGAGGTCTGCCTCTTTTTCTTTGGCCTGTTGTGTTCCACTTAATAGATTGTTCTGGGATTCTCTGATCATTTCTTCTCATCAAGTGACCATTATATGTCCGTCTCCTTTTCCTGATTACCCATGAGACTGATTGTTGTTCTTTCATCTGTCTTATCTCTGCATTGTTCTTGAATTCGTTCCACTTGATGCCGAGTAGGTTATCTAGACAAATACTAATAACACAGCACATACTGACCAGCTAGGTTATCTAGACAAAGACTAATAACACAGCACATACTGACCAGCTAGGTTATCTAGACAAAGACTAATAACACAGCACATACTGACCAGCTAGGGTATCTAGACAAATACTAATAACACAGCACATACTGACAGGCTAGGTTATCTAGACAAATACTAATAACACAGCACATACTGACAGGCTAGGTTATCTAGACAAATACTAATAACACAGCACATACTGACAGGCTAGGTTATCTAGACAAATACTAATAACACAGCACATACTGACAGGCTAGGTTATCTAGACAAATACTAATAACACAGCACATACTGACCAGCTAGGTTATCTAGACAAAGACTAATAACACAGCACATACTGACAGGCTAGGTTATCTAGACAAATACTAATAACACAGCACATACTGACAGGCTAGGTTATCCTGACATTAACTAATAATACAACAGCTCAGGCCCGGCTGATGTTTGTGTTTAATTTTATTTTTAAAAGCAAGTATAAGCTACCGAATATTGTATTGAGAAAGCCGCTATTTTTGGAAGTTCTTCTTGTTAGATAAAAGACAGATACAAAAAACTCCAAGGCCGGTCGCTGTTTAAAGAATCTAGATCTTTCAGTTTATTTAGATTCTTGCTTAGATTCTTAGATAAAGAAATGGGAGGGGGGATGTATACTAAACCATGCACTGGACAGTCTTTCAATAATGTTTATATAAGAAGTAGAATGTTCGTGTATGTCATGAATCACAATAACAGCACAAAATAACATAGAAATAAAGATAAATGTTACTATGACTCTGAAAAGTTTACAGTAAACAAGAAAACAAAGAAGAAAATAATTTGAAAAATGTTTACCGTGGGATACGAAACGTGGACAAGTGAGAAGTCCAGGCAGTAAACACATTTATAGAAATGAAAAGCAAAAAGATTATAAAAGACTTGATATTAAAAGATTTGACATTTTAATTTAAAATTTGTTTTGACAATAATAATACACATATAAACCATACTTTAAATAACTATTGAAAGAAAACTAATATAGATTTGAATGAACGAAATAGTACAACTAGTACATATATTGGTGAAGCAAAGAGTACAAGTGCTCTAAAGCCTCCATGAGTTATGTCCCTGTCATATATTGATCCCAGGTTGACTTGTCGAGGTCGATATTGCTGTGTAACAAAAGATAATCTTAGAGTTTCCAGAGATATAAACAGGTAAAAACCTGACCGAGCACGTATATTTAGCCAGCCTGTGAAAAGTGTTTATTTTCTGAGCCAAACAAGTTTTGTTAGGAGAAAATTTTTTACCTTGACGGAAAAAAAATTGTTATTACTTGCAGTGTCTGGAACGTGTAGTTTAACAGAGGTGGACAGATGGAGGAGGCGTAGGATGTGAAAACCTCGCAGAGATCAAATATGTGTGTAATAACAAGCATCACAACGTGACCGGACAGGATTGTACATGACATGTGGCCATCAATGTACTTAGAAAAGACACAAAATATGATGTTCACGTTAAAAAAACAGTACTTTGCATGCCAGACTAAGGCCAAACTATCATCGGGTGGAAATATGAAGGCGTGGTCTATGGCAGTGAGATATTTTGTGTAGATTATTATCTAAAACACAATCGTGGAGCAGAATCCTCAACGATTTCGAGCGAAACACACGGTGTCTAAAAGAGTAGCACATTACCACAGTAAAGTAACACAGCACAGTATTGTATGTTTAGACCATGACAAAAATAATCACAAAAAAAGTAGCTTTAGACATGAAAGTATGCAAAATAACAAAAAGAATTAGCTGGGACTTGAACCACGGACTACGGTAGGACACGCAACCGCCCAGCCAAGAGAGAACAACTAATTAATCAATTTAGCCGTCTAGCTCCCCTCCTTCCCTACCCACCCTATCCCCATCTCAACCCTCCAACCACCACCACCAATAAAAATGTGTGTAGCTAAGCCATAGATGTGTTCGTCAACGCACGCTAGCGCAGCTTAGAGGGAACATTGAACCCTAACCTACTCCTTGCTAATGGTTACACAAAAAGCAGTTGCTCTTCTTCAGTCTGATTAACGGGGTACGGCTCTGTATGGACCTCATGATTATAGAACTTGCCAAGAATCGAACTCCTTGAGTCCACTCTAGGACTCCGAGGAAGTTAGTCTAACTTGCTCGACTAATCAGAGACATCCGCTGTAGTGTGCCTTAAGATAGTCGCGGTATCACATAAAGAGAAGATAACTATTCTATGGAGAACAAAGGCAAGAAAGAGGAATCTCTGTGAAAAAATTAAACTCACATACTTGTATTTCTATGCAGTACTAACTCATCATCATGATATGCCAGTAACTGATAAAATTATGAAATACTATCAAGTTTTATGTCTGCTGATATACGAGATACAGTCAGGCTACATAACTGCTGATATTCTAGATCTAGGCGTAATATTCCCATCTCCATGGATTATTTTAGATAATCAGTCATATTTTCTGCCTGAACTCTCTCAAAAGTGATTTTGTGTTCGATACAGCAAGTATACGTCCTTTTCGTTAGAAATCTGTGTTACTATGGTCAAAGTTGGAATTTTGGTTAAGGTTAGAGTTTTGGCTTAAGATTAGAATTTTGACTAAGGTTAGAGGTGTAACTTAAGATTAAAGATTTTTGTTAAGGTTAGAGTTTGAATTAAATCATGCTTCTGTGTTGAGTTTAGAGTTTAAGGCTGAGATTAGAGTTTTGAGTTAAAGCAGACTTTTGTATTAAAGTTAGAGTTGAAAGTTCTTCCATCTCTGATCTCTCTTTCCGTGGATCGTCTCCACAACCTCCACCGTGCCTGGTCCTGCTGGATCTGTAGACAACATATTCCAAGTCCACAATCTTTCTCCAAGTATTTTCTGTGCTGTAACTTGCAGCAAAGACTGACATAGTAGTCATCCAATAATGAACTAATACCACTTTCTAGTAAGGGATGTCCTCTTTCTCGTCTATATTTGCTTCTTTATCAACTACTGAAACTGTGAAAGTAACTCAGTTTCTCGTCTATATTTGCTTCTTTATCAACTACTGAAGCTGTGAAAGTAACTCAGTTTCTCGTCTATATTTGCTTCTTTATCAACTACTGAAGCTGTGAAGGTAACTCAGTTTCTCGTCTATATTTGCTTCTTTATCAACTACTGAAGCTGTGAAAGTAACTCAGTTTCTCGTCTATATTTGCTTCTTTATCAAATACTGAAGCTGTGAAAGTAACTCAGTTTCTCGTCTATATTTGCTTCTTTATCAACTACTGAAGCTGTGAAAGTAACTCAGTTTCTCGTCTATATTTGCTTCTTTATCAAATACTGAAGCTGTGAAAGTAACTCAGTTTCTCGTCTATATTTGCTTCTTTATCAAATACTGAAACTGTGAAAGTAACTCAGTTATCTTACAGTGGTTGCCTCTAAGAACGAAAAACTTCTGGTCTCTGTGTTTCGTGGATTAGCCTGACCATCTAACTACCTGCTTCCACTGGGAAGTTGTGTGGAGGTTTTGGCCTAAACAGCTTTATACAGCGTATATGCTGTCACGTGACTTTCGGTTCCACATCAGTTCTGACTCTAGTTCTTAAGCGCACGTTAGCTTCTGAAATGATGTGTTTACACTTGTTTGTTAATTTATTTACATCATATTGTTTACACTTGTTTGTTAATTTATTTACATCATGTTGTTTACACTTGTTTGTTAATTTATTAGCACTAGGTTGTTTACACTTGTTTGTTAATTTATTTACAACAGGTTGTTTACACTTGTTTGTTAATTTATTTACACTAGGTTGTTTACATAAATATGGCATTCAGGTATTTGGCCAAAAGAATGGAAAAGAACTGTATTCATACCACTGCCAAAAAAGGGTAACCTGAAATTATGCACAAACTACAGAACTGTTCCCCTGATTAGTCATGCCAGTAAAATTCTGTTAAAAATCATAATGGGTTGACTTCGTAAGAAAATAGAAGAAGTCAATATGGTCCAAGCTGGTTTCAGGCAAGGAAGAGGATCAAGAGATCACATATTCAATCTAAGATTAATAATAGAGAAATGCAGAGAGTTTAATGTGAATCTATATTTATCCTTTGTAGACTACTCAAAGGCATTTGATTGTGTACAACACCAGAAACTTTGGGAAATAATGGAAAAAATGGGATTTCCAACACATTTGATGCAATTAGCATCACTGCTGTATTTAGACCAACAAGCAGCAGTAAGAATAAATGGTGAAACAACAACTTGGTTTGACATAAAACAAGTGGTCCGTCAGGGGTGCATAATGTCACCCTACTTATTTAACTTGTATACTGAAAATATAATGAGGAACGTTAGAGAAGATGTAGACAAAGAATATTACGATGCCATAACAACTGGAGGTTATAAAATACCGGAGACTAGATATGCTGATGAAATAGTGTTACTATCCACAACACAAAAAGGAATGGAAAAACTAATTATGTCAGTCCGTAAGAACAGCGAAGAGCAGAACCTCTATCTTAATGCAAAGAAAACTAAACTGATGACAACTGACAAAACAAACAAGGCAGCTGAAATATATATCAATGAGGAAAAATTGGAAGAAGTGGGGAGTTTTGAATATCTTGGATCACTACTATCTAATAATGGAGATACAATGAGGGAAATTAAAAGAAGGACATCTACTGCTCTTCAGAAAGTAAAACAAATAAAGAATCTGTGGAGAGGAGCAGACAGAACTACAAAAATAAGATTTTTAAGGGCATGCATCTTTCCCATCGCAACATATGCCTGTGAGACCTGGACACTTAACAAAACAGCTGAGAAACACATAAATGCCTTTGAATGTAAATGCTACAGAAGAGTTCTCCAAATATCATGGACACAAAAAAGAACAAATATATCAATACTACAAGAACTTAATATTGAAGAAGGCTGGCTAGTAAAGAGGATTAAAGAGAGAAAACTTAAATATTTTGGACACATTAAACGTCATGATAACTTAGAGAAGACCATATTGACGGTCAGAGCGTGGGTCTAAGACAAATCCCAGGCTCCACCGAGTCTAGATTTCCACCCACCACATTGACGGTCAGAACGTGGGTCTAAGACAACTCCCAGGCTCCACCGAGTCTAGATTTCCACCCACCACATTGACGGTCAGACCGTGGGTCTAAGACAACTCCTATGGTTAACTGGGTCTCGACAAAAAATAGGTACCAGGTTTAACGCTCCGAGAAGAAAGAGGAATGAATCCGCTAGCTACGGAGTTGATGCTGTTGGCGACATTAATCGGCAGTTTCTGGTCAACTTAAGATTCGACAGTGTGCAACGAGGCTGGTTCACAATATGAATTAACACGGGATGTATACTTAACTACCAGCAATAAAGCCCTGGGGTTAGCTACAGGAATGTTTGATTATCAATAAAACAAAAATGTTTTCAAAGTGGCCAAGAAATCTGAATCCGACTCTGTCTCGCTCATATTCTGTTTATGTTTGGTTCTTACAAGAACAAGTCTGTATATCTGTTTTCTTTTCTTTCGCTTTGCTTTTAGCGGATTACATTTTATATGTATGTCTGCTCCGTGGAATATCGTTATGTGCTATTTATGTATCAGTTATGTGCTAAATAGGCTAAAACATATACAGAAGTCCCAGCTTATTCGACTGGTTATGGAAAGTGACTCGGTCGACAACCAGAACTGGTCAAAACGTAGAATTCAGGTTTTCTAAATCTTGCAGATACATTTTGACGGTCGAAACAAGTAAACAACTGACTGAACGTCACTTCGAATGCAAACGAAAACTAAATACACAACATAAACAAGAGCCTAAAGCTAAATAAACAAAATAAGCAAGAACCTGTTAATTTGGCCTCTCTTAATAATGTCATGTTCAGAGTTTCACTCGGTCTGCCTTTTTTCTTCGGCCTGTTGTGTTTCACTTGATGGCTTGTTTTGGGATTCTCTGATCATTTCTTCTCATCAAGTGACCAACATATGTCCATCTCCTTTTCCTGATCACCCATGAGACTGGTTGTTGTTCAGTCATCTGTTTTATCTCTGCATTGTTCTTGAATTCATTCCACTTGATGTCGAGTATTTTCCTTAGGCATTTGTTTTCAAAAGAGTCTAATTTCTTTTCTATTTCTTTAGTTGTTTTCTAGCTTTCTCATGCATAAATGAGGGTGGATATTACATTTGAATTGAGTAGTCTTAACTTGGTTTTTGTGCTTTTAACTTTTGAATTCCATATGTTCTCAAGATTCGTGAAGATTGATGCTGCTATTGCAATTCTGATCCTAACTTCCTTTCTAGTGTCACCATCCTGGTCTATATAGCTGCCAAGGTATGCAAATTGATTGACTTCTTCAATATCTGTCCCTTCTATGTGTATTTTCCATTTTGATTGAGAGGAATTTTCATTATTTTTGTTTTGTCCTTGTTAATTTGAAGTCCTATTTTGCTAGCCAGTGAAGACAGGCTATCTGTTTTTTCTTGCATGAAATTCACATTATTACTGATAAGAGTTATGTCATCAGCAAAATCAAGATCTTCTAGTTGGGTCCCATGTACACAGTCAATACCTATGTTACCTGTGCAGCATTTTTTCATTATGAAATCTATTGTAATCCCAAAAAAGTAAAGGAGACAGTATACATCCTTGTTTCACGCCTGTTTCAATCTGGAACCATTCACTCATCCCTTCTTCTGTCTTGACTGCACAAACATATCCATTGTATAAGTCCTTAATGATGTTGACAAATTTAGATGGTGTTCCATATAGACATAATATTCTCCATAATGAATCTCTGTTTATGCTATCAAATGCCTTTTTAAAATCGATGAAGTTCAGTATTAATGGTTTTTGCTTTTCAATATGTTCTTCAAGTATTATTCTTAGAGTAAAGATCTGGTTGAGACAGTTTCTCCCTTTTCGAAATCCTGCTTGTTCTTCTCTCATTGCAGTATCCACTATATCTTTAAGTCTATTCAAAATGACCTTGCAAAATACTTTTGACACAATTGATATTAAGGTTACTCCTCTCCACTTGTTACAGTCACTAAGGTTGCCATTTTTTTTTTGGGTATTTTAACAATTATTCCTTTCTTCCAATTAGAATGGACCTTTTCTCTTTCCAAATCATGTTAAACATTCTCTGTAGTTGTCCCATGTTGTCACTATTGATAGCATTTAGCATTTCGGCTGTTATTTCATCTTCACCTGCAGCTTTGTTGTTAGCTATTAAATTCACTGCTGTTTCAATTTCATGCAATTTAATTTCATCTAGGTTGACATTTAGCTGTGGGGCTGGTAAGTCAGTTTCAAGGTTTAACAATTCTTTTGGGTGTGGTCGACTGAGTATTTCTTGGAAGTGTTCAGCCCATCTTTGCTTTTGGTCTTTATTTGATGTTAATAGTGTTCCAGTTTTGCTAAGGATTGGTCTTTCTTTAGATGTAATAGTACCTGTTAGCCTCTTTTGTATGTTATATAAAGTTTTGCTGTCTCCTGTTTTTGCTGCTTTTTCTGCCTCTTTCGCCATATTGTCTATGTATTCTCTTTTATCCCTTCTAGCTGAACTTTTTACTTTCTTGTCTATTTCTTTGTATTTTGCTTTTGCCAAATCTCTTTCATGATCTGTTTTTGCGTTCAACATGTCTAATTTGACTGCTCGTCTTTCATGTATATACTTCCATGTTTTATCTGATATCCATGCTTTTCTTTTTGGTTTTTCCAGTCCAGCGCTTACTTTTGCTGCTGTGATTATGGCTGTGCTGTAAGAATTCCATAACTCATCTATACCTATCTCCTCAACTTCACTGGTTGTTTTGGAATGATTGGCAAGTTCCTGATTGAAATTAATGTTAGTATTTTCTTCTTGTAAGCTGTGGCTGTTTATCCTTCTGTGTGCTGATTTCTTGTGTTGACTTTTTAATTTTAGTTTTATTTTCCCTATGCACAGGTTGTGATCACTGTTGACATCTGCACCCCTATAAGCCCTTACATCCATGAGAGATGTTCTGTATTGCTTTCTAATACAAAAATGATCTATCTGGTTTCTAGTTCTATCATCTGGAGATATCCACGTTGCTTTATGTATCTCTTTGTGTGGGAATATTGTGCCTCCAATGACCATGCCCTCTGTTAGACATATTTCAGTTAATCTTTCTCCATTCTGATTAATCATGTCAATTCCTTCTTTCCCCATCACTTTTTCAACGTCGGTATTATCCTTCCCTACCTTAGCATTGAAGTCCCCCATAGCAATTAGGATGTCGTGTTTAGGGACTTTGTTGATGATTTGTTGTAGTTGGTGATAGAAGTCGTCTTTCACATCATCATCTGCATCATTCGTGGGTGCATAACACTGTATTATTGTCATTCTTCCGTGTCGTAGGTTGTATCGTGCTCTTATTATACGACTATTCACCGGTTCCCATTCTACAAGGCTCTTTGCAGCTACATTCATTCATTCATTTGCATGTCCCTTGCGGAACTTTGCCTCCCAAACAGCACTCCTGTAGGCCTCTCGGTTGTGAGCAAGATGGCTTGCTGCTATTGCATCCATTTCCAGATCGTCAACGATGTCTTGCAGCCATCTTCGTCTTGGTCTTCCTCTTTTTCTTTTTCCCATTATGTATCCTTCCAATAAGGTCTTCTCTAAATTATCATGACGTTTAATGTGTCCAAAATATTTAAGTTTTCTCTCTTTAATCCTCTTCACTAGCCAGCCTTCTTCAATATTAAGCTCTTGTAGTATAGATATATTTGTTCTTTTTTGTGTCCACGATATTTGGAGAACTCTTCTGTAGCATTTACATTCAAAGGCATTTATGTGTTTCTCAGCTGTTTTGTTAAGTGTCCAGGTCTCACAAGCATATGTTTCTATAGGAAAGATGCATGCTTGCAGCTACATTGGACATAATAATGCCCATTCCGTCCCGGATTTTACCGTCATTTCTGCCTGAATGTATTATTAACTTAACGTTTTCCGCCGATCTTTAACCTGCTTCTGGCCATCGCATTTCGCTGATGCCCAATATGTCTAGATGGTATCTCTCCATTTCTTTGATGACCTGAGTAGTTTTTGTTGGTGCTGCCATCGTTCTCACATCCCAGAATCCAATCCTTGTCACATGTTTGCGGCCGACGAATGAGCTCTTCGGAGTTGGCATCCCTGATGCTCGGTTGGTTTCTCTGCGAGTTTCCGTAACGATATCTTTTTTTCCTATCTGGAGTTGCCTCTAGATAGGTCCCAGGATAAGGTTGTTAGCCTTATGAACAACTCCCGGTACATGATATGTAACAGATCAAGCGGAATTCCGCTGATTTCTGCAAGCTAAATAAACAACATAAATAAGAGCAAAAAACTAAAGACGCAATATAAATAATAGTCCAAAGACAAATAAACAACATGAATAAGAAACTTAAACTAAATAAACAGCATAAACAAGAAAATCGATTATGTCTTTTGTCCGCTGTTGAAAAAGGTGTTTTATCTCCGATCACAGAGTTTTAGCCATTCTGTTGTAGACCTGAATCCATACATATTCTCATCTTCTGCAGAAAAGTTTCAGCTGCTATATTCTTCCAACATAATTTAATGTTTGCTTGATGTCGTAACCAAGACTATCTCTGCCAACTAAATGTTGTTTTCGTTTGTTGTTTTGTTATTTTTATTGCCCTACATAAAAGCATATCTCCGAAATATTTGGCACTTCTCCGTGCTCATCTCATTGGCTTTTTTGCTATTATAAAATATTTCTTACAACGTTCCCTTTCTCTTAACGTCACATAGGGCTCGATATGGTAGTTCGCCAAGTTGATATATATATATATAAACATAATCAATCAAGTTCCATGACGCTTGACGTAGGCGATCATTTCTCTCAACAATTCCTTGTCTTTAGACTTGATTAAGCCGGTGACTTTCTTTCTAGCCACACTGACAGCCCATCCAGTAACTTCTTTCTCTCTGTCTCTCTCTGTGTCTTTCTCTGTCTCTTCTTCCCTCAATTTTCAAGTTCCAATACATGTTACATTTTTCCTCTTATCAGAAAATGTCCTACAAATCTCGCTTGTCTGCTTTGATCTTTGCTGTAATTTGCCTTTTACCTTCAGCCTCTCATAAGACTTCTTCGTTGTTTTTCTTTGCTGTCCATCAGAGCACATGGGGCTTCCGCAAGGGTTTTCCACAAATGCTTGTCCTTTGCCTTTTTTTCTGCTCTTGCCTAGGTGAGTCCTCTATTGCTCAACATCCTCTGTGTTGTTCTTCTCCATGTCTCTTTTGGTCTACCCTTACTTCTGTTCCCCTGTGGTGTCCATCTTAGAGCTATTTTTGGTAGTGAGTTGTCAGTCATTCGGAGCACATGTCCCAACCATCGCCAGCGTCTTTCCTCAATAACTGCTGTCAGTGGCTTCATCTGCATCTCTGCCAACAAGATGTTATTTCTTATGGTATTTGGCCAAAATATTTTTATAATTCTTCGTAAACATTTAGTCTGGAAAGAATACAACTTGTTTGCTATATATATATTATACCATACACCGCATCGTGTTCCAGTCTGTCCTTACACATTTATTTAGATTCTTCTTTTAACATTCATGTACGAAAAGAAACACTCGGAAGTGTCCAGGTATACAGAAAAAAAGTTCTCCGTACAACAGTCAGTACACAAAATATATAAACAGATTTTCACATGGAAAAGACATGTTGCAGGATAAAATCTACCACTCTTTAGTAACAATACGGCAAAAATATATGTCTATTAATCTAGTTGTCTGTCCGTCCGTCTGTCAAAGGGCCAGACTGTGATGTTTAACTGAAAAATGAGAGGTCTGGCGGAAGGGAAAGCACCCATTATATTATTTTATAGACATAACGAAATGTACTATGATTATACCCCTTTAAGTTGACAAATACGTTCTGCTCTGAATGAGAGAGTGGTCAGAGATTCATAAATGACCGTTTTCGTTATGGTCACCGGAACACAAATGACCACTTCCACGTGGTCCTGATAAAAGAGTGAGCAGTGGTCGAAATGGGAAAGTTAGCAAAAATGAGAGTGAAAAAAGATAAGATGAGCTCCTATAAATGAACAGATTTTCATGTTTTTATCTCTTGTTTTTATATATGGTCGTGAAAAAATTTTTGACGAAATATTGGATTGTTGTATGTTTTTCATAATGTTTAAAAAAGAGCAAATATATCCATACTACAAGAACTTAATTTGAAGAAGACTGGCTAGTAAAGAGGATTAAACATAGAAAAGTTAAATATTTTGGACACTTTAAACGTCATGATAATATAGAGAAAACCGTCTTGGAAGGGTACATAATAGGAAAAAGAAAGAGAGGAAGACCAAGGCGAAGATGGCTGCAAGACATCGTTGACAATCTGCAAATGGATGCATCGGAAGCAGGCCATCTTACTTATAACCGAGAGGCCTACAGGAGATATGTTAGGGAGGCAAAGTTCCGCAAGGGACATCCATACGACTGACTGACTGTCTGTTCTTCATTTCCACATCCTCATCTTACATTCTAGCACTCTCATTCCTGGTCACTTTCCTCATTCACTCTATGATCTTTATTCTAAAACTGAACCATACACTCCTGTATACCTTTATTACTAGAACAGTTTTGTCTCGGTCATCAATTCTCTTATCTTTATTACTAGAACAGTTTTGTCTCGGTCATCATTTCTCTTATCTTTATTACTAGAACAGTTTTGCCTCGGTCATCATTTCTCTTATCTTTATTACTAGAACAGTTTTGTCTCGGTCATCATTTCTCTTATCTTTATTACTAGAACAGTTTTGTCTCGGTCATCATTTCTCTTATCTTTATTACTAGAACAGTTTTGTCTCGGTCATCAATTCTCTTATCTTTATTACTAGAACAGTTTTGTCTCGGTCATCATTTCTCTTATCTTTATTACTAGAACAGTTTTGTCTCGGTCATCATTTCTCTTATCTTTATTACTTGAAGAGTTTTGCCTCGGTCATCATTTCTCTTATCTTTATTACTAGAACAGTTTTGTCTCGGTCATCATTTCTCTTATCTTTATTACTAGAACAGTTTTGCGTCGGTCATCATTTCTCTTATCTTTATTACTAGAACAGTTTTGCTTCGGTCATCATTTCTCTTATCTTTATTACTAGAACAGTTTTGTCTCGGTCATCATTTCTCTTATCTTTATTACTAGAACAGTTTTGTCTCGGTCATCATTTCTCTTATCTTTATTACTAGAACAGTTTTGCCTCGGTCATCATTTCTCTTATCTTTATTACTAGAACAGTTTTGCCTCGGTCATCATTTCTCTTATCTCTATTACTAGAATAGTTTTGCCTCGGTCATCATTTCTCTTATCTCTCACATTCGGGAAACAAAAGCGACATTAAAAATATTCCTTACATAAGTAGATGTTTATTTCAGGGTGAAAGAAGAGGAAGAAGACGAAGAAGAAGTAGAAGAAGAAATCTAGTTCAAGTTAATGTATATTTACAAAACAGCTGATAATTAAGGTGAAAATTACCAAACTCGAATTAGGCAGCTATATTAAGAGTCTTATATTATAATTGATAATTGATAATAAATACATTTATGAACTATTAAGCGTAGGAAAAGAAACAATAAGAAAAACAAACATTCTATACATCGTGAAGAGCCGACAGTGAGATGTGATCAAACATTCTATACATCGTGAAGAGCCGACAGTGAGATGTGATCAAACATTCTATACATTGTGAAGAGCCGACAGTGAGATATGATCAAACATTCTATACATTGTGAAGAGCCGACAATGAGATGTGATCAAACATTCTATACATTGTGAAGAGCCGACAATGAGATGTGATCAAACATTCTATACATTGTGAAGAGCCGACAGTGAGATGTGATCAAACATTCTATACATCGTGAAGAGCCGACAGTGAGATGTGATCAAACATTCTATACATCGTGAAGAGCCGACAGTGAGATGTGATCAAACATTCTATACATCGTGAAGAGCCGACAGTGAGATGTGATCAAACATTCTATACATCGTGAAGAGCAGACAATGAGATGTGATCAAACATTCTATATATCGTGAAGAGCCGACAGTGAGATATGATCAAACATTCTATACATCGTGAAGAGCCGACAGTGAGATATGATCAAACATTCTATACATTGTGAAGAGCCGACAATGAGATGTGATCAAACATTCTATACATTGTGAAGAGCCGACAATGAGATGTGATCAAACATTCTATACATTGTGAAGAGCCGACAGTGAGATGTGATCAAACATTCTATACATTGTGAAGAGCCGACAGTGAGATGTGATCAAACATTCTATACATTGTGAAGAGCCGACAATGAGATGTGATCAAACGTTCTATACATTGTGAAGAGCCGACAATGAGATGTGAACAAACATTCTATACATCGTGAAGAGCCGACAGTGAGATGTGATCAAACATTCTATACATTGTGAAGAGCCGACAATGAGATGTGAACAAACATTCTATACATCGTGAAGAGCCGACAGTGAGATGTGATCAAACATTCTATACATTGTGAAGAGCCGACAGTGAGATGTGAACAAACATTTTATACATCGTGAAGAGCCGACAATGAGATGTGATGAAGCTGCTTCGTCATTCTCGTTTACTTACACCGCGCAGTGAACCTTCTTCTTCTTCTTCTTCTTCGTTCGCTTCTACCACCAAGACCGCCCTGTGATCCTACTGAATTTACACCTATGGTGCTCGTTTAGTCCCGTGGTCCCCGAAGGGACCACATGAAATCCCCGAGAGGACCACAAAAGGTTCAGAGTATCGCAGTACTTGAGCCTGTATTCTTGGTGGTCTCAGAAGCGGGATTGCGTGACACCGTGATTTTCGTTGCACCAGTTTAGTCTAGAGTTAGACTTTCTCACCGGAAGACCTCGACGTGTTTAGGATATCAGTGCATCCCCGCTGGGTGAGAGGTGGTAGACCACCCAGCCAGAGTTGGACCTTCTCACCGGAAAACCTCGACGTGTTTTGAGATACCCATGTATCACCGCCGGGTGAGAGGTGGTTGCCCATCCAGTCCAGTGTTGGACTTTCTCACCGGAAAACCTCAGTGTGATTAGGATACGCATACGTCCCTGTCGGGTGAGAGGTGGTTGCCTATCTAGACTGCCGGGGTCCAATGTCTCCGACTTCGCATTTTGTGGTCGTGGCAGCTAACCTTTTATCCAGGAGGACGAATCCTCGCCACTAGTGACTTCCACCCCTGGGTTGAGCCGGTTTAGGCATATTATCTCAGTATGGGCGTGTTTGGGACATGACCGACCTCTAGAGCAGAGGTGGCGTGACATGTCTAGCCATCAAATTTCACCCCTGGTATATGCCGGTTTAGGCATATTTCACCAGTGTAGGTGTATTTAGGACGAGGCCGGCCTCTAGAGCAGAGGCGCCGTGGTATGTGTAGATCTCGCAGCGATACTACTGGACATACCGATTAAACTTCACTTTAGTTTTTTCCTTCACCTTTTCACATCGGCGCCGCACAGCAACCCTTATTTCTTTTTCGCAGTTTCTTCCTTGACGGGGAGGAGCTTCACTCCACGCGCGGCATCCGAACAATCTCGCCAGCAGTGTGTGCAGTGAACCATATCTTCACCACCTGAATTTATGTTGAGTACCTATGCTATAAACTGAACCATATCTCCTAGAGTTCATTTTTATTATTAAAAAACTCTCCATTGTTGTCAGACTTCTTCCTCATCAAACTTCATTTATTCATTCATTTGCATGTCTCTCGCGGAACTTTGCCTCCCTAACAGCTCTCCTGTAGGCCTCTCGGTTGTGAGCAAGATGGCCTGCTGATGATGCATACATTTGCAGATCACTAACGATGACTTTCAGCCATCTTCGCCTTGGTCTTCTTCTCTTTCTTTTTCCCATTAAGAAGATTCTTAGAGCTTCATTAATCATTTCTTGATTCTCATGGTGACTACCTTTCTATAGCAAAGCCGTGTGTGTACCTGTGTCTATGTATGATGAGTGCTTGTGTCTGTGTGTATGTATGGTGAGTGCTTGTGTCTGTGTGTATGTATGGTGAGTGCTTGTGTCTGTGTGTATGTATGATGAGTGTTTGTGTCTGTGTGTATGTATGATGGGTGCTTGTGTCTGTGTGTATGTATGGTGAGTGCTTGTGTCTGTGTGTATGTATGATGAGTGCTTGTGTCTGTGTGTATGTATGATGGGTGCTTGTGTCTGTGTGTATGTATGATGAGTGCTTGTGTCTGTGTGTATGTATGATAGGTGCTTGTGTCTGTGTGTATGTGTGATGAGTGCTTGTGTATGTATGATGAGTGCTTGTGTCTGTGTGTATGTATGATGAGTGCTTGTGTCTGCGTGAATGCATGTATGTGTGTATGATTAAGACATATACACACACAAATACATATATATGCACACAGTTTATCGCAAAACTAGATAAACTCTCATTACATATAACTAAGTATGTATGACAAATTACAGCTAACCACAACAAACATGTTTTGCTTGTCTCTGGTCTCCTACAAGCGCCTAAAACACCGCCACTGATTTCAGCAGTAAATGCAAGAAATGCTGCTGTCAAATACTTGTCAGTTACAGACATTCAAACTGTCCATATCTTATTCTATATAAACGTTATGTATGTCTTCTTTGTTGTGTTTTAATCAGAGAAGAATTAGAAGCTGTGGTCAGCTGATACTGCAGTGAAAGTCACCTTGCGTAGGAATCGTATCGGGTGGGGAGTGAGCTGAACTAGTTTTCATTTTGATGGTTGATCTAACAAGTTCCATCACCACTGAGAAGTTGTCTATGACAGACTTGACTTAGCCTACTGTAGAATCACGACAGGCTGTTATTTAGTCCACGAGGTGGAGCCAGAGCTGCAGTTTGTGACTAGGTCTTGTGCTGTTTTACTAGATCACGTGATCTCTCTTACACATTTGTTTTGTCTGAAGTGTGTAGGAAAGCGAATACGTGTATGTGTATCTTACACAGGTATCTCTTGTGTGTATGAATTAGTATGCTGATATGTGTATGTTCCTACTGTATGTTAATATTTTTTGCATATGTTCCTCTAGTATGTTAATATATATATGTACCTAAAGCATGTCTAGAGTGTGAAGGAAAGCGAATACGTGCATGTGTATTCTACAAAGATATCTGTTTCGTGTAGGTACCAGTGTGTTTATATATATATATATATATATATATATATATATATATATATGTTACTCCAGTATGTTAATATGTATATGTTCCTTCAATATGTTAAAATGTAGTGTTTCTTTAGCATGTTAATATGTATATCTTACTCTGGTATGTTAATATATATATATATGTTCCTTTAGTATCTTAATATGCGTATATTTTTTTAGTATGTTAATATGTATATGTTCGTCTAGTATGTTAATATGTATAGGTTACTTTAGTATATTAATATGTATATGTTCCTCTAGTATGCTAATACGTGTATGTTCGTTTAGTACGTTAATATGGATACGTTCATCTAGTATGTTAATATGTATATATTCCTCTAATATGTTAATATGTATATGTCCCTTTAGTATGTTAATAAATACATGTTCCTCTACTATGTTAATGTGTACATGTTCCTTTGGTATGCTAATATGTATGTGTTCCTTTAGTATGTTAATATGTATATGTTTCTCTGGTGTATTATTATGTATATATTCCTCTATTATGTTTTATGTATAAGTTCCTCTCGTATGTAATATGTATATTTTCCTCTAGTATACTAATATGTATATGTTCCCCTTTCATAGCCATCTCTTGTATGTCAGAATATAAACACATGTCAAAGATATATTCTGTTGTTACAAATGCGCGTGTCTCCTGCAACATCTATACTCCACACTCTATACTCCATAGTCCATACTCCACACTCTATTATCCACATTCTAAACTCCACTCTCTATACTCCACGCTTTATACTTCACATTCTATACACCACACTTTATATTCCACACTCTATACTCCACACTCTATACTCCACACTCTATACTCCACACTCTATACTACACGCTCCATACTCCACACAACACGCTGAGCAGAAAGAAAAGCTCTTCATCTGATCACTAACACAATAATTGGTGTATAAGTATACAACTATACACTAAACACTGCAGTAAAGCTGTGATACTAGAATGTATAAAATAGGAAAAAAGTAGAAGCAGGTTTATTACTTAACGATTACAAAGTTGTGACGTTTCGGCGTGAGCCTTAATCATACAAAAACATACAGGACGAAGAAATAGGGAGAGGAGATAAAGTATAGATTTACATGAATACTGTAAAGAAAAAAAAAAGTACTTAGCTGTAAATTGCAAGGTGTGGCTTGTCTGGCGGTGTGTGTCAGGAATGGATCTGGTAGGACGTGGAAATTGTTTAAATAGAGACCTGTGACATGTGGTCGGTGGGTTGTAACTGGGAGTGGTGGATTGGGAACCGGGGAGGGGAGAGAGAGTGACGCACTACTGGCCTAGCTAGGAGAATTTGAAACAGGTGATTGGGGAAGAGGTGTTGCAGAGAAGAGGGGTTGCTGAGAAAATAACCCATGTTCTCAAGTGCCAGGCTGCATTCAAAATTATGGGACGCTGGAACCACATGGGTTAAACTCGCTGTTTAGTTACACGTAACATCATCTTCTTTAATCATTATAGTACCTCTCCACTAAATCCACCCCTTTTTACTTTTCAAACTTCCTCACAGCATCACTCTGCAACCCCGTTATTTTCTCAGCAACCCCTCTTCTCTGCAACACCTCTTCCCCAATCACCTGTTTCAAATTCTCCTAGCTAGGCCAGTAGTGCGTCACTCTCTCTCCCCTCCCCGGCTCCCAATCCACCACTCCCAGTTACAACCCACCGACCACATGTCACAGGTCTCTATTTAAACAATTTCCACGTCCTACCAGATCCATTCCTGACACACACCGCCAGACAAGCCACACCTTGCAATTTACAGCTAAGTACTTTTTTTTTCTTTACAGTATTCATGTAAATCTATACTTTATCTCCTCTCCCTATTTCTTCGTCCTGTATGTTTTTGCATGATTAAGGCTCACGCCGAAACGTCACAACTTTGTAATCGTTAAGTAATAAAGTTGCTCCTACTTTTTTCCAATTTTATACATTCTTCTGATCACATCTCACTGTTACCTGTCAAATCTCTGCTCACTTTGAGGTTCTGTCTGGGAGCTCACCTTGCACGTGCTCCGCCCTAAACCCGGCCCCGCCCCCAGGGCCCGCTTTTAAAACGCATAACTTAACCCAGTCTCCTCACTGCCTTCCTGTTTCTGTTTTAATACCCACAATAAGAACAAACAATCTTAACAAGAAAACAACATAAAACTTACATCTTTCAATCTTTCAATTATTTATTGTCACAACTTTTACATTTCTTTGCTTGTTTTGAAACATTTCACTCACAGTTAAGGCAACTTTGTGTTTTTCTATTTCTGAAAGTAATATGTGTTTTCTTATCAGCTTTATGTGTATGTCTGTGTGCTACAACTTAATTTTTTTTAAAGCACAGCAAAATTGATGTTCCAATTTGATCTAATTTTGCGTAATTAACGTGAAGAACTAATTTTACCACGACATTTTCTAAAGTGAGAAATAAAAGAATGAAGATCACAGAAGACAATAAAGTTATTATATTTTCAATCTGTCAGATGTCAGAGGTCAAAGGTCTCTACCACAATTCGCAAATATTTAACATCCACCTCCTGTCCTCCTTGTGGTTGTCATGGACGCTGTAGACACCGTTGATGACTCTCCCAGGTGGCACGTAGTAGTTCATCTCACCGTCCCAGTCGTTGATAAACTCGGTGCGATAACAGTTCCATGGTGAAAATCCTAAGATGTTACAACACCTGAACATGAATCTCCTGTCTTCATATTTGTTGTTATTGGTGCTTCTTATACCTGTCACCACTTTCTGATCAGGACAGTAAAAATCTAAAGGTTGGTCGTAATTATTGACGAAACCTGAAAGTATAAAGATTCAAGAAATTACAATCTTTCCACATTATTTTTGATAGTTTGAAAAAAGAATACAGGTTTTGCAAATGTTGAATGTTAAGTTATGATACTGGTAATTGTTTCATGTAGAAAACGTAGTTTCCGGTCACGTGGTCGTGTTTGAGTCTACACGTAGTGGTACTTCTAAAGAAACGTTTCAGATCTTTCTTTGATGAGTTACTTTCAACAGAGAACTGAATTCTGGCAGACAATGTCAGAAATCTGGGTTTTCAAAATAAGCAAATATATATATATATTAGGATCTAGATCGAGAGTGATTTATTTAGAGCACATCTTCTAAAGTAGCTCCACCACTGAGAGGATAATAATGATCTTTTCACGCTGACAATGCCAAATAGCCTGTTTTGTCGGAGGACAACACGAGGTAAGATAATGTCTTAGATGTTGTAGATGAACAATTTTGGCTGCACAATATCTATAACATAACCATCTTATATCCATCTGTGAATATTAACATTGGAATAATTAGTGTAGAACTGTATCAAACTAAGTATATAATTATACGCGAACACACTGAAGTTAAGTTATAATAACATAATGTTAAAACTAGAGGAAAATTAGAAGCAGCTTTATTAATTAACTAGCACACAGTTGTGACGTTTCGATGTGAACCTTAATCATACAAAAAACATACAGGACGAAGAAATAGAGAAAGAAGATAAACTAGGAATAAACATAAATGCTATTTATATAATAGGAATGGAAAAACTGGAATAAATTGAGCACTTAGCTATGACTTTTAAGAAACTGTGACATGTAAGAGACTGTGTCCAGAAGTGCATACATGGGGAGTGTAGAGAATTTTTTAATGTAGACTTGTGATGTGTGATAGGTCGCCACTAAAAGGGTGTGGGTGACCGCGGAGAAGAGAGAGAGTGATAAAATGGTAATTTAGCAGAGAAAAGGTGAAATAAGTGATTGTGAGGAGGTTTGAAATTATTAATTGCAAGTACTGAAGTAGTAGCACTTAGTGCAAAGGAAATATGATAGTGGAAGAGTTGAATGTTAAGTGTAGCTGAATTGCAAGTTCAAACCATGTGGTTTCAGCGACTCATATTCCTGAATGCGGATTTCAAGCGCTAGACGGCTTCTTTTGAAAGCAGAAGAAACAGAAACACCAAAACAACTCTGCCGGATACTACAATAAATTTGGGATCTAGAAAAAGTTCCAGAGGAGTGGAAAACTGGCCTTATAGTAAAACTACCAAAGAAGGGTGACCTCAGAGATTGTGAGAACTGGAGAGCCATTACCCTAATGCCACACACCAGTAAAGTATTTTGCAGAATAATCATCAACAGAATTGTACCAGCACTTGAGGGAAAACTTTGAAAAGAGCAGACAGGATTTAGGAAAGGAAGATCATGCATAGACGACATATTTGTACTGAGACAAATATTAGAACAGGCAAATGAGTGGCATAGCACAACATATGCATTGTTTATAGATTTTGAGAAAGCCATTGACAGTGTCAACAGAGATGCACTGTGGAAAATCCTAAGATGGCATGGCCTCCCCAATAAGATAGTGAATGTAATCAAAGCCCTATACGAGGGTTTTCAGTGCAAAGTGATCTGTGGAGAACATACCTCCAGCAGCTTTAGGGTACAAACAGGAGTGAAGCAGGGGTGTGTACTATCACCAACATTATTTATCTTGGCAGTAGACTGATTAATGAAGGATCAACATCAGACACAGCGCTGGAGGATCTTGACTTTGCGGACGACATTTGTCTATTATCAAGCAGTCACAAAGATATGCAAGATAAAATAAACAAGCTAACTCAGAATGCAAACAACATAGGACTAAAGATCAACGTAGGAAAAACAAAGTTAATGAAGCAAAATGTGAACAACAGAAATGTACTCAGAGTGGATAGCAAGTTAGTGGAGGAGGTCAATGAATTTGTATACCTTGGCAGTAGAGTAGTAGAAAATGAAGACAGCACAGAGGACATCAACAGCAGACTTACTAGAGCACACCAGGCTTTTGCAGTGCTGCAGACTATATGGACATCTAAAAAACTATGCATAAATACGAAAATCAGGATATTTAAGAGTAATGTTCTAAGTGTACTACTCTATGGAAGTGAATGCTGGAAAATCACCAAAACAATAGAAAACAAGTTGAATTATTTCCAGACTAAATGTTTACGAAAAATTAGAAAAATATTTTGGCCAAACACCATAAGAAATAACATCTTGTTGGCAGAAATGCATATGAAGCCACTGACAGCAATTATTGATGAAAGATGCTGGCGATGGTTGGGACATGTGCTTCGAATGACAGACAGCTTACTATCAAAAATAGCACTAAAATGGACACCACAGGGGAACAGAAGTAAGGGTAGACCAAAAGAGACATGGAGAAGAGCAACAGAAAGGATGTTGAGTAATAAAGGGCTCACCTGGGCAAGAGCATAAAAAAAGGCAAAGGACGGGCATTTGTGGAAAACCTTTGCGGAAGCCCCATGTGCCCTGGGCACTTGAGGTTCAGAGAGAGAGAGAGAGAGAGAGAGAGAGAGAGAAGTTACTGGATGGGCTGCCAATGTGGCTAGGAAGAAAGCCACCGGCGGATCTCATAATCAAGTCTAAAGACAGGGAACTGTGGGAGAAATGATCGCCTACGCCACGCGGCACTTGATTGATTGTGTTCAGGCTGCTGAAGGGGGTCCACTAGCCCTGTTTCTCCCCTTTCTTCCTAACAATATCAGGGATGAGAGGATAGTTGCTAAGTAACTATGGGGCCCATCCTGAATATCCAGGGCCCTGTTCTCGTGATTCTTTACAGCAACATATTGAGGACATTTGATGCCGACAGTGGACATATCTGAATTATCCCAGATCTTGCGAGGAGTATCCAGATAATACAAGAAAGTGAAGAAGATGGCAGAAGAAAGAAGACATCTTCTGGTTTAAGAAAAACAGATAAGATCCTGGGAAAGTGATGAAGAAAATGTGTTAGATGGTTGGGAGAAGACGGGACAACCTGGAGGACTGGTTAGTCAGAGTAGTGAAGTCAGCGTAATAGAGTCAGAGTCGTGAAGTCAGCGTAATAGAGTCAGAGTCGTGAAGTCAGCGTAATAGAGTCAGAGTCGTGAAATCAGCGTAAGAGTCAGAATCGTGAAATCAGCGTCATTGATCAGAGTGGTGAAGTCGGAGTGTTGGAGCGGAATCATGTTTGCTAAAGCTGAAATAGTTTGACATGTACTAATTATAAAGAAGTCAGGTAGGAATGTGACAGGGAAAACACGGAAACTTCAGAGTCGACAGCAAGTTTTTTGACGTAGTCGGCGTCATTAGAAAGTTACCATTTATGAAGGAGTTGGCGTGGCGAGTGTGAAGGAATGAATGAATGATTTAATGAATGATTTAATGAATAAATGAATTATTTAATGAATGAATTATTGAATGAGCGAATGAATGATTTAATGAATGAATGATTTAATTAATGATTTACTGAATGAATGAATGAATGATGTTTATTTTCAAACGGTGAAGAGTTAGATGCGCATATCCATCTTACATTCTGCCCTTCATCACTTCATCTTTCATTCTTCCCACACACTCGATTTAATATAAGTATACAAATTACATTAAAAATATAAAAGAATGAAAAAATGAAATTATTACATTCACAAACATAAAGTAAAACAATGAGTCATGAGTTAAAGTGGGGAGCGGGAGTCATGAATGATAGTCATAGGTTGAAATGGGAAGTGGGAGTCATGAGTTGAAATAACCAGTGGGAGTCATGTGTTGAACTGAGCAGTGGGAGTCATGAGCTGAAATGAGCAGTGGGAGTCATGTGTTGAAATGAGCAGTGGGAGTCATTTGTTGAACTGAACAGTGGGAGTCATGAGTTGAAATGAGCAGTGGGAGTCATGAGTTGAAATGAGCAGTGGGAGCCGGACGGTTGGAAAATGCTAGTTGGAGTGGAAGGATTAGTGAGCCCACCCTACTACCCTGGACAAGGAATGGAAGTACTATGTAACACATAATTCTGGAGTGTAAGATCTTTACGGGAAATCGTAGATCTAACATGCCATAAAGATAAGATCTAGCAAGCCACAAATATAATATCAAGCATACCATAAAGATAAGATCTACCATGCCATAAAGACAAGAAATAACAAGCCTAAGAGAAAATATCTATATAGCATACCATAAAGATAAGATCTAGCATGCCATAAAAAGCCAAAATCTTACATCTTACATCGTTCCCGTGCCGCTAACGTCACATAAGGGCCGTATTGTAGTTCGCCAAGATTTCCTATCTTCGGCGAGTTTTTCAGTCTCATCAAGGGATGTTATTCTCACTAAACTGGCCTCTCATAACAATGTCCTTTTTAGAGTTTCATGTGGTCTACTCCTTTTTCTTTGGCCTGCTGTGTTTCACTTTATAGTTGTTTAGGTGATCCGCTGATTATTTCTTCTCATCACATGGCCAACCTATGTCCATCTTCTTTTTCTGATCAACCGTGAGTCAGGTTGTTGTTTGCTCATCCGTCTTATCTCTGCGTTGTTCTGGAATTCTTTTCACTTTATACCGAGTATTTTTCTTAGGCATTTGTTTTCTAAAGAATCTAATTTGTTGTCTATTTCTTTAGTTGTTTATCACTTTTTACATGCATAAATGAGGGTGGATATTACATTAGAATTGAATAACCTTAACTTGGATTTTGTGCTTATAATTTTTGAATGCCATATATTCTCAAGATACTTGAAGGTCAATGCTGTTTTTGCATTTCGAATTCTAACTTTCTTTCTGGTGTCACCATCCTGGTCTATGTAGCTGCCAAGATATACAAAATGGTTTACATCTTCAACAGCTGTTCTTTTTACGTATATTTCTCAGATAAGATCTAGCATGCCATAAAGATACTTCAAGATATGATGTTAATATTCTGCTTGACCTGTCAGAACACAAAAGGTCAGGTTGCCTTTCCTTCCCCAGCGCTAGAAGAGGCCAGATACTCATTTCTACAGCAGGGTGTCTGGAACCTCTCAGACCGGACTTGAAACATTGATCTCCACGTGAGAGGCCACGGCACTAACCACTACGCCACTAACGCCAGCAAGATCCTGAAACTTGTGAACACATTTCTGACTTCTGTTCTGGAGAGTCAAAGAGAAAAATCAGCCTCCAAACATTTTACAAACAGCCGAGACAAATGACACCATTTAGAACTTATAGAACAAATGACACCATGTAGAACTTATACAACAAATGACACAATGTGTCTTGTACTTATAGAACTTCTTCAGGTTCACTAACTCACCTGTCCATTCACAGTTAGTTACACTTTCTGGTGCCTCTCTGCACGCGAACGCCCATCGCCTGTCCTCATACCAGTTGTTGTGAGTACTTCTTAAATTAGAAATATAAGTGTTGCCTTGACATTCCATGTAAGCGTCACCATCAAAATCGTTGACCCACTGACCGCTGGCAGCAGCCACCAGAAGGCCAACCATGTTAAGCATCAGGGCAAGAGAAGCCATGTCTGGGACTAATAAGTTCGGCTACAAATGCAACAAAAGTTAGTCACTTTCCACCAGCTGCAGATCCACTACTTCGCTGCACTGTTCCTCTGCTCCTTATATAGCAAGAAGTTGGTTACATCAGAATACAAATCCGAGCAGGACGTGAGAAGTTTTGTTGACACTCTAAAACCACAAACATACAAACACATATAGTATGTTAACTTACCCATACACATACCCACGCACACAGGAAATCTAAACTGTATGTAACAAATACCTGTTAAATGTTAAGAAAACAAATTATTTGTGGCAAATGATTTTTTAAGTAAGACTCTAACTTTGTGACTTATTCTTTGTGATTTATTCTTTGTGATTTATTAATTGTGATTTATTCTTTGTGATTAGAGAGCTGAACTTGACTATGGTCACGTGAGTTGACAGACTCCCAGATAATTTTCTTCAGGTGATATGCCGCAGGTCACAGATGAGAGCTGACTGTAACGAGTAATGTCACAGATGAGAGCTGACTGTGACGAGTAATGTCACAGTTGACAGTTGACTGTGACGAGTAATGTCACAGATGAGAGCTGACTGTAACGAGTAATGTCACAGATGAGAGCTGACTGTAACGAGTAATGTCACAGATGAGAACTGACTGTAACGAGTAATGTCACTGATGAGAGCTGACTGTAACGAGTAATGTCATAGACGAGAACTGACTGTAACGAGTAATGTCACAGACGTGACATTATAAATACCAGAGGCGATTGATAAGTTCTCGGCATAAGGTACAAATACTTGAAACGCACAGTTGATATTAGGTGCATTTGTAGATCAGGTTAACGTAGGATTAATCACCAGGTTTCAATAATGTAACTGCAACTAATTTTTTATAGGCTACTGAAGTGGTAATAGGTGGCAGAAATTGAGAAAATGGATAATATTTCTCATCGAGCAGTCATTCGCTATCTCTTCATCAAGAGCTTATGAGCGAAGGAGATCCATGAGGATAAGGTGGAGAATCTAGGGGAGAGTGCCCCTTCTTACAGCACGGTGAAGAAATGGGCAGCTCAATTCAAACATGGAAGGGATAGTCTGGAAGATGATCCCCGTCCAGGAAGACCAAGAACGGTAACCACCGATGAAATCACCATGCAGAAACCATGACATGATAATGGAGGATCGACGACTAACTGAACGGTACATTGCTACTGGGTTGGGCATCTCTCAGGAACACGTTCATGCCATTATTCACAATGATCTTCAAACAACAAAGGTCTCTGCTCGATGGGTCCCGAAACTTCTTGAAGCTGATCACAAACAACAGAGTCTCAACATGTCAAGAGATAATCTTGGCCATTTTTCTGCAGATTCTGAAACGTTTCTTCAGCAATTTATGACTATGGATGAGTCTTGGGTTCATCAATTTCAACCTGAAACCAAAGAACAGTCAAAGCAGTGGAATCATCATGACCTCTAAAGAAAGCAAGGGTGGTTCTTTCTGCAGGCAAAGCTATGGCTTCCATCTTTTGGGATTCAGAAGGTGTGCTATTAGTGGACTATCTTCAAAAGGCAGAACGGTCACCGGGACCTATTACGTTAATCTTGTGAAGCAACTGGGTGTCAAATTGAAGGAAAAGCATCAAGGGAAATTGACGAGAGGGGTCATCTTTCATCAAGAAAATTCTTCAGTTCATATGCCGGAGGTGGCAATGGCTGCCATTCATGAATGCAACTTCCAGGTTCTTGAACATCCTCTGTATTCCCCAGATTTGGCCCCTTCAGACTATTACCTGTTTACCAAACTCAAAAAGGAGCTCAGTGGTCACAAATTTGCTTCAGATGATGACGTCATTCATGCTGTAGATCACTTTCTACTGGCACAAGATGCTGACTTTTACAAAGAAGAGATCCGTATGCTCCAGGATCGCTGGGCTAAGTGCATAAACTTGCAGTGGGACTATGTTGAGAAATAACCAAAAAAAGGTTGTCCACAGATAATCCATTGTACCTTATGCCGAGAACTTATCAATCACCCCTCGTATGCTGAACCATATCTTCACCAGCTAACTTTCTATTAGGTACCTATGCGGTACACTGAACTATATCTTCACCAGCTAACTTTCTACTGGGTACCTATGCGGTACACTGAACCATATCTTCACCAGCTAACTTTCTACTGGGTACCTATGCGGTACACTGAACCATATCTTCACCAGCTAACTTTCTGCTGGGTACCTATGCGGTACACTGAACCATATCTTCACCAGCTAACTTTCTATTGGGTACCTATGCGGTACACTGAACCATATCTTCACCATCTGACTTTCTACTGGGTACCTATGCGTTGAACTGAACCATATCTTCATCAGCTAACTTTCTATTGGGTACCTATGCGGTACACTGAACCATATATTCACCAACTGACTTTCTATTGGGTACCTATGCGGTACACTGAACCATATCTTCACCAGCTAACTTTCTATTGGGTACCTATGTGGTACACTGAACCATATCTTCACCAGCTGACTTTTTATTATAATAAAAAACTCCACTGTCATCGGATTTCTTCTTCATCAAATTTACAGCTCCATTAATCATTTCTTGGTTGCCATGGTGACTTGCTTTCTATGGCAACGGTGTGTGTGTTTGTGTGTCTGTGTGTATGAAGGATGGGTGCTTGTGTTTGTGTGAATGCCTTGTGTGTGTGGCGTATATGGTTAAGATATATATATATATATGCATATGTATGTACATTATGTGTAATATATATATATATATATATATATACAAGGATCCGACAATTAATTAATGACACTAATTGCATAACAAATAAAATAAACAACAGTTGAAATTATAATCTGTATTTTATTCAAACTAAACCCCTTGTGCATTGATACAGCGAGTGACACGATCTAACAAACATTGGAACGACTTCTGCAGTTCTTCTGTTGGTATGGCCCTTAAACTTGATGTTACGGCCCCTTGGATGCCATCAGTATCGTCAAAGAAGAATCCTTTCAAAGGTAACTTTAATTTTGAGAATAGAAAATAATCACAGGGAGACAAATCTGGGGACTAGAGTGAATGGTTGAGAATACACACTTATTTTGGGGCCAAAACTTCTTGTACAACTACCGCCCGGTGAACCAGTGCATTATCATGAAAAAGGAAAAATCTGCCAGGTGTTGAATACTCGGCTTGGACTCGGAGAACCCTTTTCAATAGGAATTTCAAAACACTTAAATAAACTTTGGCAGTGACAGTCTGTCCCTCTGGAATAAATTCTTTGTGAATAACTCCTTTGCTGTCGTAGAAGCACACCAACACTACCTTCACTTTTGACTTTTGAAGACGAATTTTTTTGCCTTTTTGTGATGATGATGACTTCCACTGACCAATGTAGCCTTTAGCTATGGGATCACAGCGGAAAATCCATGTTTCATCCTCTACAACAATTAGATTTAAGAAATGTTTATTACTGCGACACGTTTTGATGATGTCTTTTCCAAACTCAACACACTGATGTTTTTGGTCATCAGACAACGAATGTGGTACAAATCTGCAAACAAAATTTTTCTTGCCCAAATCGTCTACTATAATTTTACGAAATAATTCTCTGTTAACACCAAATTCACTGCCATCTTCCTCACAGCCAAATAATGATCTTCTTGTATCCGTTCTCTGACTTTTGCAATGAGTTCCTCACTACGAATAGAATTTGGGCGTCCATGTCTAGTTGCATTTGTAATCGTTCCATACCACTTTTGAATCGTGAATACCACCTGAATATCTGTGCACGAGATAAACAATTATCCCCATAAACTTATCCCTTCAATTCAACTGTCTCAGTGGCACTTTTTCCTAGTTTTAAAAAGAATTTAGTGTCAGCTTTTTGCTCCATACTGATTACCTGACAATGCACCTCTAACTAGGTCAACAAAATGGGGGATTATTTGTCGACTGCTTATCGGGCAGTATGGTTATATCTAAGAAACAGAATCCACCAGCATGCAGTATTAAATTAAACGGAACTATTCTAAAGCAGGTGCAGAAATTCAAATACCTTGGTGCAGTAATAACTTCAGATGGGAAATGCAGAACAGAAATTAGGAACAGAATAGGTTAAGCAAAGACTGCATTTAAGAGAATGAGAAACATATTAGCTAACACATCTTTATCAATGAATGTTAGAAAACGAGTCCTAAAATGCTATACTGAACCTATCTTGTTATATCGAAGTGAATCATAGACAATAGGCAAGTCTGTACAAAAATCATTGGAAGCAGCAGAAATGTGGTTTATTAGAAGAATGTTGCGAATCCCCTGGATAGCAAAAATAACTAATGAAGAATGTATGAGAAGAGCTGGAGAGACAAAAAACTTTGTCAAAAAGATAAGAGAGAGACAATGTACTTTCATAGGACATACAATGAGAAGAGGGGGCATTTAAAATATTATAACAACAGGAAAAATAGAAGGAAGAAGATCAAGAGGAAGACCAAGAGAAATGATACTGGACAGTCTGACGGGATGGTGTGAGAGGAGATCACCAACTGAACTGATGGACTGCATGAAGGATCGGATACTCTGGAGAAGCAAATGATAATGATGATGATTATCGGGCGGTGATAAAAAGTTGCCAGATTATCGATTGGATACCATACTTTGCTTCGTTGATGGAATTTTTGTCTTGGCCATAATAAAATCAATCTCATTACTTAATTGTCGGAACTTTATATATATATATATATATATATATATATATATATATATATATATATATATATATGCACGAGGGTTGATTGATAAATTCGCAGCCTAAGGTACAAATACCTGAAACAGACAGCTGATATTAGACGCATTTGTAGATCAGGTTAAAGTAAGATTAAACGACCAGTTTCAAGAAATTAACTACAACCAATTTTTTTACAGGCTATATATGTATGTATGTATGTATGTATGTATGTATGTATGTATGTATGTATGTATACGCACACAGTTTACCGCAAAAACTAGATAAACTCTCAATACATATAACTAAGTATGCATGGAAAATTACAACTAACCACAACAAACATGTTTTGCATGTCTCTGGTCTCCTACAAGCGTCTAAAACACCGCCAATGATTTCAGCAGTAAATGCAAGAAATGCTGCTGTCAAATACTTTTCAGTTACAGACATTCAAACTGTCCATATCTTATTTTATATAAACTTATGTATGTCTTCTTTGTTGTGTTTTAATCAGAGAAGAATTTGAAGCTGTGGTCAGCTGATACTGCAGTGAATGTCACCTTGCGTAGGAATCGTATCGGATGGGGAGTAAGCTGAACTAGTTTTCATTTTGATGGTTGATCTAACAAGTTCCATCACCACTGAGAAGATGTCTAACAGCCTTGACTTAGCCTACTGTAGAATCACGACAGGCTGTTATTTAGTGCACGAGGTGGAGCCAGAGCTGCAGTTTGTGACCAGGTCTTGTGCTGTTCCACTAGATCACGTGATCTCTCTTACACAGTTGTTTTGTCTGAGATGTGTAGAAAAGCGAATACATGTATGTGTATCTTACACAGGTATATCTTGTGTGTAGGTGCTAGTATCCTGATATGTATATGCTCCTCTAGTATGTTAATATGTACGTGTTCCTAAAGTATGTTAATATATACATGCTCCTTATTATGTTAACATGTATATGTTCCTAAACTATGTAAATGTGTATTTGTTCTTCTAGTATGTTTATATGTACATGTTTCTCTAGTATGTTAATATGTATATGTTTCTGTAGTACGTTAATATGTATATGTTCCTCTAGTATGTTAATATGTATATGTTTCTCTGGTATGCTAATATGTATATGTTTCTCTAGTATGTTTATATGTTCCTCTTTCACAGCCATCTCTTGTATGTCAGCATATAAAGACATGTCAAAGACATATTCTGATCTTACAAATGTGCGTGTCTCCTGCAACATCTTCCTCTATAGCTACACTCCACAATCCATACTCCACACTCTATAATTAACATTCCACACTCCATACTCCACACTCTATACTTAACACTCCACTCACCATACTCCACACTCTGTACTTAACACTGCACACTCCACACTCCACGCTGAGCAAAAAGAAAAGCTCTTCTTCTGATCACATCTCACTGTTACCTGCCAAATCTCTGCTCACTTCGAGGTTCTGTCTGGGAGCTCAACTTGCAACTGCTCCTGGCTCCACCCACCCACCCCCACACCCCTTCTTAAATAACCCAGCATCCCTGGTGGTTGCTTGTGGCTGTTATAATACCCAGGACAAGAGCAAACAATCTTAACAAGAAAACAACATAAAATTTCCATCTTTAAATCTTTCAGTTATTTATTGTAACAACTTCTACATTTCTTTGCTTGTTTTGAAACATTTCACTCACAGCTAAACCAATTTTGTGTTTTTCTAATTTCTGAAAGTAATATATGTTTTCTTATCAGCTTTATGTGTAAGACCTGGGTGTGCTACAAAGTTAATTTCAATCAAAAGCAGCAAAACAAATAAATTGATGTTCCAATTTGATAAAATTTTTTTCTGGAATGGAAGTGAAGAACTAATTATACGAGGATTTTTTAGAAATGAGAAATAAAAGAATGAAGAACACAGAAGACAATAAAGTTATTATATTTTCAACCTTGTCAGATGTCAGAGGTCAAAGGTAGCTACAACAATTCGCAAATATTTAACATCCACCTCCTGTCCTCCTTGTGGTTGTCATGGACGCTGTAGACACCGTTGATGACTCTCTCAGGCGGCACGTAGTAGTTCATCTCACCGTCCCAGTCGTTGATAAACTCGGTGCGATAACAGTTCCATGTTGTCCATCCTAAGATGTTACAACACCTGAACATGAATCTCTTGTCTTCATATTTGTTGTTATTGGTGCTTCTTATACCTGTCACCACTTTCTGATCAGGACAGTAAAAATCTAAAGGTTAGTCGTAATTACTGAGGAAACCTGAAAGAACAAAGATTCAAGAAATTATAATCTTTCCACATTATTTTTGACAGTTTGAAAAAAAGAATACAATTTTTTTCAAATGTTGAATATTAAGTTATGATACTGGTATTTGCTTCATGTAGAAAACGTAGTTTCCGGTCACGTGGTTGTATGGTAAGTCTAAAGAAGTATTTCAGATCTTTCGTCGATGAGCAAGTGTCAATGTTAGGTGACCTACCCTGAAGATGAGCAAGTGTCAATATTAGGTGAGCTACCCTTAAGATGAGCAAGTATCCATATTAGGTGACCTACCCTTAAGGTGAGCAAGTATGCATATTAGGTGAGCTCAGTGGACGCACTGGTTCGGACCATCATATTTGACTAACTTGCAGAGGTCATCCTAGTCTTAATAAAAATAGAAGAAAATGGACAGAGATTGCTAGAATTTTGTTCCTACAAGCACACACGCGTAATACACATCTTTTCAAAGATGAAAGATCATCATAAACTAATATGGTGCCATCACAGATCAGGATACTGGCACCAGCTCGACTTTGTACTCATATTAAAGTGGCCAACTTTCCTGTATTACGTACATGGGACAGTCTCGTATTATAAGTATTTGTCCCCAGAATCGTATTACTTCAGTCGGGAAGCCTAAATGTCACCTGTTTTAAAAGATATGCTCCTTATCTTCCCACACTCTAATCTTTGATCTCCCTATGTTCAGAAATACACACAGTTTTAACAATTATCTTATTGGAAATGTTACTGTTTTGAAGAAAATGTACTCTGCAGAAATACAGCAAGTAGACCTGATTTGTGCACATTTGTAAGTGAAGTTAAAAACATAACCTGATTAAAATCTGGGGTTACAAATTGAAATTTACCCCCCCCCCCCTGTGTCCCGCTTTATTGGCTGTCCCGTATATTGGCTGAGCCTGATGTCCTTAAAAAACCAGGTTAAGACCACCACAAGAGTTACAGTAGTACTTACACACTGCACTAAACGAGGTCGGCCCCAGGAATTTTGCTTCCTGGTATAGTAGCATACCTTGCCGTTCCCACACAATTCTCCAATGAACACTTAATATTTGAAAACCGATTATGTTAAGTAAACTTCAACATGTCTGACAATTCATTTTAAATAGTATTCATTCCAATTTATACATTAATATTTTAAAAATCATACAACAAACAATAAGTTTATAACAAAATGAGAAACAAAAGAAATGAATGCATATAACATGACTTATATCATCACAATACTCATCACACGCACAAGAAACATCTTTTAAACCACAGACAATGGTTTGTGTATGTTTCGTTTTTAGCACATATGCTTTCGCATTTTTGTTTTTGCATTTCTACTGTTTCAAGTAAATATCTAGAGTTTAACAAGACAGTTTTCTTGCTTTCAATCAATCAAGTGCCGTGCCGCGTGGCCTAGGCGATAATTTCTCTCCACAGTTCCCTGTCTTTAGACTTTATTATGAGATCCGCCGATGACTTTCTTCCTGGCCACACTGACAGCCCATCCAGTAACTTCTCTCTCTGTCTCTCTCTGTCTCTTCTTCTCTCAGTTTTTTCAGTTGCCACAGTGTGTTCCAATTTTCCTCTTCTCAAAAATTGTCCTATAAATCTCGCTTGTCTGCCTCTGATCTTTGCTATAATTTGCCTTTTAACTCCAGCCGCTCTTAAGACTTCTTCGTTGGTTTTCTTAGCTGTCCATGGTACCTTCAACATCCTTCTTATGAACCACATTTCCATGGCCTCCATTTCTAACTGCACTCACTTATTCATGAACCATGCTTCACATCCATAAAACAAAATTGGCTCGATGTAAGATTTAAGTACTCGGAATCTTGTTTCCATTGATATGGATCTGTTGCACAAGATGTTTCTAATTGTCTGGAATGCAGACTTGGCCTGAGCACGTCTACTTTTTATTTCGTTATGACATTTCCCATCAGCTGTTATAATCATTCCTAAGTACTTGAATCTATCAACTTGTTTCAGATTTGTGCCATCGATGGTAATGCTACATTTTGGTGGTATTCATTGCTTTCATCTTCGCAAAATCAGAAAGAGATCAGTGTAGTCTCATATTTCTTTTTTTTTTTACCAATTTCATGGTCAGCTGAAATCATAGCAAGTCCTTCCACTTGAGTTTCGGTCACTTTTGAGTGTTAAAAAAAAGTTTACTAGCAACATTCATTTCATTTAAAACATAATGCCATATAGCAAGGCAACATAACATTTGTAATCCCTGACTTTAAGGCTAAGTGTTTCAGTTTACCATCTTGATGTTTTGTCCACTGTCATCAGCAATTTCTATCAAATCATCATAAAAGTCGCCAAGAGATTATCCAGAAGACGAATGGCTTCGATTATAGATTCTCATCTGGTTATAATTAGTAAATTGTGCATTAGCAATACAACGCGATACTGACGCTGAGAAAAATATACAATTTCTGAGTTGTTTCATATCATAAAACTTCTTCTCTACATAACAGTGCTGCATCACTGACAAAACAAGGCGAGAGAATGAGGGAAAAAATAATAAAATTGAAAAAAAGAAGCTCTTGGATTTAAGTCTCTAATGCGTTGTTGAACTCCTGAATGTTTCCATTTCATATTTGATGTATTTTTCTGTCGTGCCCACACAAGCTTGCCATCGAATATTTACATCTGACGATTTCCTAAGAACACATTCAGTCAACACCGAGAATGTAGTAGCTGCTACAGGAATGAAAATAAGAAATTGCTCATGAATATTGATATCACTTAGATATATATTAACAAACCTTCCAAACTTGCAAATTAGTCAGTCAGTCATTTGCATGTCCCTTGGGGAACTTTGCCTCCCTAAGAGCTCTCCTATAGGCCTCTCGGTTGTGAGCAAGACGCCAATGCAGCTGATGCATCCATTTGCAGATTATCAACGAAAACTTGCAAATGGTGTTATTAGTTCAGTGTGACTTACATCTGGAGTACAGTCTGTAACTATATAATGGCCACAGAGAGGAGAGAAGTCAATCTATTTTGAAGATAATCTTGGGCCGATGCACACGTAAGTATGGTCACTAATAAATGAAAAAGTGTTTCTTAAAAAAAATTCGATTTTCATTTTTTTTTTTCAGTTCATCCCACTTTCGCCATTTTTGCGCCCCCCCCCCCCCCTCAAGGGGAAAAAAAAAACTCCAACTAAAACACTCGCCGCCCAGTGCCCCCTATCGGTAGAGCCAGCACTGACGCGGAAATGTTACTTTTGGAAGCTGTGTCACTTAACTGTATCACGCCATGTCTAATTTGTTGTCGCTGTTGAACAAAATGCCTACCACTAGAGAATGTGAAGCAATTGTGTGACTTGAAGAAAGCACTGCTCATCTATACTTTTAAATGACTGTTGAGTGCGTGTATATTTGTCACTAGATTTATTATTATTATTATTATTATTTGTACTATCCACTATTTTGTAACAAGTAGTTAAAAAAACTTGTCGCATGTAAAGTATCTGAAATTAAATTTCACAAAAGCAACTCCTTTTACAGAATCTATGGCTAGTCTGTCTCTCTAAACAGGTGCCACAAAATGGTACGACAAGCGAGAGTCTCTCTAAACAGGTACCACAAAATGGTACGACAAGCGAGAGTCTCTCTAAACAGGTACCACAAAATGGTACGACAAGCGAGAGTCTCTCTAAACAGGTACCACAAAATGGTACGACAAGCGAGAGTCTCTCTAAACAGGTACCACAAAATGGTACGACAAGCGAGAGTCTCTCTAAACAGGTACCACAAGCTGGTACAACAATCGAGAGTCTCTCTAAACAGGTACCACAAGCTGGTACGATAATGAGAGTCTCTATAAACAGGTACCACAAGCTGGTACGATAATGAGAGTCTCTCTAAACAGGTACCACAAGCTGGTACGATAATGAGAGTCTCTATAAACAGGTACCACAAGCTGGTACGATAATGAGAGTCTCTCTAAACAGGTACCACAAGCTGGTACGATAATGAGAGTCTCTCTAAACAGGTACCACAAGCTGGTACGATAATGAGAGTCTCTCTAAACAGGTACCACAAGCTGCTATTACCGATAAAGACATTCTTCCATTTTGTTTTTTACTTAGGATATTGTCAGAGTGAAGAAAATGCGTGCAATCATCGGAAATGCGGGTAAAACAAGGAATTCACTTAAATTTGTGCAGACAGTAATTTAAAATGTGAGGACAGGTCCTGAAAGATGAGGCAACCCTACGCAAATCGAACAAGAGTAGTCAACAACGAAAGTAGCTGCTCAGCAAGATGCTATTATGTATGTAAGTGACGTTCGTTTCTTTTAGGTGCCGGAAGTCGGTGTTTTTAAGTGTACCCACATGCAGACGAGACCGTCGATATTAGTTGAGCCTCCATTTCTGTTTACTGTTACAGTTGCATTTTGAAGCTCAGTTAAGTTAAAACAAAGTATTTTATCGAAGAGAAACATATTCGCAATGTCTGGCTCTTGGAGACGTCCTAGAGGTCGCGGTATGCGCAGAGGCGGTTCTAGTTTTGTCCAGGCTGGACGTGGATCTACCGGGGATTACAAAGATTCGGTTAGTCCGCGACAACAACCCCAACATTGCCAGGACACAGGTAAGGATTGACGGAATTATTTGTTGTCTAGGTACATGATTATACACTTAGAACAAGAAGAAATCATCGATTCGTGATGTAGTCTAGGTACATAATTATACAATTATAACATGAAGAAATCGACGATTTATATCGTTATATATTTTACGAACGCAAATTACTCGCTCCTTTCCATCCGGAAGTACAAATGAGTTCTTTCCATCCAAACCAAATACGTTCTCCTCCAGTTTAAATACGCTATTCACTTGCGGTCTAAATACGTTATTCTTGGTAAATGGAAACGTTATTCTCTGTAAATCGTTATGCTTCTTCAATCCAAATACGCTTTTTTCTGTCCAAGCTATGCTCTTCAACTCCAGTGTAAATATTCCCTTCTCTTGCAGTTTAATGTTTTTTTTTTGGTATCTTGTTCGTCATAAACTTTTTATAAAATTTTAACATTTATGTTAACTACAGGAATATTTATGAGAGCTGTTATTGCTGTTATATCCAAGCTGGGTGTAAAGGAATATCTTGATGAATATTTGTAAATATTTGCCACCTAAATCTGTCATTCTCATTCTGATAGCTTCTGTGAATGTTTTTCTATATATTCTGGTCTTTAACTTTGTTTAGTGTCCCAGTTGAGCATAGAGCTCAGTCATTGCTAAGCCACTAATCTCTGGATATGGTCATGAGAACCGTTTCACTGATGCTAGAAGCTCTTCATATTTTGGAGTTTTGCAAACAGAATTTCTTATTTCTGCATCATCATGGATGTTCCTGTAATTCCCCAGGGAAATGTTCATTCTTTTCCTTGGATTCATAATTCTGGCTCCGTACAAAATTTATTGAGGATTCAGAGCATGTGAAAATATAAAGAAGGCAAAATGAAGATCTGGGTAAAGCTGGGGTGACCATTCCCAACCCAGCACATCACAGGTGGCGGATGGTGAAAGTCCTCCAGATATGGATTTAGATTTACCCAAATAAGCAGGTGCGGACCAACTGGCGGTAGACTCAGAGAGCCAGGTGGGGTAGTAGGTGGCTCTACTACTTCTATAAAGTGCCTCAGGTGCTCAGTGAAGGGAATACCAGGCGGGTAAGAGGTGCCTTAAAACCTCTTGCTCCCGCTGCCTTGCGGGTAGAACAGGGAGTCCAAAAGCTAGCGGAGAGTCCATACACAAACTGACAGAAGGCAGCGGGAAACCACTGTTGTAGCTCCCAAGAACAATTATGCTTATTCAGAGTAATAGATTTGTCATGAACGACGTTAATGGATGTTCCTCTGGAACAACCTCGTCCATTAGGGCAGCTCACGAGCCACAGATGAGGCCAGATCGTCATCAAGCTACTAGTGGCAAAACTAACAAATTCAAAATAGCAACATGGAATGTTAGAACTTTATTCCAGGCTGGAAAATTAGAAAATTTAAAGAGGGAAATGGAAAGGATGAAGATTAACATATTAGGAATGAGTGAAGTTAGATGGTGCAGGGAAGATAAACTTTGATAAATATACAATAATATATTCAGGAAGTGAGAAACATGAACGAGGAGTAGGAATAATATTTGACGAAGAAACAGCAAGGACAATTGTAGGATATTTGAACATCTCGGACCGAGTCCTGCTAGCCCAACTGAAAGGATGACCAGTAAACATAAATATTATACAAGTGTACGCTCCAACGTCTGAAAGTTCTGAAGAAGATGTACACCTATTTTATAATGACATAGAGGCAGCCCTAAAACACACAAAGTTACATGAAGTTACTATAGTCATTTGAGATTTTAATGCCAAAGTTGGCAAAGGAAGAACTTCAGACATCGTTGGTGACTATGGACTGGGGGAGAGGAATGACAGAGGTAGTAAATTAATTGAATGGGCAAGAATACATAGCATGGTTGTAGGAAACATCTGATTTAAACAACATCCCCGAAGACTGGCAATGTGGTGCAGCCCAGACAAAAAGACTTTAACCAGGTAGACTATGTATTAATCAAAAAACGATTCCGGAATGCATTACTGACAACAAAAACCATGCCAGGAGCCGACTGCAATAGTGACCATGACCCACTCTGTGGAAAAATTAGAATAAAGCTACAGAAAGCATGCATAAAAGTGAGAAACATCAAACTGAATACGAAACTCCTTAAAAATGACCAAGAACTGTGAGAACAATACAAAGTTATTATAACAAATAGATACAATACAATAGCAAAGATAAATAGTATAGATGAACAATGGGCAATATTAAGAGATTCTATCCACCAAACTGTTAAGGAGATAATACCACTGAAAAAAAGAAGTCATAAAAATAAATGGATGACAGACGAATCTTAGGACTGATGGACAAGAGGAGGAGGAGTAAAAATAACCAAGAAAAATATAGCAAGATAAATAAGGAAATAAGACGCAAATCCAGAGAAGCAAAGGAAGTGTGGTTAAATGAACAGTGCAGACAGATAGATGACTTTCGTAATAAAGACAACAAAAATATACACAAATGAATTAGTGAACTCAAACAGGCAGGAAAACAAAATATACCACAGGATGCTCGAAATCAAAAGAAGTTAAAATGTTAATGGGAAAAGAAGACATTGTGGACAGTACATCAGTGAGCTATATGGAGGAGAAAGACCAGAATTAATACCAGATACTGAAAATTATGATGGACCACCAATACTTGAAGATGAAATCATAGATGCCATCAAACACATGAAGAAAGGAAAAGCGACTGGGCCTGATAATATAACAATAGAAGAAATAGAGGCACTAGAGGAGATAGGAATAAATATAATAACCAAGTTATTGAATAACATTTACAACAGTGGTTATATGCCCAATGACTTGCTTAAATCCACGTTTATAGCACTACCAAAGAAACCAGGTGCAAAGGAATGTGATGACCACCGGACTATCAGCCTCTCATGTCACATAACGAAGCTACTTCTGAGAATAATTATAAGAAGGAAGAACAAGGAAAAAGATACAAATAGAAATAACAGATGAACAGTTTGGATTTGTTGAAGGAAAGGGAATACACAATGCCATTTATGTTTTACGAACACTAACAGAAAGAGCTTTAGAAGAATAGAAAGATCTCTACATATGCTTCATTGATTATACCAAGGCATTTGACAAGGTGAAACATAATGAAATGATTAAAATGCTTGAAGAACGTCAATATAGACGGCCAAGACCTGAGGATTGTAAAACATCTATACAAGAAGCAGCAATTCGAGTTGAAAATAAAACTGGAAAATATCAACCTATAAAACAAGGGGTGTGACAAGGATGTGTAATATCTCCAGACCTTTTTTTCTCTGTACAGGGAGAATATTCTAAGAATGATCATAACAGAACCAGGCATAAAAATTGGAGGATACAATATTAACAACCTTTGGTATGCTGACAACACAGTACTGATAGCTGAGAACTAACAAGACCTGCAAAATCTCTTGGATAAAGTCACCAAAGAAAGTGAACAGAACCTTACTTTGAACATCAAAAAGACAGAGACTATGGTTATATCTAAGAAACAGAATCCACCAGTGTGCAATATAAAATTAAATGGAACTATTCTAAAGCAGAGGTGCAGTAATTCAAATACCTTGGAGCAGTAATAACTTCAGATGGGAAATGTAGAACAGAAATTAGGAACAGAATAGGCCAAGTAAAGATTGCATTTCAGAGAATGAGAAACATATTATGCAACACATCCTTATCAATGAATGTTAGAAAACGAGTCCTAAAATGCTATATTGAACCTATTTTGTTACATGGAAGTGAATCATGGACAATAGGCAAGTCTGCACAAAAATCATTGGAAGCAGCAGAAGTGTGGTTTATTATAGGAATGTTGCAAATCCCCAGGACAGCAAAAATTACTAATGAAGAATGTATGAGAAGAGCTGGAGAGACCAAAAAATCTTGTCAAAAAAATAAGAGAGAGACAATGTACTTTCATAGGACAAGCAATGAGAAGAGGGGGCATTGAAAATATTATAACAGTAGGAAAAATAGAAGGAAGAAGATCAAGAGGAAGACCAAGAGAAATGATACTGGACAGTCTGACGGGATGGTATGAGAGGAGATCACCAGCTGAACTGATGGCCTGCATGAAGGATCGTGTACTCTGGAGAAGCATAATAGCCAATGCCTGATGATGATGAAAATGAAGATATATTTTGTTTGGCACCAGAAAAAGAAGAATAAACATGGTTCTGATTCCAGAAACAAACCAAGAACTTTTAAGCCACCAGGACATAGTAAAAGTCCTTGTAAAATGGACAGAAACTATTGTTGGGACCTAACTTTCTTCTTTCCACACAGCAGCTTTGTGTGCTTTCCATGTTCTGCAACTTTACTGAGAACTTGTTAGATTCTGTAAATATGTTGAGAACAAGGTGTAGTGAACTTGCTATATTCTGTAAATTTACAGATAGTTACTGTGAGCTTGCTATATTTTGTAAATTTACTAAGAGCTTGTTAATGTGAACTTTCTGTATTCTGTAAATTAAGCAAGATCTTGTTACTATGACCTTTCTGTATTTTGTAAATTTTACTGAGAACTAGTTAGTTACTGTGAGTTTTCTGTAAATTTAATGAGAACATGATGCTGTAAGCTTGCTCTATATTCTGTAACTTTACTGGGAATTTTTTAATTTATATTTTTGTGTGTGTGTAGGGTATACAGTACATCTTTCTCCATAATCTTATCTAAGTTTTTTTTTTTAAATTGCAGTTTGTATTTAATGTACCTGTTCATCATTTACATGGCACAAGAGTGCACTCTCTGTAGCATCAATGCTAAGTTTTCCTCTCTGTTAACGACACTCTCTTGTTTAAAAGATCTTACTCTGCAAATAGAACTGCCTTATCTGTCTGACTTGATTTCAGCATGACATTTGTCACATGCTGTTGCTGTTGTTCTGTTGTGGCTGAATTTACCCACACATCTCATGCTTTTCAGTTTACTTGATGTTATCATGCTTCTGTGAGATGAACTTGATCATTTTGTTTGTTCTCCAAATTTTCTGCTTGTGGTTAGAACAGAGAGGATGGTGACCTCAGAATATCTTGTCTAAAGAAATGTATATTCTGTATGAGAATCTGTACTTCAGATTATACGAATAAATTTGATAGATAAGAACTGACCATGATATTTACATGCTAGAAATGAATGCTGCTGTATGATGATCAGTTTTGTGAGTGAATACACATTAGGATAAAAGAAGGGTCAAAGATGGTTATTATGCAAACATGTGTTCATTTCTAGCAATGTTGGACAGTTTTGTGGCAATGCTTTGTATCAGTTACAAGATTAAAGTGTTACAATGTGTTGTTTTTATTTGAAAGGTTATCACTGTCATGAGAGAAAGAGCCATGACCTAAATTTTGCAGGCTAACTGACTGCCTGTTGCCAAGGGTGGCAGTGACCTGTCCCCTCCCTCCAGTTGATAAACTTATAATAAGTCACATCCAGCATTGGTAAGACAGATAAAAAAGCAGTTACCATTCCTGTTATTGCTGCAGATTGCAACAAGGAAGTTGTTTTTCAAATGTAAAAAGTGTGCCTTGATTAACAAGTCAACTCAGCCTTGAATGTGCAGTATTCTTTGAATTCCAAACTGCTTTAACAGAAATTTAGTAGTGTAGGTTTTCTGTTTGTCTTACATTCTGTCTTCTCATGATGTGATGAAAGAGTTTATCTTTTCCTTATGGTTGTAGTTAGTTATCATTGTTCAGCAACTTCTCTTAATGCTTCATTTCTTTGTCTGGCTGTCAAGCTTATGTCGCAGCTTTCATCAAAACCACATCAGACTGGTTGTTTACTGTTTCGTCAATTTATTGAAGTTTCTTAAGCAAAAACTAATATACAGGGTGTACATAAAGTCCCTGAGCACTTTAGAAAATTTACAACACCTGTTGTAATAATTGATACCTCATTTTAAATAGAAACTCTGAAAGTTTATTCTGAGTTCACGTGGACTTGACATGAGCCCCATGTGTGATGTGGCTAATGTCGAAACAGTATTCCAACTCCAGCCACACTTGGCACAGCATATCTGATGTGATGGTAACAACTACCATTGTTATGGGACATTTCAGGTCTTAAGCATCAGTAGGCAATGGTGCACAAAGTTGATGCCCTAGATGCACCATCAGAAGAAAGAAATCACTAAGTGTCAAATCAGGAGAATTTGCAGGCCACTTCATGAAAGCACAGTCATTGTCTGTTGCTCTTCCAATCCATGTTTGGTAGCTTATGGTTGAGATGCTTGCAAACAGTTTTGTGGAAGTGAAGGGCTACCCCATCTTGTTGGTAGATGAAATCTTTTGAATCATCAGTCAATTGCAGCATCAGCCAGTCATTTAACATGGCTAGGCAGGTGTTGCCAGTGATTGTTGCTTCCAGAGAGAAGAATGGCTCATACACTTTCTCAGATGAAATGGTGCCACAGGGTGGCAGAGTATTGTAACAATTGTGGTGTGGAAGTTTGGACTAAAAACTTTCAGACTTTCTCTTCAAAATGAATCATCAGTTATTACAACAGGTGTTATATTACTCCAGTAATGAATTTTCTAAAGTGTTCAGAGATTTTATGTATACCTTGTAGATTTTACGCTGTAACTTGAAACTCTTTTTACACTTTTAAGGTAAGTTAAAGGTAGCTCTGTCACATCATAAAGAACCTACAGGGATATGATGCTGGTGCCCATATTTTCTTTGACCAGTTGACCAATTATAGAGTGATGTCAACATCATTCCTGGCCACTTCACCTTTCCCAGCCGCAAAGAGAGGGGCCAGATGAACTGATATCTTTCCCCCGGAATGCCTCCACAGACTAGTAAACTTTCCTCTGGAATGTCTCCACAGACTAGTAAACTTTCTTCTGGAATGTCTCCACAGACTAGTAAACTTTCCTCTGGAATGCCTCCACAGACTAGTAAACTAACCTCTTTCCTCTGGAATGCCTCCACAGACTAGTAAATTGACATCTTTCCTCTGAGATGCCTCCACAGACTAGTGAACTAACCTCTTTCCTCTGGAATGCCTCCACAGACTAGTGAACTGACATCTTTCCTCTGGAATGCCTCCACAGACTAGTAAACTAACCTCTTTCCTCTGGAATGCCTCCACAGACTAGTAAATTGACATCTTTCCTCTGAGATGCCTCCACAGACTAGTGAACTAACCTCTTTCCTCTGGAATGCCTCCACAGACTAGTAAACTGACATATTTCCTCTGAGATGCCGCCACAGACTAGTAAACTGACATTTCCTCTGGAATGTCTCCACAGACTAGTAAACTGACATATTTCCTCTGGAATGCCTCCACAGAATAGTAAACTGACATATTTCCTCTGGAATGCCTCCACAGACTAGTAAACTGACATATTTCCTCTGAGATGCCTCCACAGACTAGTAAATTGACCTCTTTCCTCTGGAATGTCTCCACAGACTAGTAAACTGACCTCTTTCCTCTGGAATGTCTCCACAGACTAGTAAACTGACCTCTTTCCTCTGGAATGCCTCCACAGACTAGTAAACTGACCTCTTTCCTCTGGAATGTCTCCACAGACTAGTAAACTGACCTCTTTCCTCTGGAATGCCTCCACAGACTAGTAAACTGACCTCTTTCTTCTGGAATGCCTCCACAGACTAGTAAACTGACCTCTTTCTTCTGGAATGCCTCCACAGACTAGTAAACTGACCTCTTTCTTCTGGGAACGCCTCCACAGACTAGTAAACTGACCTCTTTCTTCTGGAATGCCTCCACAGACTAGTAAACTGACCTCTTTCTTCTGGAATGCCTCCACAGACTAGTAAACTGACCTCTTTCCTCTGGAATGCCTCCACAGACTAGTAAACTGACCTCTTTCTTCTGGGAATGCCTCCACAGACTAGTAAACTGACCTCTTTCTTCTGGAATGCCTCCACAGACTAGTAAACTGACCTCTTTCTTCTGGGAATGCCTCCACAGACTAGTAAACTGACCTCTTTCTTCTGGGAATGCCTCCACAGACTAGTAAACTGACCTCTTTCTTCTGGGAATGCCTCCACAGACTAGTAAACTGACCTCTTTCTTCTGGAATGCCTCCACAGACTAGTAAACTGACCTCTTTCTTCTGGAATGCCTCCACAGACTAGTAAACTGACCTCTTTCTTCTGGGAATGCCTCCACAGACTAGTGAACTGACCACTTTCCTACTCAAGATCCCAATTTTTTAAAGGACATTCTCATATTTTTCTAGTAAAATCTTCTTATCATAAAAAGTGCTTTTGTCCTTTCCATGTTTCTGCCGTTATAACCAACCTTCGCTGGGATATTACAAAGAATAATCTACTGTTATTCTTGTTCCAAGATAACTAAATCATCTGTTTGTGTCAGTGCCTTTTAGTTTACATGGATGTTACAGTTCAGTGCCTTTACTTTCATGTTGCTATTGTTTATGTCTCAGTTAATATTTAATCTGTTAGTCAGTTCCTGGAGAATGTCTGTTTTCACTGAGGATTGTTTGCTTGCCGTTCCTTTTGGTAATGTAGACGCCTTTCTAAAATATGTAGAGCAAAATTTGTAGTCATGAAATTGAAATGGATAAGAGCATTAGCACATCTTCAGCACTTTTCAAGTGAAATATTTAGCTGTGAAATTGTATATTTTGAAGAATGGAAGATCTGTTTTCAAACAAGATTTAAAACCTTTCATTTGTTCTGTTCTGTCAGCCAGTGATCTAACTTTGCAGTAAAGTCTGCTGTATCGTGTAAGTTGCAGTCAGAGCAGTTTGTGAAATTTCAAGACCTGCTTCTAGGCTCTTGTTGCTGGTTATAGGGCAAGGCACACATAAGTGAACTAAAACTGCAATCTGCACCATTCTCAACCAATCATCCTGTGACTGCCACCTCAGAGACAAGACAGGTCAAAGATTTGCCATTGCCACATGATTGTGCTGGAGTCGTGACCTTTGAGAAAGATATGAGTCCAGGAAACAAAGACTTTTGTTCAGAGATGATTAATCCAGTCTACCATAAACTAATAAGGGGCTTCAGTGAACTAATGCAGTTTTATTTATTTAAAGAAAATAAGAGAACAGAAACAAAGATAAAGCGTGTAATAATAACAACATTCTTGCTGGATTAAAGTCTCTTGTTTCCTTTGTATCTTTCTCTTAGACAGAGATGAAACTTTGCACAAAATGTGCCCTGGCCATGAGTTGAGATCATCCATGTGGAGAAATCTTTAACAGTGTCATGTTGTTGTAGCCTGCTCATCTTCTGTAAGGGGCCAAGCATTGCTTGTGTTCTCTGCTGCCTTTTTTTTCACAGTGGTTTGGCATTAGAGTCAGAAGTAAATATTGGCTGGAATTTGAACATGAACTTGGTTTTGTGATTTGTTTTAGTGGTGGAAATGGTGAGAATTCTGTAATGAGGACATTATCAGATAGACTGCGATGATCTCCAACAGCAGACAAAAGCACCAACAGCTTACAGCTCTATAATGATTATTTTATTGCCCTAGCTGTATGTCACACTAGCCTGGTGCTAGAGAGCATGACTTAGAGACAGGTCAGGAAAGTTTCTCACCAGCTTAGTTCTGTTGACAGGGTCATCCTTTTCAGACAGGACGGTGGTTGAAAGAGGGGACAGTCTTGAAGCAGGAAGAAGGTTTCCAACACATATCAGACACCACAGATGGTAGGTGGAGCCTATAATAAAGTGCAGAGTTGTCAAGTCTGAACAAAGCTTGAAAACTACAGTGAAGTGATGGAGGGTGAGACTGTCTTCCCATTCTCAGAGTTGAGACTTTTCTTGATCAAGTGATCGACTGTATATTGCTAGATCTTCACTGTGTAATGGGAATAATGAATGAGCAGAACTTTATTTTCAAGCACTGAAGAATTGGTCACACAGGCCTGTCTGGCATTCTGCCCTGTATCTGTCAAATTTTCTTTGAAGCTTGGGAAGGAACACTGAGAAGCAGAATTAAATCAAGAACAGCAAACATGAATTGGTAGCTTTTATTGAGTTAGTGGGGGTGATGCACAATTCTAGAAGAAAGTGTTGACAAAAATGATGAGAATAACATTGAAGGATGGAATAAAAAGCATGAAAATACAAGTGTTGATCAGAAATGTCATCATACTTGAGCTAAAATGCGAGAAGGAGGGCCGGTTGCATGGTGAACATACAGTAGAATTGATGCTTGAGGCAAGCCATAGATTGCAGACCACAGACACAGTAGAGGCAACATCAGGAGGTGATGAAACTTTCTGACACTAGTGCAAAAGATTGGATGAGAGGTGATGTCCAAGACCTTGCCAGTCTAAGATTTTGTCTTATGAGCAGGGAATCAAGTGATATGGGCAGAAAACATAAGAAATAATATTGGGACATTTTATAATATAATATATGGCAACATGTGTTAGATGCAACACATTTTCAGTCACATTCTCTGTTAAATTTTAATTATCTGAAAGATAAGCTTTTTATGTTTGTTTTTGTTTTTAATGTTTAAATAATGTTTTGTCTTTTTTTACTGTTCTTGAAGATGTCTGGCTAAAATGTTGGTTGCTATGGTTGGTGTTTTGTTTTAGCCATGTTCTTGTCTTATCTTTTTTTACTTAACTTTTTAAAAATGATACCATAAACCTTTCATGCACAAAAAATGTGAAATGATTAAGACTGTGCATTAATCATTTATGGGTCAGGTGCAGCTTCTGGACTCTGTGATAGTAATATGAATATGCAGATGCAAAAAAGTACATGGAGAAAAAAAAGGAATTTGTGATACATTTCTAAAGTCAGGAGCTCATGATAATGGACAGTGGAAAATTAACATAGAAAAGTGGAATGAGAGAAATCATTTTCTTCTATCAGGTACACAGCAGTGGAAGATAAGAGTTATCAGATGATGTACTCACCACAGTTCTGTGTGTCGTAAGAATGTGGACAAGAACATGCTGAAGAACTTAAGTTTATGAAATGTGGTGGGCAGACAAGATACAAGAAACACACACTATACAAAATATCTAGAGAAATGAGATGTATTGGCCTTGCCATGAAGATGCAGTGAAGATCATGCTTCAGAGAATGGACAGAGCAAATAAACACAGACATACCAGTAACAGAGATTGTGAAGACTTAGATGGACAGAACCAAGCTTGGCAGGGCTGCATCATGAAACAAGAGACAGAGCAAGCTGGGAGATCCAGTGAAGCCAGCCTTCCCCGAGGGGGTAGCACATGATGATTGTTAGTGAGTGTGATGCCAAACCACTTATAGCTCAGGCTTAGGCAAGCTTTTGCTGTAGAGGCCCCTTGGAAGATGTTGTGTAGTTTTGGAACATATACTTCACTGATGTCAGTCACAGTTGTTAATTTTATAAGAGTTTTTACTTACACCTATCTATAGCTGAACCTTGTAACATCATTTTGTTATGTTATAACATCATAACAGTGTTCTGTATTTACTGTTACAGCATGCTTCATTTTACAGTGAACACATAGTGTTATTAATTTGACATCACTGCATTGTTTTCTTTTTCTTTATAATTGCTTTATTCTTATCATACTTGTGTCTGAATGTATTTAATTTACTTCTGACAGGAATTACAACTTATAAATTGTTTTATTTTTATTTTGGCCACATTAAACGTCATGATAATTTAGAGAAGACCGTATTGGAAGGATACATAATGGGAAAAAGAAAAAGAGGAAGACCGAAACGAAGATGGCTGCAAGACATCGTTGATGATCTGGAAATGGATGCAGCAGCAGCAGGCCATCTTGCTCACAACCGAGAGGCCTACAGGAGTGCTGTTTGGGAGGCAAAGTTCCGCAAGGGACATGCAAAGGAATGAATGAATGAAATGAATGAAATTGTTTTACTTTCTTAATTTATAAGGTGTAAGTCTGAGTTGTTATGTTGGATCTCACATAGTGAAAATTTGGTTTCATGAGCAAAGAACACCTATACATTATCAGGGGAAGGTGTTCATCTAGGGAGTTTATTGAAAACAGGAGTGAAGACAGCATCTAGTTAGCAGTCCAAGTAAGGTGTGTTATTTTAGAACCAATTGGCAACTTTTTCCTACATCATGGCTTTATGGTGTGTCACAGTACTTTTGTGTTCCCAGCCATTTGTCATTCCAGCTGTCTGTTCTATATTTTGTTCATTGTTTGGTTAGCAGGCATCATGCTTGTTGACAAGAGAAAAACAGTCCAAGTGTGCCAGAGAAATGATGACCTTGATGGGAGTACTGGAGATGTTGTATAAATACCAGAATCCTTTCATTGCTTTTTTTTTTTTTAATATGGTCAAAAATTATACCTGCTCTTCATTTAGCTTTATCTCCTACCATGGTACATTCTTGTACTGATCTTATTAATTCTTCCAGCAATATGTCCATTATCTCTAAGGTATTTCCTCCACCAGATTTGTGTTTGGTCTCATTTAGATGGGTACTAGTGTATCATGTGTGTAGAGTCAACATTTAGATGGGTACTTGTGTTTCATGTGTGTAGAGTCAACATTTAGATGGGTACTTGTGCATCATGTGTGTAGAGTCAACATTTAGATGGGTACTTGTGCATCATGTGTGTAGAGTCAACATTTAGATGGGTACTTGTGCATCATGTGTGTAGAGTCAACATTTAGATGGGTACTCGTGTTTCATGTGTGTAGGGTCAACATTTAGATGGGTACTTGTGCATCATGTGTGTAGAGTCAACATTTAGATGGGTACTTGTGTTTCATGTGTGTAGAGTCAACATTTAGATGGGTACTTGTGCATCATGTGTGTAGAGTCAACATTTAGATGGGTACTTGTGCATCATGTGTGTAGAGTCAACATTTAGATGGGTACTTGTGCATCATGTGTGTAGAGTCAACATTTAGATGGGTACTCGTGTTTCATGTGTGTAGGGTCAACATTTAGATGGATACTTGTGTATCATGTGTGTAGAGTCAACATTTAGATGGATACTTGTGTATCATGTGTGTAGAGTCAACATTTAGATGGATACTTGTGTATCATGTGTGTAGAGTCAACATTTAATATATAGCAGTAATTTAGATGCTACTCCTCCTTCATGAAGATATTTTGGCCAAACACCATAAGAAATAACATCTTATTAGCAGAAATGCAGATGAAACCACTGACAACAATTATGGAGGAAAGACGCTGGCGATGGTTGGGACATGTGCTCCGAATGACTGACAACTCACTACCAAAAATAGCACTAAGATGGACACCACAGGGGAACAGAAGTAAGGGTAGACCAAAAGAGACATGGAGAAGAACAACAGAAAGGATGTTGAGCAATAGAGGGCTCACCTGGGCAAGAGCAGAAAAAAAGGCGAAGGACAGGCATTTGTGGAAAACCCTTGCGGAAGCCCCATGTGCCCTGGGCACTTAAGGTTCAGAGAGAGAGAGAGAGTAATTTAGATGTATGAGAGGTTAACTAATATATGACAGTATTTCATATATGTAACTCATTGAAAGAGAGGAAGACCAAAGCGAAGATGGCTACAATACATCGTTGATGATCTGCAAATGGATGCATCAGCAGCAGGACATCTTGCTCACAACCGAGAGGCCTATAGGAGTACTGTTAAGAAGGCAAAGTTCCACAAGGGACATGCAAATGAATGAACTCATTGAAGGGTACTATTTAATATAATTTAAATACTCGGAATCTTGTTTCCATTGATACGGATCTGTTGTACAAGATTTTTCTCATTTTCTGTAATGCTCACTTGGCCTGAGCAGGTCTGCTTTTTATTTCTTTGTGAATTTCCCATTTGCTGTTATAATTGATCCTAAGTACTTGAGTCTATCAACTTGTTTCAGATTTGTGCCATCAATGGTAATGTTACATTCTGGTGGTATTCTTTTCTTTGAGATGACCATCACTCCAGTCTTCTTTTTATTCAGGCTGAGACCTTTACTTTTACTTTCACGAACCACGATGTCTGGAAGAGCCTGTAGCTCCCCTTCATTTTAGCTAAATTAGATATGTCAAGGAGAAAAAAAAACAAAAACCAAAAATCAAAGAAACTCAGTATAATACATAATAGTATCTCAGATATGTAACTGAGTAGAAGTTAATAAATAACAGTAAATTAGATATGTCACAAAAAAAAACAAAAAAACCAAAAACTAAGAAACAAATAAAATATAATACATGGTAGTATCTCAGATTGTGACATGGACCATGAGTTATTAATAGCAGACATGAAGATAAAGATAAAAAAGACAGTTACGGGATCAAGACCACTCCGCTTTGATCTTACAAAAATACCAGAACAATACAGTATAGAAGTGAAGAACTGTTTTGAAATCCTGATGGCAGTACAGCAGGAGATGACACCAGATGAATTGGCTATGCAGGCCAGAGATATCTTAATAACAACAGCTAAAGACATGGTTCCAGTAAAGAAAACACAAAAGAATGGATGGATTACAGCAGGCACAGTAGAACTAATAAAACAACGTAGAGAAATGAAGACGCAATGGAAAGTGACAAACAACAACAAAGAGGAATATAAATCTTATAAGAAGAAACATAAGAAAAGACAAAAAACAATACATACAAGATTGTTGTGAAAGAATATAAAGACATCAGAAGTGAGGAAGAGATAGTGAAATGTTTAAAGAAATGAAGACATTGACGAGAAATGTCACACCTAAGCTAAATGTAATTTGTGATGAGATGGGGAATACCTTGATAGAAACAGAGGAAATTCTAGAAAGATGGAAGGAATATTGCAGAGGAGTGTATGAAACAACTGACTGTGAAAGCAGAAATCAACAGTGTGAATTATTTTTGGAGGAGAAAGAACCCAAACCGACAATTGAACAAGTTTTATGGGCAATAAAGAGTCTGAAAAATGGTAAATCACCAGGATGTGATGAGATAACAGCTGAACTTATTAAAGGAAGAGGAAAGGAATGTGCAGGTCTATCAAGCATTATGTAAAAAGATATGACATTCAGGTATTTGGCCAAAAGAATGGAAAAGAACTGTATTCATAACACTGCCAAAAAGGGTAACCTGAAATTATGCACAAACTACAGAACTGTTGCCCTGATTAGTCATGCCAGTAAAATTCTATTAAAAATGGGTAGACTTCGTAAGAAAATGGAAGAAGTCAATTTGGTCCAAGCTGGTTTCAGGTAAGGAAGAGGATCAAGAGATCATATATTCAATATAAGATTAATAATAGAGAAATGCAGAGAGTTTAATGTGAATCTATATTTATCTTTTATAGACTACTCAAAGGATTTTGATTGTGTACAACACCAGAAACTTTGGGAAATAATGGACAAAATGGGATTTCCAACACATTTGATACAATTAACATCACTGCTGTATCTAGATCAGCAAGCAACAGTAAGAATAAATGGTGAAACAACAACTTGGTTTGACATAAAACAAGGGGTCCGTCAGGGGTGCATATTGTCACCCTACTTATTTAACTTGTATACTGAAAATATAATGAGGAATGTTAGAGAAGATGTAGACAAAGAATATTATGATGCCATAATAATTGGAGGTTATGAAATACCAGAGATTAGATATGCTGATGACACATTATTACTGTCCACAACACAAAAAGGAATAGAAAAACTAATTATGTCAGTCCGTAAGAACAGCGAAGAGCAAAACCTGTGTCTTAATGCGAAGAAAACTAAATTGATGACAACTGACAAAACAAACAAGGCAGCTGAAATATATATCAGTGAGGAAAAACTGGAAGAAGTGGAGAGTTTTGAATATCTTGGATCACTACTAACTAATAATGGAGATACAATGAGGGAAATTAAAAGGAGGACATCTATTGCTCTTGAGAAAGTAAAACAACTAAAGAAGCTGTGGAGAGGAACAGACAGAACTACAAAAATAAGATTTTTACGGGCAAGCATCTTTCCCATCGCAATATATGCCTGTGAGACCTGGACACTTAACAAAACAGCTGAGAAAGACATAAATGCCTTTGAATGTAAATGCTACAGAAGAGTTCTTCAGATATCATGGACACAAAAAAGAACAAATATATAAATACTACAAGAACTTAATATTGAAGAAGGCTGGGTAGTAAAGAGGATTAAACAAAGAAAACTTATATTTTGGACACATTAAACGTCATAATCTAGAGAAGACCATCTTGGAAGGGTACTTAATGGGAAAAAGAAAGAGTGGAAGACCAAGGCGAAGATGGCTGCAAGACATTGTTGATGATCTGCAAATGAATGCATCAGCAGCAGGTCATATTGCTCACAACCGAGAGGCCTACAGGAGCTCTGTTAGGGAGGCAAAGTTCCGCAAAGGACATGCAAGTGAATGAATGAATGAATAAGTGAATGAATGAAAATATCTCAGATATGTAATTGAGTAAAAGGCTACTAAGCTTATGAAGGTGAAGATCAGTCATGGAAACCTGCAAACAGTACTGTAGAGAAAATCACCAGGGTAAAACAAAGAAAAAAAAAGACTGATGTGAGTCCATTGAGTAGAGTGAGGGAATTTGTCAGCATGAAGCAGCAATAAACGAATCAGTAAAATGTGTCTACCTCAAAATCTAGAACATTTTAACCATATCTGTAGCTTATCCACACATCAGAAATTTTTTTTTTTAGCCATTGTTAGAGTTGTAATTTGTTTGAAAGGTAAGCTAGAACATGCATGGAGTATACAAATCTACAACAGAAAGTATAAAATATTCACTCACATGGAAATGATCTTATTTGCTAATGTAGATTTTATAGCTGAATCTTGAGCTGGTTCGTTCAGACAAACACATCAGGAGAGAGTATTACTCACATTTCTTAGATCTTTAATTAAAGACTACACAGTTGTTTTATATATCATTTGTGTAGTTGTCTTGTGTATCATATGTGTTATTGTCTTTTGTATTATGTGTGTAGTTGTCTTGTGTATCACTTGTATAGTTGTTTTGTGTATCACTTGAATATTAAAAAAAAATCTGTTTCTCATTTTTATGTATGTACAAATAATCTAAAACAAACTCACAAGAGACAGAAAGTAAAAATAGTCTTGTGTACATACCAACAAAAAAAAAAGAAAGAAGAAAAAAATCATTAAAAAAATGGAGCAGAACTTTTAAATGGGTAGCCCAGGACACCTGGAGGTATGCTACGATTATTTTTATTAGCACAGATTAACACTATGATCATTTTTATGAGCAGAGATTACCACTGTGATTTTTTATCAGCATGGATTTAACCAATATATTTTTTAAAATGATAACCAAAAAAGCAAGTGTAAAGCCGACTGGAAAAGCTGAGATTTGGCCGTCCAGATTTGAATGAGCTAAGTGAAGACTTGAGGAAAATGGACAACAACAAAAAATGTCATCTAAATTATGAGTAATACAATAATGACACAAAAAAGTGGGATATTTCATACTCTAATACTCTTATCTGTAACAGTGTGAATTCCATGCAAGAAAAAACAGATAGCCTGTCTTCACTGGCTAGCAAAATAGGGCTTGAAGTTAACAAGGACACAACAAAAATAATGAAACTTCCCGTTAATCAAAATGGAAAAATACATGTAGAAGGGACAGATGTTGAAGAAGTCAATCAATTTGCATACCATGGCAGCTACATAGACCAGGATGGTGACACCAGAAAGGAAGTTAGAATTAGAATTGCAAAAAGCAGTATCGATCTTCAAGAATCTTGAGAACATATGGCATTCAAAAGTTATAAGCACAAAAACCAAGTTAAGAATATTCAATTCGAATGTAATATCCACCCTCAATAATGCATGCGAAAGCTGGAAAACAACTAAAGAAATAGAGAATTAGACTCTTTTGAAAACAAATGCCTAAGGAAAATACTCAGCATCAGGTGGAATGAATTCAGGAACAATGCAGAGATAAGACAGATGACTGAACAACAACCAATCTCATGGGTGATCAAGGAAAAGGAGATGGATATATGTTGGTCACGTGATGAGAAGAAACAGTTAGAGAATCCCAAAGCAAGCTGTAAAGTGGAACACAGCAGGCCAAAGAAAAAGAGGCAGACCTCGTGAAACTCTGAAGAGGACATTGTTAAGAGAGGCCAAATTAACAGGCATAAAATCCCTTGATGAGGTTGAAAGACTCGCCGAAGACAGGAAAAATTGGCAAACTACTTTGCGAGCCCTATGTGACGTTTAACGGCATGGGAAAGATATAAGATATAAGAATACTCAAAACTAAATGAGTTTCTTTTGAGATATCTCAGAATTCAAAGCTGCTTATATTCTATAAATATAAACATCCAAAGAAATCTGCAGAATTCTTCAACATGTCACCAGCTATCTAGAGACGTTGCTTGATAGCTAAGTGGAAATGCAACAAAAGCATCTGAGCTGCTGGTGTGATTTTAGTTTAGAACATTAGTGCTGACAAAATTCTTGTACATGTGATATTTTATGGCTGTTGTGGATGTGGTGAATTTATTTAAGTGAACATTAACAAGGAACTTTGTTTTGAATGTTCTGTAACCGTCACAGGCGGAACTTGGTCAGCAGCTTGGTCAGCAGCGTCACATTTCTGTTCCTGACCTGACAGCACCCAAGGTAGGTTCATCTTTCTTGCACATAAATGATCTGTAGCAGTAGTTCTCAGTTGGTGGTTGGGGTCTGCGGGACCTGTTGTGGGGGTCCATGACAAAAACTCTAGGTTTTTGGTTTTTTTTTCACTGTGAAGTGTTTATTAACCGATGTTTTGGCAAATTCCCTGTGGATGAAATAGCTTATTTTATACAATGTGGAAGTGATTGTTGAGAGTAGAAAGAGGCATGATTTCTCTCATCATATTTAGGTCTGTTTATCTGCCAGACATTTCATATTCTTTTCATTTGTCGAAACATGAAGGAATGTTGATTGCTGTCTATTTTTTCTTAACTGTATTATTGTCATTTTGAAAATTCACAAAGTTTGTATTGTGTTTTAGTGTAATGTAGCATTTACTCATTAAAGGTTGCCTACGTTTTCTGAAAAAAATTCTTGTGTATTTAAAGCACTTGGCTACCATAGAGATGTGAAATTTTCCAAAGCATTGGGGTCTGTGGCTTGGATTTTGAAACAGCAGGGGTCCGCCGACTTTTATTAGTTGGGAACCACTGATGTATAGAACATATGATACAATCAATGGTTAGTTGTTGTGCACAGAGTGATGTACAGATCTTGGAAATAATTTAAATATTAACAGTGTTGACGAGTTGTGGTTTAGAATGTTGAGATGTGGTTTTGAGTGTTGAGATGTGGGTGTTGAGATGTGGTTTAGAGTGTTGAGATGTGGTTTAGAGTGTTGAGTTGTAGTATAGAATGTTGAGTTGCTTGCATTGTCTTTTAAGTATAATGTTTTTGTAGCTCTTCTAATCTCTAAAGATGAACTAGGTCTCTCCTGTACGACTTAATCTCCAGGCTTCTGAATATTCTCAACCAGCTCGAAGCTTAGTCATACCTCGACTTGTTGGATAGTCAGTTCCCGTCATGGAAAGTCAAGCGCCTGTTGGTCAGCTGTGACGTTTGCCAGAAATTTAATGTTGTCTTATAGTGAAATCTTCCCCTGTGGGAACTTACTTATGTTCTACTTATTTTCAGAGCTCAATACATTTTTACTTGAAATTACCAGCACTGTTTTCTCATTGACATGAGTGTTTCCATGTTGAATCATCTAGGATGAGCAAGGTCCAAGTACAGCTGAGAATGCTGAAGGTGTGAAGTCAGATGATGGGGATTCTGTCATGGCTGATGTTAAACAACTACAGGTCACATCCAGACATCCTTGTATGATTCTGAATGAAGTTGAGTAAGTACAATATTTGCACATAATTTGAATGTCTTGTTTCATATTTTTCATGTCTGTTCTTTCATAATTTCATGAAGTTATCTGAAAGAAAAATACACCATTGTTTCCCTTTAGCTCATTTTCATAAGGTCTGTCCAAGGGTTATACAGCATTCAAGAGTTTTGCTCTTTCGTAATCTGGAACCCTGTCATCAGGGCAAAAGCCACCACCATTTTTCTGTGCTACTCACCAGTCTAATGACTTCATCACCCTGGTTGGGTCAGCTGACTTGTTGGATGTGCATGGGTTAGGTGCTGGTGTAGTATAAATACTGGGGATTATCATTCATGCACAGATATTTATTTGTGTAGGATACTTAGAAAAGGTCTATAATGGCCAGAGCTTGAAGTGCAGGACCCCCATCTAGTTGGTGTCTTAGATCAGAGAAAGAAATGTTTATATTCCGCTCATTCATGACGAGCCTCATGTCATCTTTCAGATGGTGTTGTTCAGTTTCCACACTGTCTTCTTTTATTCACTTTAGCACCTCTGGTCTGGAGGTCGGCCACGTCCTGAGTGCAGTCATATCGGGTGAAATACATGAACCGGCTTGTCCCAGAGATTAAGACACTGCTGGCGAGACTCTTCAAATGCTGCGCTTGGAGTAAAGCTCCTCCCGGTCAAGGAAGAAATGCGGAAAAGAAATAAAGGTTGCTGTGCGGCGCCGATGGGAAAAGGTGGTGAAAAGTGAAGTTTAACCGGTATGTCCAGTAGTATCGCTACGAGAGCTATACCACGGCACCTCTGCTCTAGAGGCCGGCCACGTCCGAAATACACCTACACTGGTGAAATATGCCTAAACCGGCAAACACCAGGGGTGGAACTTGATGGCTAGACATGTCATGCCACCTCCGCTCTAGAGGTCGGTAACGCCTGATATACACCCATACTGGTGAATTTTGCCTAAACCGGCTCATACCAGGGGTGAATCTTGAAGGCTATGCATGTCACAGTACCTCTGCTCTAGAGGTCGGTCTCGTCCCAAACACGCCCATACTGGGATAATGCCTAAACCGGCTCAGCCCAGGGGTAGAAGTCACTAGTGGCGAGGATTCGTCCTCCTGGACAAAAGCTCCATCCTGGTCACAACTAGGAAGGGTAGCGGCCACGACCGCAAAATGCTGAAGTCGGAGACACTGGACCAGGGAAGTCTAGATAGGCAACCACCTCTCACCCGGCGGGGATGTTTACGTATCCTAATCACGCTGAGGTTTTCCGGTGAGAAAGTCCAACCCTGGACTGGATGGGCAACCACCTCTCACCCGGCGGTGATACACGGGTATCTCAAAACACGTCGAGGTTTTCCGGTGAGAAAGTCCACCTTTGGCCTGGGTGGGTTACCGCCTCTCACCCAGCGGCGATGCACTGATATCCTAAACACGTCGAGGTCTTCCGGTGAGAAAGTCCAACCCTAGACTAAACTGGTGCAATGAAAACCACGGTGTCACGCAATCCCGCTTCCGAGACCCACCAAGAATACAGGCTAAAGCCCTGTGATACTCTGAACCCCTTGTGGTCCTCTCGTGGATCTCGTGTGGTCTTTTCGGGGACCACACAGGGGACCACGGGACCTAACGAGGACCACAGGCGTGAATTCAGTAGGATCACAGTGCGGTTTTTGGTGGTAGAAGCGAACGAAGAAGAAGAAGAAGAAGTATTCACTTTAGCTTTTTTTTTTTTCCCCTTGACTTATAGTAGCCTTTTCTTCACTATAGCTTTTTCATATTTCTTGTCTTCACTTGAAGTCTTTCTTCCGCATACACAAACCAAACATCCCTTAACGTTATTCTGACAGAGACAGGGGAGAATATCAAATATAATTCGTGGATATTCATTGTTTCTTCCCTTTGATTTTGACATTGCAGGCAACTGACTTAACTCTTTCCGTGCTGGAGGAAAAACACGGACGTGTCATGGCGTGCAGGAGTAAAAACGCAGGTCTTGATCGTAAGGGGGTCTAGTTGTAAAATGGAATGGAAAACAGTATTTCCATGTACTTCCGTATACGTAATATGTGTCAAAGTATAGCTAAATGAATGAAAATATCATAAATGCAGAGTTTTTTAGGAAAAAAGAAGTAATGTGATGTTTTTAGACACTGATTGTGGCCAGCTCACCATCGGCTAGGTCTAGATTCGCGCTACTTACTCCTACTTACCATCTAAGATGTGTAGATTACTTGTCGATCTCGTATTGTGACTCCGTATTGCATTTCCGCTGAATGAATGTCTGAAATAACCTCCCAACTACTTCTCCAGTCGTCTAAATATGTCTAAATCTACTTAGAAAACATTCAAGAGCAGCGGGGTGGCCATAGGCTATGTCCATACCCCTATCTACATCGTCAAAAATTGACAAACTTCCATGCTTCACGTCCTTGTTCTTGCTCGGCATCGCTCATAACTAGGCACGCATTCTCCATTTTGAAAGTGTCACCGGAATCGCGGACGAAATATGTACAATCTAAATGTTACACTGCTTGTTTTAATGAAACAACCAATGTCGAATTTTATATGCACGCTTGGGACCACCGGAAATGTCGAAAATTCGACCATACGTACAGAAAGAGTTAATGATAGGGAGAGAAAAGGTCAAAAGGTAATGAAAGTAAATGCAACAAACATTTCAGTTGTATGATGTTTAATCTTAACTGAAGATGGTAAAGTTTTGTAATCAGAAATATTGAAAGGAAAAGAAGCAGTTTCTACTTTTTTTGCAATGTTTTTTTTTTTTCAAACTGGGATTGTAAATGCATGAACTCCCTATAACTGCAAGCTGCTGTTCTTTGCAGCCGATGCTGTAGAGATGTTGAGGCACAGCATCATATCAGCATGGGAACAGGTTATGGCGGTTAATTTTTCAGTCCCGGAGTACAGCTAAAAAAGCAGGAGGTGTGCAATGCTTTAGCAGACTCCACCACCATGGGGACTGTGGCGATCCCTTAAGGAGAACTAACAGCCTTCACTTCATTTCACACAGCTCTGACAGCATTGTCATGAGTGTGTTTACATTAACAGAGATTACCATAAGGATCCACAGGGCATCATTCCCATCATTTTTGTTGTTCCCCAAGAAATTGGGGAATCTGCGGTGGTCATCTCTTCGCTGTCTTTGCCACAGGACACAAGAGCTAATCTCTTGGTCACATGTAACTTACAATGACAGAACGGGCGCTGTTTTGTACAATTGTACTTGTACAAACTCCCTTTAACTGCGAGCTGTTGTTCTCTGCAGCTGATGTTGTAGAGATGTTGAGGCACAGCATCGTATCGGCATGGGAGCGGGTTATGGTGGCCAGTTTTTCAGTCACAGAGTACAGCTAAAAAAGCAGGGGGTTTGCAGTGCTTCTTTAGCAGACTCCACCACCATGGGGACTGTGGCGATCCCTGCCCTGTTAGCCAGGCTAGGTCTGTTACTAGGGGTACCACGGAGAGGTTTTGTAAAATATATAAATATAAAAAACAAACAGGATTTCCATTAGCATAATGAAGTAGGCTTTGTTTAAGAATGTTTAGGAACAGAAAAGCCATGGAAGACCTTCAAATGTGTGGTGGATAGATTGATCATCTAGAAATGTGAGGAGGATAGACTGAACATCTAGAAATGTGAGGAGGATAGACTGAACATCTAGAAATGTGAGGAGGATAGACTGAACATCTAGAAATGTGAGGAGGATAGACTGAAATCTAGAAATGTGAGGAGGATAGACTAAACATCTAGAAATGTGAGGAGGATAGACAGAACATCTAGAAATGTGAGGAGGATAGACTGAACATCTAGAAATGTGAGGATGATAGACTGAACATCTAGAAATGTGAGGAGGATAGACTAAACATCTAGAAATGTGAGGAGGATAGACTGAAATCTAGAAATGTGAGGAGGATAGACTGAATATCTAGAAATGTGAGGAGGATAGACTGAACATCTAGAAATGTGAGGAGGATAGGCTGAACATCTAGAAATGTGAGGAGGATAGACTGAACATCTAGAAATGTGAGGAGGATAGACTGAACATCTAGAAATGTGAGGAGGATAGACTAAACATCTAGAAATGTTAGGAGGATAGACTGAAATCTAGAAATGTGAGGAGGATAGATTTAAAGAAATGCCAGTGGAGCACACTGGTGGACTCAACATCTGCAACACAAAAATTGTTACAGTTCGTTTCATCTCCATTTAGTTAAATCTCCCCTTTGTTACATCTCTGCTTTGTTACATCTCTGCTTTGTTACACTGATATGCTTTATGTAACTTCGGTAACACAGGATCAGTAAGTATTAGATTCATACACAAACTTGAGCCATAATCAAAATTTCAACTTCTATCATCTCCACAGTCGTGTTATAGCATAGATCAGTCATCACATAAGTCCAGCAGCTACAAGAGAACATGTTTATTGGTGAAACTCCATTTGTTGGTGAATGTTGCCAATGGAAGTGGAATGAAAAGGCTGATAGAAATCACAGCATGAAGTGTCTGGGTGATTGATGTCACCATGGGACGATCTTTCTCACGGTAAAACAAAATGTTAAAGGACCTTTCTAATTTCTTGCAAGAGAAAACACAACATACTTTCTCAATCTTGGTCCAGAGGGACAATCTACCCTCAACTCTACATAAAAACTAGAAAAACTGTCCTAAAAAGGACAAATTAACCAACTCTAACCATTTCCCTACAAAGAGACAGACTGCAACCTAAACTCTAGATTTTCAACAACCCAGCTAAAAAATACTAATTCTGGAAGAAGATCTTGCTTGATCCTCAGGATGAAACTACCACCAGAAATGTGTGGATGATAAAACTACCACCAGAAATGTGTAGAGGATAAAACTACCACCAGAAATGTGTGGAGGATAAAACTACCACCAGAAATGTGTGGAGGATAAAACTACCACCAGAAATGTGTGGAGGATAAAACTACCACCAGAAATGTGTGGAGGATAAAACTACCACCAGAAATGTGTGGAGGATAAAACTACCACCAGAAATGTATGGAGGATAAAACTACCACCAGAAATGTGTAGAGGATAAAACTACCACCAGAAATGTGTGTAGGATGAAACTATGACCAGAAGTGTGTGGAGGATAAAACTACCACCAGAAGTGTGTGGAGGATAAAACTACCACCAAACGTGTGGAGGATAAAACTACCACCAGAAATGTGTGGAGGATGAAACTACCACCAGAAATGTGTGGAGGATAAAACTACCACCAGAAGTGTGTGGAGGATGAAACTACCACCAGAAATGTGTGGAGGATAAAACTACCACCAGAAATGTGTGGAGGATAAAACTACCACCAGAAATGTGTGGAGGATAAAACTACCACCAGAAATGTGTGGAGGATAAAACTACCACCAGAAATGTGTGGAGGATAAAACTACCACCAGAAGTGTGTGGAGGATAAAACTACCACCAGAAGTGTGTGGAGGATGAAATGATCAATGAAAAGACAAATCAACAGATGATTTCCCTGTTCTGATACCAAACTCATGTAGGGGTTAAATGTAGAATCTAACAAAGTGTGTAATGAAGAACACAGCCAGACAAGACAGAATCATGTAGGACCAAGGAGAAGCAGTTGGAAGCAAAGATGATGTGTCTGGAGAATAGGTAAGTTAGAAAGTTTTTCTAAGAAAGTAAGCACTTAAATGCTAGAAAAGTCCCAGTCTACAGAGCTCACAGGGGTACCTAGAAAGTGAAAACCTTCTCGTTCCACAACAAGCAGGATTTAGGCAGTACTACAGTACGGAAGATCAAGTGACCTATCTCTCTCAAGAGATTGAGGATGCATTCCAAGAGAAAAACCTTGTACTAGCAGCGTGGATAGACCTGAAGAAAGCCTTTGATAAAGTATGGAAAAAAGGTCTGCTGTGGAAACTAAGAAACTGCAATGTGAATGGAAGACTGTACAACTGGATAAAGTCCTATTTACACAATAGAAGAGCTAGAGTAGTAATGGATGGTCACAAAAGCCAGAAAGTACTGCTGCGACACGGTGTACCACAAGGAGGAGTCCTTTCGCCTACACTATTCCTTGTATTCATTAATGACCTGGTCAAGGAACTTCCCTATGGAATCAAACCGGCACTATATGCAGATGATCTGGTCATGTGGTGTACAGATGAATATGCGACAGTTGCTACACAGAGACTCCAAAGAGCAGCAGACATCTTGACATCATGGACAAACGAATGGTGTGTAAGTATCAACACAGAGAAATCAAGTACCACTCTGTTCACCTCTCATAAAAACTAGAAAAACTGTCCTAAAAAGGACAAATTAACCAACTCTAACCATTTCCCTACAAAGAGACAGACTGCAACCTAAACTCTAGATTTTCAACAACCCAGCTAAAAAATACTAATTCTGGAAGAAGATCTTGCTTGATCCTCAGGATGAAACTACCACCAGAAATGTGTGGATGATAAAACTACCACCAGAAATGTGTAGAGGATAAAACTACCACCAGAAATGTGTGGAGGATAAAACTACCACCAGAAATGTGTGGAGGATAAAACTACCACCAGAAATGTGTGGAGGATAAAACTACCACCAGAAATGTGTGGAGGATAAAACTACCACCAGAAATGTGTGGAGGATAAAACTACCACCAGAAATGTATGGAGGATAAAACTACCACCAGAAATGTGTAGAGGATAAAACTACCACCAGAAATGTGTGGAGGATGAAACTATGACCAGAAGTGTGTGGAGGATAAAACTACCACCAGAAGTGTGTGGAGGATAAAACTACCACCAAACGTGTGGAGGATAAAACTACCACCAGAAATGTGTGGAGGATGAAACTACCACCAGAAATGTGTGGAGGATAAAACTACCACCAGAAGTGTGTGGAGGATGAAACTACCACCAGAAATGTGTGGAGGATAAAACTACCACCAGAAATGTGTGGAGGATAAAACTACCACCAGAAATGTGTGGAGGATAAAACTACCACCAGAAATGTGTGGAGGATAAAACTACCACCAGAAATGTGTGGAGGATAAAACTACCACCAGAAGTGTGTGGAGGATAAAACTACCACCAGAAGTGTGTGGAGGATGAAATGATCAATGAAAAGACAAATCAACAGATGATTTCCCTGTTCTGATACCAAACTCATGTAGGGGTTAAATGTAGAATCTAACAAAGTGTGTAATGAAGAACACAGCCAGACAAGACAGAATCATGTAGGACCAAGGAGAAGCAGTTGGAAGCAAAGATGATGTGTCTGGAGAATAGGTAAGTTAGAAAGTTTTTCTAAGAAAGTAAGCACTTAAATGCTAGAAAAGTCCCAGTCTACAGAGCTCACAGGGGTACCTAGAAAGTGAAAACCTTCTCGTTCCACAACAAGCAGGATTTAGGCAGTACTACAGTACGGAAGATCAAGTGACCTATCTCTCTCAAGAGATTGAGGATGCATTCCAAGAGAAAAACCTTGTACTAGCAGCGTGGATAGACCTGAAGAAAGCCTTTGATAAAGTATGGAAAAAAGGTCTGCTGTGGAAACTAAGAAACTGCAATGTGAATGGAAGACTGTACAACTGGATAAAGTCCTATTTACACAATAGAAGAGCTAGAGTAGTAATGGATGGTCACAAAAGCCAGAAAGTACTGCTGCGACACGGTGTACCACAAGGAGGAGTCCTTTCGCCTACACTATTCCTTGTATTCATTAATGACCTGGTCAAGGAACTTCCCTATGGAATCAAACCGGCACTATATGCAGATGATCTGGTCATGTGGTGTACAGATGAATATGCGACAGTTGCTACACAGAGACTCCAAAGAGCAGCAGACATCTTGACATCATGGACAAACGAATGGTGTGTAAGTATCAACACAGAGAAATCAAGTACCACTCTGTTCACCCTCTCATCTAAACAGAAAGCAGGTAAGATCTTGTAAATGAAATACCCTTAAGGATGGACAACCAACCCACTTACTTAGGAGTGACTCTTGACTCAAAACTGACATGGAAGCAACACATCAACAGTGCAGAAGCAAAAGCCAGAAGAAAACTAGCCATATTAAGAAAACTGAGTGGAACCACATGGGGAGCTAGTGAAAGAATCCTCAAGAATGTATATCAGCAAAGTATTCTACCACATTTAGAATATGGCTCAACATCTTGGTGCACAGCATCAAACACTACGCTGCATAATCTAGACAAGGTTCAAAATCAGTCACTACGGATTATCACAGGTGCCATGAGGTCCACACCAATAGTAGAAATGCAGAAAATAGTTGGTGTTCAAGCGCTAAAGGAACGTAGAGACACAAAGGTCATGACCATGGGAGAAAAATTCCTTAGCTCTGTAAGCCATCCCCTGAAGGAGAGATTCAGTAACTTGGCATTAGGACGGCTTAAAAGAAGCAGCTTCATTCATCAGGCCAAGCGTATGCGTAAGCTGATACCTGACCTTCCAGCTGTAGTCGCTCCATTATCATCTGTACCAGAGCATACACCATGGAAAGAAGCAGATTATACACAAATATCTATTCAGACTGAAGTGAAAGGTGTGCAGAATGGTGAGATGCAGAGCAGTCTTGTAAGATCAACAGCCACACTTAGTGTTCTAGATGACAAATATCCATGTGACACCTGGATACGTGTGTATACAGATGGATCTGCACATAATGCCATAAAGAATGGAGGGGCAGGAGCATATATTGAATATCCAAACAACACCATTGACAAGATTTCCATACCCACTGGTAAATACTGCAACAACTTTGATGCAGAAGTTAGGGCAATTATTGCTGCAGTTGAAAAACTATCAGACTCCAGAATTGATACATGTCCTGTAGTAATTCTCACAGATGCAAGATCAGTACTGGAGGCTCTTCAGTGCAACAAACTACCAGACCTTAAGGATGCCTTGTCAAAAATTGGCTTACAACATGGAGTCACTTTGCAATGGATTCCCTCCCACTGTGGGATACCAGGCAATGAGAAAGCTGACCAACTGGCCAAAGAGGGCACTGAAATGGAGCAGCCAGACATACCAATCACTTATAATCAGAAGAAAAGCATGATAAAAACCTACAGGAAGCCACAAACACCACACATGATGACTATCACATGCTAAACAGAAAGGAACAAGTCACCATCTTCCGTCTCCGAACAGGACACAGCCGACTCCGAAGTCATATGTATACAAAGTTTAAGGTTGGTACTACTAATCTGTGTACATGTGCCCAGGTGCCCCAAACTGTGGAACATATCCTCCAGAACTGCATCAACTACGAGTCACTGAGAAATAATTACTGGCCCAGTGAAACCACTAAAGAAGATAAGCTCTATGGTTCCATACATGAATTACAAAAAACAGTGAAATTTATCCAAGAGACAGGACTGCAGATATAGACAGACAGTGCGAACGAAGAAGAAGAAGAAGAAGAGCTCACAGGGAAGACAAGTCTGAGTTTAAAGCTGAAATGGAAATTGAAGACACTTGGATGGAAACCAGCAGCTGGGAAAAATATGGTGATTTTTAATAGAGATTTGAAGGACGCACATGACTAAGAATCAAATATGGTACATGATGTTGGTTCTGTCAGCCCATCTTGTAGCTGTGTCGTCATCACTAACAAAAGACCAGGTAATTCATGAAGAATAAATACGTCAACTTCTCTCTGCAGAAAACAGGTGATCAGTTATCAGTTGGAAGCTGAGACCGGTACCCCACAGAATCGGGAGTACATCATTTCCTGTGAAGTTCAAGGCAGGAAGTTCAGAGGTCAAGGGAGGAACAAAAAACAAGCTCGGGCCAAGGCTGCAGAAGCTCCCCTGAAGGAGAGATTCAGTAACTTGGCATTAGGACGGCTTAAAAGAAGCAGCTTCATTCATCAGGCCAAGCGTATGCGTAAGCTGATACCTGACCTTCCAGCTGTAGTCGCTCCATTATCATCTGTACCAGAGCATACACCATGGAAAGAAGCAGATTATACACAAATATCTATTCAGACTGAAGTGAAAGGTGTGCAGAATGGTGAGATGCAGAGCAGTCTTGTAAGATCAACAGCCACACTTAGTGTTCTAGATGACAAATATCCATGTGACACCTGGATACGTGTGTATACAGATGGATCTGCACATAATGCCATAAAGAATGGAGGGGCAGGAGCATATATTGAATATCCAAACAACACCATTGACAAGATTTCCATACCCACTGGTAAATACTGCAACAACTTTGATGCAGAAGTTAGGGCAATTATTGCTGCAGTTGAAAAACTATCAGACTCCAGAATTGATACATGTCCTGTAGTAATTCTCACAGATGCAAGATCAGTACTGGAGGCTCTTCAGTGCAACAAACTACCAGACCTTAAGGATGCCTTGTCAAAAATTGGCTTACAACATGGAGTCACTTTGCAATGGATTCCCTCCCACTGTGGGATACCAGGCAATGAGAAAGCTGACCAACTGGCCAAAGAGGGCACTGAAATGGAGCAGCCAGACATACCAATCACTTATAATCAGAAGAAAAGCATGATAAAAACCTACAGGAAGCCACAAACACCACACATGATGACTATCACATGCTAAACAGAAAGGAACAAGTCACCATCTTCCGTCTCCGAACAGGACACAGCCGACTCCGAAGTCATATGTATACAAAGTTTAAGGTTGGTACTACTAATCTGTGTACATGTGCCCAGGTGCCCCAAACTGTGGAACATATCCTCCAGAACTGCATCAACTACGAGTCACTGAGAAATAATTACTGGCCCAGTGAAACCACTAAAGAAGATAAGCTCTATGGTTCCATACATGAATTACAAAAAACAGTGAAATTTATCCAAGAGACAGGACTGCAGATATAGACAGACAGTGCGAACGAAGAAGAAGAAGAAGAAGAGCTCACAGGGAAGACAAGTCTGAGTTTAAAGCTGAAATGGAAATTGAAGACACTTGGATGGAAACCAGCAGCTGGGAAAAATATGGTGATTTTTAATAGAGATTTGAAGGACGCACATGACTAAGAATCAAATATGGTACATGATGTTGGTTCTGTCAGCCCATCTTGTAGCTGTGTCGTCATCACTAACAAAAGACCAGGTAATTCATGAAGAATAAATACGTCAACTTCTCTCTGCAGAAAACAGGTGATCAGTTATCAGTTGGAAGCTGAGACCGGTACCCCACAGAATCGGGAGTACATCATTTCCTGTGAAGTTCAAGGCAGGAAGTTCAGAGGTCAAGGGAGGAACAAAAAACAAGCTCGGGCCAAGGCTGCAGAAGCTGCCCTGTTGGAGTTGCACAAAATCATTTATGACCCAAGTAAGTGCAGAGATTTCATTCAGGCTTTCAGTTTTGCATTTTCAGGAATATTCTTTCTGTCTTTAATCCTTTTGTCTTGATTTGTTTTAATTTGTGTGTGTACTTCTATTCCTGTGTCTACTTACCTTTTAGTTCTTATGGAATTAGATGAGTTATCATCTGACATATATATAGAGATAAGAAGCAGAGTATTTCCACTAGTGTTGTGAAACAGGTTTTGTTTGAGAAAAAAAAGAAAGAAAGAAAGAAAGAAAGGTATAACAAAGTTGTACCTCATCAGCTAGCTACAGAATGAGACAGAGAAGGTACAATTTTTTTATATCTGATGATGTTTCATTTTATCCTGTGTTTTGATCACCTCTTTATTGTCTTAAGCACTCCCGTACTTCATGTGCCATCTTATCCTGTGTCTTGATCACTTCTCTGTCATCATGAATACTTTCCTCCACCATCTATCTCATCTTGAACATTTCCTTTTCTTATCTGTCTCTCATCTTATTCCATATTGTAGACAACACTTCCCCACCTCTTCTATCTCTTATCTTATTCCATATTGTAGACAACACTTCCCCACCTCTTCTATCTCTTATCTTATTCCATATTGTAGACAACACTTCCCCACCTCTTCTTTCTCTTATCTTATTCCATATTGTAGACAACACTTCCCCACCTCTTCTATCTCTTATCTTATTCCATATTGAAGACAACAGTTCCCCACCTCTTCTATCTCTTATCTTATTCCATATTGAAGACAACAGTTCCCCACCTCTTCTTTCTCTTATCTTATTCCATATTGAAGACAACAGTTCCCCACCTCTTCTATCTCTTATCTTATTCCATATTGAAGACAACAGTTCCCCACCTCTTCTATTTCTTATCTTATTCCATATTGAAGACAACACTTCCCCACCTCTTCTTTCTCTTATCTTATTCCATATTGAAGACAACACTTCCCCACCTCTTCTTTCTCTTATCTTATTCCATATTGAAGACAACAGTTCCCCACCTCTTCTATCTCTTATCTTATTCCATATTGAAGACAACACTTCCCCACCTCTTCTATCTCTTATCTTATTCCATATTGAAGACAACAGTTCCCCACCTCTTCTATCTCTTATCTTATTCCATATTGAAGACAACAGTTCCCCACCTCTTCTATCTCTTATCTTATTCCATATTGAAGACAACACTTCCCCATCTTTTCTATCTCTTATCTTATTCCATATTGAAGACAACACTTCCCCATCTTTTCTATTTCTTATCTTATTCCATATTGAAGACAACACTTCCCCATCTTTTCTATCTCTTATCTTATTCCATATTGAAGACAACAATTGTCCACATTATTATTGTCCACATCTACCAATGTGACCTCTAAATCCCATCCTATTACAACTATAATTAGCATTGTCAGACAGTCTGTCTGGTTCTTGATATATTTGTGTCTAGAGTGTGTCTTGCTCAGAACTTGACCTATTAAACATTTACAAGTCACTGATTACCAGATGTTGCTTTCTGTGAACTTTAGAGCCAGAAAAGTAAATCATATTCTCTATTCCTTCTTTACTTGTGCAAATGTCTGACCTGCCTTCACTCTGTGTTTCTTCTGTCTTTTTCAGTCAGGCTGTCTGTCTGTCTTGTGGCAATCAGACAATTAAATAACCTTGTACTTGTACATGAATTCTTGCTTTCATCTTTCCTCTTTTCTTTACATACATTTCCAAAAGATTGTGGAGTTTTGTTTGTCTGATAATGTTCTTCTACCATTTTCCATTTTCTTCTCTCACTTTTATCTATTTTCTCAGTTTCTACTCTCACACTCTTGTCCCCTGTGCATGTTGTTCCTTTCTGCAGCTATCAGAAATACTTATATAATATCTTGTGTTTCAACCGCAGAATATGTCACCAAAATTTATCAGTATTTTTTGGGGTTCTTTTTATGTTGTAAATGAAGAGACAGTGCAGGGTTCTTTCTGACAATGGAATGTGGCTCCTGCTTCATCAGATTCTGTTTTTACAGATGTCCCCAGTAAATCAGTCACACAATCTACTGAGCAGAAAGAAAATAAATACATTTAAAACAAACTACAGAAATAAGAGATTAAAAGGATCGCGGAGTCAGATATCATAGTAGTATCAGATAATAATGACTGGATCAAAAAGGGGGGGGGGGGGGTGTGTGAGATCAGTCTCAGCAAGAAAGACCAAGAGCAGAACAAACAAAACAATCATAGCACTGGTCATACACAAGAGACAGGAAGTGAGATTAAGTGGAGAGGGTGGGGCTGGGAGGGGGAGATGAGAGAAGGAAGGGAAATACACATATATAAAAGATAAGCACTCAGTATAAAAGAAAGAAAAAAATAGGTGGAAAAGAATGAAGAAAAGAAGGAAATTGTGAAAAAAGGTAAAAGGGAAGAAAAAGAGCAGAAGGAAAAATAGATATAAAAGAGAAAAATAAATGAAAGCAACAGAACTGAGTAATTGGAATTATAACAGAAGGAAATGAAAGCAACAGAACAGCAGTTAGAACTAAAAAAAAATACAGGATGAAAACAACAAATGGAAAAGGAAAACTGTAAAGGGAATAATGAAAAGTGGTCAGAAAAATTCACTATAAACAGTAAATGATTTTTAGAAATTCTTGACCAAACTATGCAGGAAAATATGCATTATACACAAATACATTAAGAAGAGAAAGAGCTGCTGATGTTATTGAAGGCATCAGATGAAAGGCAGCAATGTAGGTCATATGAAATAGCTACAATCTCTAGGCTACAAGTCACTGAATCTGAAACCAGCACCGTAGAACAGTTATTCAGTATAAATGCTCTGTTTTCTTCTCATATGAAGACAACACTTCCCCATCTTTTCTATCTCTATCTTATTCCATATTGAAGACAACACTTCCCCATCTTTTCTATCTCTTATCTTATTCCATATTGAAGACAACAATTGTCCACATTATTATTGTCCACATCTACCAATGTGACCTCTAAACCCCATCCTATTACAACTATAATTAGCATTGTCAGACAGTCTGTCTGGTTCTTGATATATTTGTGTCTAGAGTGTGTCTTGCTCAGAACTTGACCTATTAAACATTTACAAGTCACTGATTACCAGATGTTGCTTTCTGTGAACTTTAGAGCCAGAAAAGTAAATCATATTCTCTATTCCTTCTTTACTTGTGCAATGTCTGACCTGCCTTCACTCTGTGTTTCTTCTGTCTTTTTCAGTCAGGCTGTCTGTCTGTCTTGTGGCAATCAGACAATTAAATAACCTTGTACTTGTACATGAATTCTTGCTTTCATCTTTCCTCTTTTCTTTACATACATTTCCAAAAGATTGTGGAGTTTTGTTTGTCTGATAATGTTCTTCTACCATTTTCCATTTTCTTCTCTCAGTTTTATCTATTTTCTCAGTTTCTACTCTCACACTCTTGTCCCCTGTGCATGTTGTTCCTTTCTGCAGCTATCAGAAAGACTTATATAATATCTTGTGTTTCAACCGCAGAATATGTCACCAAAATTTATCAGTATTTTTTTGGGTTCTTTTTGTGTTGTAAATGAAGAGACAGTGCAGGGTTCTTTTTGTGTTGTAAATGAAGAGACAGTGCAGGGTTCTTTTTATGTTGTAAATGAAGAGACAGTGCAGGGTTCTTTTTATGTTGTAAATGAAGAGACAGTGCAGGGTTCTTTTTATGTTGCAAATGAAGAGACAGTGCAGGGTTCTTTTTATGTTGTAAATGAAGAGACAGTGCAGGGTTCTTTCTGACAGTGGAATGTGCCTCCTGCTTCATCAGATTCTGTTTTTACAGATGTCCCCAGTAAATCAGTCACACAATCTACTGAGCAGAAAGAAAATAAATAAATTAAAAAAAAAAACTACAGAAATAAGAGATTAAAAGGATCGCGGAGTCAGATATCATAGTAGTATCAGATAATAATGACTGGATCAAAAGAGGAGCGGAGGGGGTGTGTGAGATCAGTCTCAGCAAGAAAGACCAAGAGCAGAACAAACAAAACAATCATAGCACTGGTCATGCACAAGAGACAGGAAGTGAGATTAAGTGGAGAGGGTGGTGGTGGGGAGGGGGCTGGGAGGGGGAGATGAGAGAAGGAAGGGAAATACACATATATAAAAGATAAGCACTCAGTATAAAAGAAAGAAAAAAATAGGTGGAAAATAATGAAGAAAGGAAGGAAATTGTGAAAAAAGGTAAAAGGGAAGAAAAAGAGCAGAAGGAAAAATAGATATAAAAGAGAAAAATAAATGAAAGCAACAGAACTGAGTAATTGGAATTATAACAGAAGGAAATGAAAGCAACAGAACAGCAGTTAGAACTAAAAAAAAATACAGGATGAAAACAACAAATGGAAAAGGAAAACTGTAAAGGGAATAATGAAAAGTGGTCAGAAGAATTCACTATAAACAGTAAATGATTTTTAGAAATTCTTGACCAAACTATGCAGGAAAATATGCATTATACACAAATACATTAAGAAGAGAAAGAGTTGCTGATGTTATTGAAGGCATCAGATGAAAGGCAGCAATGTAGGTCATATGAAATAGCTACAATCTCTAGGCTACAAGTCACTGAATCTGAAACCTGCACCGGAGAACAGTTATTCAGTATAAATGCTCTGTTTTCTTCGCGGATCAAACCTTCAGTTATGTTTTCATGCTTTTATGGGTAACATATTTCTACTAAGTGTTGTAATAACATTTGTGAAATAGAAGGAGAGTTATTTGATAAGAATGTCAGGCAGGTCTCTGCCAAATTCTTCAGTAAAGTTCATTCATTTGATCATTCTGAGATTGAGTGTCCTCAAAGTGACCTCTGTGTTAGCTTTGCTTTTCACATTGAAAGATATGTTAGCTTTTTAGATTGAACACTGTGTTAGCTTCTCCAAATATATGTCATGTTACCATCTCAAATTAAATGCTGTGTTAGCATCTCAGAATAAACACTTACACTTTGTTAGCATCTCAGAATATACGCTTTGTTAGCATCTCAGAATATGCGCTTTATTAGAATCTCAGAATAAAGACTTACACTTTGTTAGCATCTCAGAATATATGCTGTGTTAGCATATCAGAATATACACTTTGGTTTGTTAGCATCTCGGAATATACACTTTGTTAGCATCTCAGAATAAACACTAACACTTTTTAGCATCTCAGAATATGCACTTACACTTTGTAAGCATCTCAGAATAAACACTCATGGTTTGTTAGCATCTCAGAATAAACACCTACACTTTGTTAGCATCTCAGAATAAACACTTACACTTTATTAGCATCTCAGAATATACTTTATGTTAACATCTCAGAATATATGCTTTATTAATATCTCAGAATATAAACATTTGCACTTTGTTAGCATCTCAGAATAAACATTTTGTTAGCATCTCAGAATAAACACTAACACTTTGTTAGCATCTCAGAATATACACTTACACTTTGTTATCATCTCAGAATAAACACTATGTTAGTATCTCAGAATAAAGACTTACACTTTGTTAACATCTCAGAATAAACATTTACACTTTGTTATCATCTCAGACTATACACTTTGTTAGTGTCTCAGAATGTACACTTTGTTAGCATCTCGGAATAAACACTTACACTTTGTTAGCATCTCAGAATATACGCTTTGTTAGCATCTCAGAATATATGCTTTGTTAGCTTCTCAAAACAAATATGTTTGCATCTCTAAATAAATAATATGTTAACTTCTCACAATAAATAATTTTTTAACTTCTGAAAATAAACGCTGTGTTCGCCTCTCAGATTGAACGCTCTATTAGCAGCTCATCTCCTCCAGCATTTACATGTGTTTTTTTAATGTCATTTTGTTCTTTCTTTTTATTCTTAATCATTGCTTTCATGTGAAGAAAGCCAATTCTGAAATGAAACAGTTTTGTTTATATTTGCTAGGTTTTAGTCTTCTTTCTGGTGATATGTACGAAAAACATGTCTGTAAGAGCATGTATAAACTAGGAAAAAAAGTAGGAACAGCTTTATTACTTAATGATTACAAAGTTGCGACCCACCCATCACACATCACAAGTCTCCATTTAAACATTCTCTACACTCCACCATGCCCATTTCTGAACAAGCGTCGGACAAGCCACATCTACTTACAAGTTACACCTAAGTATCCTATTCATTTCCTTTTTTTTAAACATAGCATTCATATGATTCTATACTTATCTTCTCTCTCTATTTCTTCGTCCTGTATGTTTTTTGTATGATTAAGGCTCACGCCTGAACGTCACAACTTTGTAATCGTTAATTAATAAAGCTGTACCTATCTTTTTCCTAGTTTATACATTATAGTATCACATCTTTACTGCAGTGCTTCGTGTAGAGTTGTATACTTATACATTAATTATTGTTTGTAAGAGCGGTCTACAGAATGTTAGCTCACGTAGATGTTTCCATCCCAGGTTCTTTGTTGTATATCATCGCCATCATGTGTACATTTTTCATACTGAATCATTATTTTTTTTATACATTGTATAGTGGCCTGTCTCTATCACAGACACACAGAATTATCGTACAAGGTCTTTGTGGTGCACTTTATAACGTTACCGTTGTGTGTTATAACAGAGTTCCCTCACAGTGTCAGTTTCTTACACATTTTAGCATTGCTGTTGTGTTTTTTAACAGAGTTCTCTCACAGTGTCGGTTTCTTACAAATTTTAACATTGCCGTTATGTGTTATAACAGAGTTCCCGTACAAGGTCTTTGTGGTTCACTCAATGACGTTACTGTATATTATCACAAAGTTCATCTTCAGGGTTTATGTGGTGCACTTTATAACATTATCAAAGTTCACCTTAAGGGTTACACATACGAATAGGAAAGAACAAGGCTTTTCGCACTGTACAGTAACGGAGCACAGTATTAGACAGCGCTTCACAACAACGTTAACTTGTTGCATTTCAGCACACGCCCACTTCTAAGAACAGAGCACATACAATTCATACAGCATGTGAACCGTTTGACAGAGTTAATATGCGTTGTTGTTTTATTGTCACAGTTTAAGCCAAACTAAAGAAGCTTACATAGAGATGACGCAGATAACGTGGCAATTGTGCTGTCTGGGACTGATTAGTAGCTAGTCGGGTAAAGAACAATATTGGAAGCGTCAAGAATATAGAAGTTTTAGAAATCTGGACATGTATTAAAAATACCACCCCCCCCCCCCTTTCCTCTCTCTTTCTCTCCCTCTCTCCAAAATTGTTATGACTATTTAAACAAAAGTAGAAAGAAAACTGTGTGCTCGTTAATGAATAAAGCTCTTCCTGCTTTTCTTTTAGAAAGAGAAAGAGGCAGATGTCCAGTGCAGGTATATTTTATATAATAATAAAAGTAATAGTCTTTGAACAAAAACACTGAACATTTAATGAACATTAAATTACTTAAGCAAGAACTAACAGGCAGTAGTTCCACGTCGAAAATATATTAAAACTTTTCATGGGATATGTACGGGAGGCGTATGTACTAGATAAGGAAAGTAGGAAAACATACCTAACGATGAAAGTACACGAAGCATATGTACTAGATACAGAAAGTAGAGAAATCTTGCCTAAAGATGAAATACACGAAGCATATGTACTAGATACAGAAAGTAGAGAAATCTTGCCTAAAGATGAAATACACGAAGCATATGTACTAGATACAGAAAGTAGAGAAATCTTGCCTAAAGATGAAATACACAAAGCATATGTACTAGATACAGAAAGTAGAGAAATCTTGCCTAAAGATGAAATAGCACTAAGATGGACACCACAGGGGAACATAAGTAAGGGTAGACCAAAAAAGACATGGAGAAGAACAACAGAAAGGATGTTGAGCAATAGAGGGCTCACCTGGGCAAGAGCAGAAAAAAAAGCGAAGGACAGGCATTTGTGGAAAACCCTTGCGGAAGCCCCATGTGCCCTGGGCACTTAAGGTTCAGAGAGAGAGAGAGAGATATGTACTAGATACAGAAAGTAGAGAAATCTTGCCTAAAGATGAAATACACGAAGCACATGTACTAGATACAGAAAGTAGAGAAATCTTGCCTAAAGATGAAAGTACACGAAGCATATGTACTAGATACAGAAAGTAGAGAAATCTTGCCTAAAGATGAAATACACGAAGCATATGTACTAGTTACAAAAGGTAGACAAATCTTGCCTAAAGATGAAAGTACACGAAGCATATGTACTAGATACAGAAAGTAGAGAAATCTTGCCTAAAGATGAAATCTCTCTCTCTCTCTCTCTCTGAACCTTAAGTGCCCAGGGCACATGGGGCTTCCGCAAGAGTTTTCCACAAATGCCTGTCGTTTGCCTTTTTTTCTGCTCTTGCCCAGGTGAGCCCTCTTGCTCAGCATCCTTTCTGTTGTTCTTCTCCATGTCTTTTTTGGTCTACCCTTACTTATGTTCCCCTGCGGTGTCCATCGTAGTGCTATTTTTGGTAGTGAGTTATCAGTCATTCGGAGCACATGTCCCAACCATCGCCAGCGTCTTTCCTCAATAATTGTTGTCAGTGGCTTCATCTGCATTTCTGCCAATAAGATGTTATTTCTTATGGTGTTTGGCCCGAATATTTTCCTAATTCTTCGTAAACATTTAGTCTGGAAAGAATTAAATAATATACATTACTCTTAAATATCCTGATTTTCATATTTATGCTTAGTTAATTTTTGATTTCCATATAGTCTGCAGCACTGCAAAAGCCTGGTTTGCTCTAGTAAGTCTACTGTTGATGTCCTCTGTGCTGTCTCCATTTTCTACTACTCTGTTGCCAAGGTATACAAATTCGTTGACCTCCTCCACTAACTTGCTATCTACTCTGAGTACATTTCTGTTGTTCACATTTTGCTTCATTAACTTTGTCTTTCCTACGTTGATCTTTAGTCCTATGTTGTTTGCATTCTGAGTTAGCTTGTTTAGTTTATCTTGCATATCTTTGTGACTGCTTGATAATAGACAAATGTCGTCTGCAAAGTCAAGGTCCTCCAGCACTGTGTCAAGGGTCCATTGTAATCCTCTGCGTTTGTCTGATGTTGCCTCCTTCATTAACCAGTCTACTGCCAAGATAAATAATGTTGGTGATAGTACACATCCCTGCTTCACTCCTGTTTGTACCCTAAAGCTGCTGGAGGTATGTTCTCCACAGATCACTTTGCACTGAAAACCCTCATATAGGGCTTTGATTACATTTACTGTCTTGTGGGGGAGATGAAAAACACGAAGTTTATTTGCCAGACAGTGAAACTAGACGTATTAGGAAATAATAAAAAAAAGACTTAAATCCTTTGTTTATTGCTATGGACTATGCCGCAAGAACACCCAGGGCTGAAAGTACGTACATTTAGTACATCCATCTCCAACTTGACCTTTAACGCATTGCCAGTCTAGAAGTTTCTCTCTTCTCTCCCAGTCCGCAGTAATTTCCGACTCATGTGAACAAGGGGATGACAGTGTTTGCCTGCTAATTGAGGCCCAGCTGTTTTCATACCAAGGGAGATACATTTATTATTACCATCTGTTGGTACTTGGTCACAGAATTAGACATTCGTATTTCATCACAATTTGGAATCTTTTTAAAAAGTTGTTATTGCATTTGTTGTTCTCCGTTTTCACTTCTCATTTCCTATCATTTTCTTCAGTTTATTAATTTATTATTATTAACTTATTAATTTGTCCCCCCCCCCCTTTCCCTGATTTCATCCTTTTATTTATTCACTGTTCCTTTGTTTTTGTTCTTTTTTCACCGAATATAACACTCAGATTTAACTGTGGGTTAATGGCGGAGAGTAGACCCCACACAGAGTGAACTTATTTTACTCCATAGTAACTTTGTTACATGTATATAGTTGTTGTATTGAGTCTGTGAATAAGAGTGAAACGTAAATGTTTCGTAGAGTGAAAGCTGAGAGATGAAGTGCAGAATGTCAGACGGGCCTACTTGTCTGATTCTTTACACTGGGAAAATAGTTCGTTCCAATGCAGTAAGGCCATATCTAGTCAGACAGACAGACAGAGATAGAGAGTCATATAGTGACCAGGGAGTACAAAGACAAGCAGGTCATGAGTTTCCAAGTTTATAGCCCTCTTTCAGATCGTAACTATCTTTCTCTCTCTCTTTCTCTCTCCCTCGCTCTCCCACTTTCCTCTCTCTCACTCTCACTCTCTCCAGCTGCCACTGAATTTATCACAGCGTCAGTTTTATCATGTCTTACTTGCTAGATCACGTACTTAAACAACTAAAAACTTGAGCATCTCATGCTTTTTCTACAGTTGTGAGAGTGTCGCGCTTCTCACTCGCCGTATACATCAGCTTGACGGTGTGCCTCAGCTACATACTGGATGACGCTTTTCTTTTCTGCGCTCTTCTGTCTCTTTTTATTTTATTTTATTTTATTTTCCACACTGCTACTTTTGTCTTTAGTGGGGTTTTTTTCCTTCAGAATTTCCATCACCATATCGCCATCTCTTTCTTGTTTTAACCTCTTTCTATTTGTTCAGAACTATCGACGCTAGACTTATTAGAATATACTTTGATGTCTTAGCAGATTAAAACTTTTATTCATCTGTCATATTCTTATAATATTTTAGCACATTCTTTTTTCCAGTTTCTAAAAGTTGTGATTTTTATCTGTGATTGAGGCACATACTGTTGTTCTGTATAGACAGACATGTATAGATGCTTTTGTTCTGTATAGACAGACTATATATATATATATATATATATATATATGCTGTTGTTCTGTATAGACAAACATTAATGCTATTGTTCTGTATAGACAGACTCATATAGATACCGTTGTTCTATATAGACAGACTTATACAAGGTCCTACTATTAAGTAATGAGACTGATTTCATTATAGCCAAGACAAAAATGGCATATATGAAGCAAAGCATGGAATCTTCATCTATGATCTGGCAACTTTTCATCGCTGTCCGGTAAGCAGATGACAAACAAGCTAATTAGAGGTGCATTGTCACGTATTCAGCATGGAGCAAAATGCTAACATTAAATTCTGTTTAAAACTCGGAAAAAGTGCCATTGAGACAGCTGAATTGATGCGACAAATTTATGTGGATAATTATTTATCTTGTGCACAGATATTCAGGTGATATTCGCGATTCAGAAGTGGTATCGACACGATTACAAATGCACTTAGACATGGATGCCCAATTTCTGTTCGTAATGAGGAACTCATTGCAAAAGTCAGAGAACGGATACAGGAAGATCGTTGTTTGACTGTGAGAATGATGACAGATGAACTTGGTGTTAACCGAGGGACCATTAGTAAAATTTTAGTGGAAGATTGGGAGAAGAAAAAAGTTGATTGCTGGTTTGTACCACATTCGTTGTCTGATGACCAAAAACATCGGCGTGTTGAGTGCGCAAAAGACATCATCAAAACGCGTCACAGAAATAAACATTTCTTAAATTTGATTGTTGCAGAGAATGAAACATGAATTTTTCGCTCTCATCTCAGAACTTAACGCCAAAGTGCTCAGTGGAAGTCATCATCATCACCAAAAGGCAACAAATTTGTCTTCAAAAGTCGAAAGTGAAGACAATATTGGTGTGCTTCTACGACAGCAAAGGAGTTATTCACAAAGAATTTATTCCAGAGGGACAGACTGTCACTGCCAAAGTTTATTTAAGTATTTTGAAAATCCAATTGAAAAGGATTCTCCGAGTCCCACCCGAATATTCAACACCTGGCAGTTTTTTCCTTCTTCATGATAATGCACCGGCTCACTGGGCGGTAGTTGTGCAGGCATTTTTAGCCCCAAAACAAGTGTGTGTTCTCAACCATCAACCATCCACCCTGTTCCCCAGAGTTTACCATCACAGTTATCCAGCTTGTGAAATACGTAGAGTGTTGATCCGTCAAAACTTGTTATCAGAGAATTTAAGAATTTGTCCTGTGTTTCAGTTACATTAACCAGTAATCTTACTCAGTGTGAACCAGGAGGCCAGGATATATTCCGACAAGTTGAACCCAGAATATCAGTCACAATAGATGTGTTGAGGATAACCTTAGAGCGTTATACCTGCAATCTGAAACAGTTTGATGTATTTGTTAGCGCATGCACAAGTAACAGATCAGTTTTATCACTTGATCTGTTTTCTGAGGCCAGGAAAGCCATCACTAGAGACGTGCTTTGCCGGCGTCATTGTTGTTCCCGACGCTAATTCTGTAGTTCTTTGATCATATATCCCGGAGCTGCGTTCCCGGTATCATGTTTTGTAGCAGTCCTGTGTGATCTAACATCTCTACCGTACACAAGTGCTAATAAGTTCCTAGGATATTTTCCTTCATGTTTATTATATACTCTCCTCCGTGATCTCTGAGGAAATGACATGAACGTGTAATCATGTCCAGTCTGTTGTATAGGAAATGTCAAGACTTATTTAAACAAAACTAGGAACAGCTTTATTAGTTAGCAAGGACACGGTTGTCTACACTTTAATCATTCAAAAAGACACAGGACAAAGAAATAGGAAAACAGGAGAAAGTATTAATTCACATCAGTGATATACAACAAATAAGAATGGAAATAAACAGAGAGGAAGCACTTGACTGCGACTTGCAGGAAGCTGTGTCACTTGTACTTCTTCCTTATGTTCCCCCACCCACCAGCGGCTCTGTGTCAGGATATACCAGCGAAACTTGTTTGTCTTACACATAAGATCTTCCAAGCCAGGGAAACAGATATATGTTTAATCTCAACCCCCCCCCCCCCGGCTAAAAAAAACTCAGTGGCTTCCAGTATTGCCTTAGTTGAGAAAGAATGGTGAAGGCACTTAAACGATGTCAGGATATGCTATAGAACTGTGGCCAGCTAAGTAAAGTACAGCCTGCCTAGAAAGTTTGATGACACACACAGCTGGCAGTAAATATAAAAGTGCATGTATGTAGTGAAGTGTGTCTCACACATATCAGCCGAAAGTTGTCAATGTTAACTTGAAATATATGGACAGAAAGAAACACGAGGAAGATGAAAATGAATAAAATGCAGAAAAAATAAAAGCTGTCGTAGAAGAGGAATTTTCCCACAGCATGACAGGAATAATAATAATAAAGATACATGAAATAAACCTAAAGAAAGAGTTTTTCCATGAAGTACCATCATCTAACTTTCATTGCTGTCAACAGATATGATATAATTTCACAAACATCAAATACCACTATGTTGCCTTCATTGCTGTCAAGAAACATGGTAGAATATCACAAGCGACATCTAGAAGTATCACAAGCGACATCTAGAAGTATCACAAACATTCATGACATAACAGGATAAAATGGGAAGATTTTTTCCTGGCCAGAAATTACCAGGGGAGAGCACTACATCCGGTGTAAACGCTGCGATGTGCTGGCAGCGAGTTATCGATCTTGTCTGATCAGCACTACATCTCATCTCCACCAGTAACCAGGCGAGGCTGTTTAGCTTACGAAACACCTTCCCTCGTGGACTGCTGCAGGCTTGTGTGCTTTGCTGAGATCTCATTTTTCATTACAGTATTCGCTTCAGATGGCGTGAATCATCCGATAAATCATCTGAGATTTTTTTTTTAAATTAGGAAAGTTATATGGAGGAATGTATGAAATAAAATTGAGCGTGTTAGAGAAACTTACTTCCATCGGTTGTGTGGATCTCCTGGTGGAGGTAAGTTATTTAATGCGTTTTGATCATTATCTTGTTGCCTGCACGCACAAAGTTTGCGTATTCAGTTTGTCAAAGTTCTGCTTTTAACCTTTACTGGTGTATTCACAAGTCCGAGTTTTGGTCTGGACTCAAGACAGAACTTTAGGAGAAGGGAAACTGTGTTTAGTGTTTTAGTTTTGTGAGTTTTAGACTTTCAGTGACTTACTCAAAGCGTAGGTACGCAGTTCTGAGGAGCTGTGTAGAACATCAGTCTTCTAGATGTAGTTTGTGTTACTTCTACCATGTTTGTGGACAACTTTGAGGGCTTGTTGTATGATAGTCTTTTGTTTTGACATACATGTTATAGTTACTGCCATATATATGTGTGCCATGTTAGTTTCAGCAGACTAACGCTTGTTGTATGATAGTCTTGTGTCTTGACATACATGTTATAGTTACTGCCATATATATGTGTGCCATGTTAGTTTGAGTGGACTGATGGCTTCTGCCTGCTATCATCCTACTACGCTGGGCTACAGGGGCACAGTTTGCTAGCCCGTCAGCAGCATTGTCATAATTTCCCTTAGTTTTCAGAGGTTGTCTCCCTCTAATACAACCTATCAGCATGAAACAAAATATGTACAGAATAGATAGCTATCGCTTGTATTCGTTGATAATTTTTACTTCACTTATTATTTATTTTCCTCCTTTATTTACATACTTATTTGTCCAGAAAATATATTCTACTCCCCAGTTTGCCCACACGTTAGAGTTATCAGATTTTTTTTCCATTCACGTATATTTTTATATCCGTGCTTCTGATGAGCTGTTAGTTTATGTTTTAGACAAGATCCAATGAACTGAGTGAATGAAATTTGTGGCATATTAGGAAGGGTTAATGCTCAGTAATAAGTGTGTCAGTTTCTTATATTCACATGTTAGCAAGACGTAGATTTTTCATGTTATACGAGGGGTGATTGATAAGTTCTCGGCATATGGTACAACGGATTATTTGTGGACAACCTTTTTGGGTTATTTCTCAACATAGTCCCCTTGCAAGTTTATGCACTTAGTCCAGCGATTATGGAGCATACGGATCCCTTCTTTGTAAAAGTCAGCATCTTGTGAAAGTGGTTTACAGCATGAATGACGTCATCATCTGAAGCAAATTTGCGATCACTGAGCTCCTTTTTGAGTTTGGTAAACAGGTAACAACACCAGAAATTTTGGGAAATAATGTAAAAAAATGCGATTTCCATCACATTTGGTACAATTAACATCACTGCTGTATCTAGACCAGCAAGCAGCAGTAAGAATAAATGGTGAAACAACTTGGTTTGACACAAAACAAGGGGTCCGTCAGGGGTGCATATTGTCGCCTTACTTATTTAACTTGTATACTGAAAATGTAATGAGGAATGTTAGAAAAAATATAGACAAAGAATATTACGATGCCATAACAATTGGAGGTTATGAAATACCAGAGATTAGATATGCTGATGACACTGTATTACTATCCACAACACAAAAAGGAATAGAAAAACTAATTATGTTAGTCCGTAAGAACAGCAAAGAGCAAAACCTCTATCTTAATGTGAAGAAAACTAAATTGATGACAACTGACAAAACAAACAAGGCAGCTGAAATATGTATCAATGAGGAAAAACTAGAAGAAGTGGAGAGTTTTGAATATCTTGGATCACTGCTAACTAATAAAAGAGATACAGTGAGGGAAATTAAAAGGAGGATATCTATCACTCTATTTAAGAAGCTGTGGAGAGGAGTAGACAGAACTACAAAAATAAGATTTTTAAGGGCATGCATCTTTCCCATCGTAACATATGCCTGTGAGACCTGGACACTTAACAAAACAGCTGAGAAACACATAAATGCCTTTGAATGTAAATGCTACAGAAGAGTTCTTCAAATATCATGTACACAAAAAAGAACAAATATATACATGCCACAAGAACGTAATATTGAAGAAGATTGGGTAGTAAAGAGGATGAAACAAAGAAAATTTAACTATTTTGCACATCATAACCTATACGTCATAATCTATAGAAGGCCATCATAATGGGAAAAAGAAAGTTAGGAAGACCAAGGCGAAGATGGCTGCAAGACATCGTTGATGATCTGCGAATGGATGTATCAGCAGCAGGCCATATTGCTCACAACCGAGAAGCCAACAAGAATGCTGTTAGGGAGGCAAACTTCGCAAATGAATGAATGAATGAAATATGTAATAGACCAAAGAGGGCAACTCTGGGGAATAAGGAGGATGTTCAAGAAGTTGGAAGCCGCATTCATAAATGGCAGCCATTGCCACCGCCGATTTGTGAACTGGAGTGGTTCTACGGACTGCAAACGCGCCTCAAACAGCCTCTGGCAGTCAAGTCCAGCTCCTGGCCTTCCCGTGGCAGAACTGTTTAAATTGACAGGAGAAGGGGCGAGGGCGAATATCTGGCGCCTGAAAACCAGTTACTTAGGGTAGATGAGTGGCACGTTTGGTAGCTCATCTGCCGCTGTTGGCGAGATTTTCAGCTGCCGTGCATGGAGCGGTGCTCCTCCCGGCCAATGAAGTAAATTTGCAAATGAGGTTGCCGCGCAGCATCACTGCGGAAAAGGTGGTAGAAAGGATAAAGCGAAGCAAACAGTCAAATCAAGGCACCTCTGGTCTGGAGGTCGGCCACGTCCTGAGTGCAGTCATATCGGGTGAAATACATGAACCGGCTTGTCCCAGAGATTAAGACACTGCTGGCGAGACTCTTCAAATGCTGCGCTTGGAGTAAAGCTCCTCCCGGTCAAGGAAGAAATGCGGAAAAGAAATAAAGGTTGCTGTGCGGCGCCGATGGGAAAAGGTGGTGAAAAGTGAAGTTTAACCGGTATGTCCAGTAGTATCGCTACGAGAGCTATACCACGGCACCTCTGCTCTAGAGGCCGGCCACGTCCGAAATACACCTACACTGGTGAAATATGCCTAAACCGGCAAACACCAGGGGTGGAACTTGATGGCTAGACATGTCATGCCACCTCCGCTCTAGAGGTCGGTAACGCCTGATATACACCCATACTGGTGAATTTTGCCTAAACCGGCTCATACCAGGGGTGAATCTTGAAGGCTATGCATGTCACAGTACCTCTGCTCTAGAGGTCGGTCTCGTCCCAAACACGCCCATACTGGGATAATGCCTAAACCGGCTCAGCCCAGGGGTAGAAGTCACTAGTGGCGAGGATTCGTCCTCCTGGACAAAAGCTCCATCCTGGTCACAACTAGGAAGGGTAGCGGCCACGACCGCAAAATGCTGAAGTCGGAGACACTGGACCAGGGAAGTCTAGATAGGCAACCACCTCTCACCCGGCGGGGATGTTTACGTATCCTAATCACGCTGAGGTTTTCCGGTGAGAAAGTCCAACCCTGGACTGGATGGGCAACCACCTCTCACCCGGCGGTGATACACGGGTATCTCAAAACACGTCGAGGTTTTCCGGTGAGAAAGTCCACCTTTGGCCTGGGTGGGCTACCGCCTCTCACCCAGCGGCGATGCACTGATATCCTAAACACGTCGAGGTCTTCCGGTGAGAAAGTCCAACCCTAGACTAAACTGGTGCAATGAAAACCACGGTGTCACGCAATCCCGCTTCCGAGACCCACCAAGAATACAGGCTAAAGCCCTGTGATACTCTGAACCCCTTGTGGTCCTCTCGTGGATCTCGTGTGGTCTTTTCGGGGACCACACAGGGGACCACGGGACCTAACGAGGACCACAGGCGTGAATTCAGTAGGATCACAGTGCGGTTTTTGGTGGTAGAAGCGAACGAAGAAGAAGAGTGAACTGGAGCATTGTCTTGCTAAAAGATGACTTGCTTGACTGCTTGATGCAGAGGTAGCGAATGACTACTGGATGAGAAATTTTATCCATTTTTTCAATTTCTGCAATCCCTTACCACTTCAGTAGCCTGTAAAAAAAATTGTTTGCAGTTAATTTCTTGAAACTTGGTGTTAATCTTACATTAATCTGATCTACAAATGCACCTAATATCAGCTGTGCGGTTCAATTATTTGTACCTTATGCCGAGAACTTATCAGTCACCCATCGTACATCTTGTTTTATGGCCACTTACTGAAATTAAGTATAAACTGAGTAATAACTTTTTTCCTTTTTAAATATATAAATAAGAGAGCGCAAGTTTCGCGTGGTAGTGACGAAGATTGTGAACATTGATTCATAGTCTTCAGATTGGACTTTCTTATTTCTTCATTGTAAATTCTGTGCGTTCATCTCCTCTGTGCCAGGTTTAGAATATCTGACCAAGTCTCATTAACACCTTGGTCATGCCTGACTGTGAATGAGCTTGTGGCCTGGTTATATCTGTCACCCACAATCGTTGTACTGGAATTATTGCTCTCACGATAATATTCAGATATGGTCTCCGTAAAGGTCATGCCGAGAATGGGTCGACACGTGTCAAACTGGCCCCGAGCAGGCATTTCCCCGACACATTGCTTAACATAAACTTTCAGGTTTGCTCCTATCGTTAGGCTGTTGTATAGTGGGTTATAGTGAGTGATCTCCAAGTATATTGAATTATAGTGAATGATCTCCAAGTGTATAGGGTTTTAGTGAATTATCCCCACGCTGATTGTAATCCTAGCACATAGCTGGCTTTTGATAGCTTTCAGACTTGGACTTGTCTTAGCACCGGCCATATTATACAACATTGACAAAATGGGAGCATGATGGAAGCGTTATTTACAACAGCAGCTAAAATAGGACAGCTTGAGATTGTTTAAGAAACATAAACATTTCATTTGTTGTTTACAACATCAATTAACATATGATAGCTTGAGACTGTTATTATATCTTATCTTATATCCTTCCCGTGCCGTTAAATGTCACATAGGGCTCGCAAGGTAGTTCGTCAATTTATCCTGTCTTCGGCGAGTCTTTCAGCCTCATCAAGGGATTTTATGCCTGTTTATTTGACCTCTCTTAACAATGTCCTCTTCAGAGTTTCACCCGGTCTGCCTCTTTTTCTTTTGCCTGTTGTGTTCCACTTGATAGCTTGTTTTGGGATTCTCTGACTGTTTCTTCTCATCACATGACCAACATATATCCATCTCCTTTTCCTTGATCACCCATGAGACTGGTTGTTGTTCAGTCATCTGTCTTATCTCTGCATTGTTCTTGAATTCGTTCCACTTGATGCTGAGTATTTTCCTTAGGCATTTGTTTTCTTTAGAGTCTAATTTCTTGTCTATTTCTTTAGTTGTTTTCCAGCTTTCACATGCATAAACAAGGGTGGATATTACATTTGAATTGAATATTCTTAACTTGGTTTTTGTGCTTATAACTTTTGAATGCCATATGTTCTCAAGATTCTTGAAGATCGATGCTGCTTTTGCAATTCTGATTCTAATTTCCTTTCTGGTGTCACCACCTTGGTCTATGTAGCTGCCAAGGTATGCAAATTGATTGACATCTTCAATATCTGTCCCATCTATGTGAATTTTTCCATTTTGATTGATGGGAAGTTTCATTAGTTTTGTTTTGTCCTTGTTAATTTCAAGTCCTATTTTGCTAGCCAGTGAAGACAGGCTATCTGTTTTTTCTTGCATGGAATTCACATTGTTACTGATAAGAGTTATGTCATCAGCAAAATCAAGAACTTCTAGTTGGGTCTCATGTACCCATTCAGTACCTATGTTACCTGTGCAGCATTTTTTCATTATGAAGTCTGTTGTAATTCCAAAAAGCAAAGGAGACAGTAAACATTCTTGTTTCACACCTGTTTCAATCTGGAACCATTCACTCATCCCTTCTTCTGTTTTGACTGCACAAACATATCCATTGTATAAGTCCTTAATGGTGTTGACAATTTTAGATGGTATTCCATATAGACTTAAAAATCTCCACAATGAATCTCTGTGTATGCTATCAAATGCCTTTTTAAAATCTATGAAGTTCAGTATTAATGGTTTCTGCTTTTCAATATGTTCTTCAAGTATTATTCTTAGAGTAAAGATCTGATCGAGATAGTTTCTCCCTTTGTGAAACCCTTCTTGTTCTTGTATCCACTACATCTTTAAGTCTATTTAAAATGACCTTGCAAAATACTTTTAACACAACTGTCCAGTACACTTCTTGTTGTCCAGCGCATTTCTTGATGTTGACCACCATTTATCTTGGTGCAGTCCAGGTCATTTCTTGATGTTTATAACCTTTTCTCCTTATGTAATCTGGATCATTTCATGATGTTGGCCACCTCTTCTATTATGTAATCTAGGCCAACTCTTGATGTTGATCACCTCTTATCCTGATGCAAACCAGGCCATCTCTTGATGTTGATCACCTCTTCTCCTAATGTAATCAAGGCCCACTCTTGATGTTGATCACCTCTTCTTCTGATATAATTCAGATCATTTCTTGATGTTTATCACCTCTTCCTCTGATGTAATCCAGATCATTTCTTGATGCTGGCCACCTCTTCTCTTGTGTAATCCATGCCAACTCTTGATGCTAACCAACCGTTTCTGCCATGTCAGTCCTTTCCCTCCGTTCTAAACTTCAATAATGCAAATCAGAATTAAAAAAAAAAAAGAAGTAATAGAGAATAAGGCAAGTGAAAACACACATCATTATAATGGGTGATATTCATCATCAGAGAAGGCACAGGAAGCAGGCAGAACACAGATAAATGATCTAGAACAACGTTATCCCCACTAGAAGATTCTTGAGCCGCGAGCACAATAATATGCTAGGAGAGGGGAAAAAACCAGGATGATCTCTCCAACTGTCATTATGAATTCATCCTGTACGAGGACCGTGCTGAGTGAAGTTATTCTTAGATGTGTAATTTCCGTTTGATGAAGCAGTCCAGCGTCTTCTTTTATCCTTTCTTCCCGTTGGCATGAACAGACTAGTTTTTGCTGTCGCATTTTTCACATGCACATTTTCGTTCTCTTTATCTTTAAAAAAAAAAAAACCAACAACGCAGGGTTTCATTTCACATTCATTTCCATTTCTAGTTTTAGAAACTCACGAAATAACTTATTTGTTAAAGATTTGGAATCAGAGATTGCTGATGGGTGATTTATGTGGTTTGAATCAAGTAAAATCATTGTTGTTTATTTTGTGTTTTCCTTGTCAGACCTTTCCTCGTTTCCTGACATTTCTGATCTGTTATAAACAAAATATGTCAGAATTAATCAGCGTAAAATACTTCTTGTTGTTGGTTGTAGATGATGTTCTCTGTTGTTGCTCTTGTTGTTTATAGCTAATGCTCCCTGTTGTAGTTCGTAGTGAATGCTATTTTAGTTGTTGGTTGCAGCTGATGCTCCTTCTTGTGTGTTGGTTATATGTAATATTCCTTCTTTTCTTAAAACTTGTGAAAGTATGAAGGACGGAACGAGAGCTTGAAGTTGGAGACACATGTCCTTGAAGTGATGTAGACATGTAGAGGACAGGCAACAGCAACTCTCAGGTTCCAGGTTCCTAGCTGGAACAACAGTCAAGTAATCTGGAGCTCAGTGCTTGCAAGTGAGCCTGTTTTATGTTAGCTAAGAAACATTCAGGATGAATTAGCAAATATGCATGTGGGAAGTATCAGCACACAGTAAACATGAGCCTAGTTGGATATAAAAGCATGTCAGCGCACTGTCCTCTAACCCAGCGGTTCCCAAATCCTCTGCGTCCAAGGACAACTTTGACGACTATATATCTTACATACCACCATCTTCTGCACTGTCAAGAACGCCCAAGTGTTATTATTCAACAGAAGACACACCAGCTCTACAACAGTCGTGGAGCATATGGTGAAGCTCCGACCACTGCGCTAACAGAACTGCCAGACATTGAGGACTTGAGAAGCAGATACTGTACTCCAAGTTCCTGCCTTGATCACTCCGTGATGACCGCCTCCGCTCTCTGGCATGCTAACAGCCCTATGTGAGATCAAGGAAATACCAGATTTAGGCGCACAGTTTGTAGATCACAGATCATTTGTTTATTACATTTCACTAGGGCGCGCTGTTCTAGTAAAAAGACAATTTTTAGAAGGCCAGGCTTTCATCTTTTATATTACGTTCCTACAAAACGATAGCATAACTTGTACCTTTTTGTGTTATTTGAGCATATTTTACAATATACTATAGCAATAAAAATGTTATGAAAGAAGATATACTAACATGAATTTAGGGTTTGTTCTCCTTTCTGTAGTAATAAATATAAAACACATAATCAGACCGTTCTTATAGCAGATTGGTATATACCTGTCTGTACAGATTAGATCCTGAAGGTAAAATGTGTTCTGACAGGTGGGATAACTGTGACGGTTGTTCTGACAAGTGGGATAACTGTGATGGTTGTTCTGACAGGTGGGATAACTGTGACGGTTGTTCTGACAGGTGGGATAACTGTGACGGTTGTTCTGACAGGCGAGATAACTGTGACGGTTGTTCTGACAGGTGGAATAACTGTGACAGTTGTTCTGACAGGTGGAATAACTGTGACGGTTATTCTGACAGGTGGGATAACTGTGACAGTTGTTCTGACAGCCGAGATAACTGTGACGGTTGTTCTGACAGGCGGGATAACTGTGACAGTATTTCTGACAGGCGAGATAACTGTGACAGTTGTTCTGACAGGCGAGATAACTGTGACAGTTCTGACAGGCGAGATAACTGTGACGGTTGTTCTGACAGGTGGGATAACTGTGACGGTTGTTCTGACAGGTGGTATAACTGTGACGGTTGTTCTGACAGGCGAGATAACTGTGACAGTTGTTCTGACAGCCGAGATAACTGTGACAGTTGTTCTGACAGGCGAGATAACTGTGACAGTTGTTCTGACAGGCGAGATAACTGTGACGGTTGTTCTGACAGGTGGGATATCTGTGACGGTTGTTCTGACAGGTGGGATAACTGTGACGGTTGTTCTGACAGGCGAGATAAATGTGACGGTTGTTCTGACAGGCAGGATAACTGTGACATTTGTTCTGACAGGTGGGATAACTGTGACGGTTGATCTGACAGGCGAGATAACTGTGACGGTTTTTCTGACAGGCGAGATAACTGTGACGGGTGATCTTTAAGGTGGAATGACTGCACCATACATCTCTATCTAAAAGTAGCAGTTTCACGAAAGCAGGTAGGGGGAGAGAGAGAGAGAGGAGTAGGAAGAATGAAATGATTATGGCAGGCTGGAAACCACTAGTAAACATTTAACAGCAGCAGGTGAGCATGATGCTGTTCTTACTAGTGTTGCTGTTCTTGCAGGTGTTGCTGTTCTTGCTGATGTTGCTGTTCTTGCTGATGTTTTTGTTCTTGCTGTTGTCGTTGTTCATTGCTGCTCTTGCTACCCTTGCTGTTCGTGCTTTTTGTTGGTGTTCTTCCTGATGTTGCTGTTTCAGTTTTTGCTGATGTTGCTGGTGTTCCTGCTGTTGCTAGTGTTGAAGGCAGTACTTAATACTGCCAAGAGTGAAGGTTCGCGGATATGGCGGAAAGTGTTTACTAATGTATTAAAGACATGGTGTTGGATAGGAAGTGTGTGATATTAGCTTTCATTATTTCACAGAGCGGCTGTGAGAAGCAGTCTGCCATATTGAATAAAAAGTCGATATCAAACTGTTGGGCGCGAGCTGTCGTGTCACAACACAATCGGGTGTTGACCATTAGGCGTTTGGTGGTCATGATGGTTGTATCAGCACTGACTCTGTCATCTAGTTCTCGCCAAGTATTCGACATAATTATGTGCACTCTCTCCCTCTCTCTCTCCTTTTCCCTCTCCTCTTCAAGCCTCACTCTCTTCCCCTGTCCTTCATTTCTCACTCTCTTCCCCTCTCCTTCATTTCTCACTCTCTTCCCCTCTCCTTCATTTCTCACTCTTTTCCCCTCTCCTTCCTCTTTCACTCTCTATCCTCTCCCTCACCCCTTTCCCCTCTCCAACTACGTTTCTGCCACCTCTTTGTACGAGGGTTGTACTGAAAGTCATGAGAATTTTTTTAAAATCAGAATTTATAGATGGAGAAAATAGAAATGTATCACCTTAATCATCAACCTTTTTTTTTTTCACTTGTCAACATAATCTCTGTTTCTCTGCACACATTTTCCCCGTCGCTCTGTAAGTTTGGACAAGACCTTTCCAGTAGAATTCTGTTCCAGCTGACCAAAGGCACAGACGCACTGCTTTCTGGACTCTCTCCTGTGGGACCCAGCGGGCAAAAACCTTTCTATAACCTAGGGTTTCAATCATTTCCTGTACTGCATTGTGTTCTATTCCAAGATTTACAGCGATTTCAGATACTGTGACACGTCTGTCTTCTTTAATGATGTCGTCAACCCTTTCCACGTTACATTCAGTTGAGGCAGTTCGAGGGCGACCGCTGCGAGGCATATCTTGAATGCGCATGTTTCCATCTTTGAAATTTTTCACCCACCTTCTAACACTGCTATCACCAATATACACATCTCTGTAAGCAATTTGAAGTCTTTGGTGAATTTCAGCAGCGGTGATTTCCTCTTTAGCGAGGAACTCAATAACAGCACGTTGACGAAACGAAACTTCAGCACCCACCATTTTGTTTCTGCTTCGTATGGTCACATGACACATGATGGTGACGTTATGTGACCTCTACATGAGATGCAAAGGATGCAAATTAGGATGATACATTTATGTTTTCTCTGTCTATAAATTTTGATTAAAAAAAATTGCTCACGACTTTCGATATAGCCCTCGACTTAGATTGCTAAGTCCAGTTGTTTTTGAGCAAACATGTAGAGTATGTGTTTTCTTTACAAATGCTGTCACGGAGCGAAGTATTTGACATAAAGTTTGGGTAACTTTATGAGATGATGTTTGCACAGCCGGCATAAATATTGAGTGTACAAACACAGCTAGTTGTTGTCAGAGTGTGAAGATAGTCATATTGTTCCAGACATGAGGCATTGTCTTATTGCTCTAGAAATGAGGCGTTGTCTTATTGTTCTAGACATGAGGCGTTGTTTTATTGTTCCAGACATGAGGCGTTGTCTTATTGTTCCAGACATGAGGCGTTGTCTTATTGTTCTAGACATGAGGCGTTGTCTTATTGTTCCAGACATGAGACGTTGTCTTATTGTTCCAGACACGAGGCGTTGTCTTATTGTTCCAGACATGAGGCGTTGTCTTATTGTTTCAGACATGATGCGTTGTCTTATTGTTCCAGACATGTGGCGTTGTCTTATTGTTCCAGACATGATGCGTTGTCTTATTGTTCCAGACATGTGGCGTTGAAACAGTTCTCTCTCTTATCCAACACAGATAGGTCGGTGCTTTGAAACAGTCATTCGTCAGATGAGCACTAACCGCTCTTTATTGTTGTGTCACTTCATTGTCAGCAACCTAGAATGTGATGACGGAGCTTAGCAAGAAGTCCTAGTTGAGAAATGTTGCAGAAAACCGCCGTGGCCCAGTCAGTCGGACATAACAAGGCAGGGAGCTCCAACATGTTCATCGCAGACACCCGTTACCAACAGCAAACTTTTACTTTCTGCTTGTACAAGAATGCTGCTTTAGTAAAACTAACTGTGTATAAATGTTATCTGTGAAACATTTCATTGGATTAAATGTGTTAGTTTAGCGCTGATTTCTTCTGTGTAATATCCTACACCTGATTCTGCATGGTGTTCTCAGAGAACAAGCTTTGGACGCCTCGCAGTGTTAGTACACATGATATTTCTCTCCCTTGTTTCAGACTGCTAGAAATGCCGCTGTTTGCTCACAGAGTAGTTGTCACTTTCAGACTTGCTCACAGCAATGTCATTCTTTCATATCCACATCTTTTATCCCGGTGTAACGTACAGCTTTCATGTACACATTATTTTCATATAATTGAATGAATTTTGCGTGTCCAGATTATTTTCACAGCATTACATAAATCTTGCATTTGTGGATTGTTTTCACTCGTTACATAGATATTTCTTTTCTGAATAATTTTCACACCACGTCATAAATCTTTGATTTCCTCATTATTTTCCTGAATGTTTAAAAAGTCATTCATTCCTGTATGTTTTCTATGCGTATAAATCTTTTGTGTAGTGATTATTTTGTGAACGTTACATAGATCTTTTGTGTAGTGATTATTTTCTGAGCGTTACATAGATCTTTTGTGTAGTGATTATTTCCTGAACGTTACATAGATCTTCTGTGTACTGATTATTTCCTGAACGTTACATAGATCTTCTGTGTACTGATTATTTCCTGAACGTTACATAAATAATTTGTGTACTGATTATTTCCTGAACGTTATATAACTAATGGAGGATGAATGAAGAGTCATGCAGCAGTTTAACACAAGCTAAACGGACATGATGATAAAGGTTAAGACAAAGAAAACATTTTAGCTGGTAACCTTCTTTTGGGACAATAGAAGTGATGAAACAAATAAAAGGAGGACTTAAATCCATCTACCTACAAGCTGATAAAACAGCAGTGTCGGTGTTGAGTGTGAGATAAATGAAACTCAAAAAAAAAATGGACATAATTCCCTGGAGAAAGTATATATCAGCTTGTAAACGATGAATGTTTCTCGCTTATTTGTTAGCTAATCACGTCAGAAATTCATTCAAATAAAAATATTCACAAAAACCGACGTAGATTTCTTATACAGGATATTGTATTGTGTGCTGCTGTCCTCATTTGTTGAGATAGTTGCGTTAGAGCTGAGATTCTCAGACATTTTCAGGTTACTGTCTTATTTTCTCTCAAGCCATATCCACAGTGCACGCACGCACGCACACACTCTCTCTCTTTCCCCCTCTCTCTCCTCTCTCTCCCCCCCTCTCTCTCTCTACCCCGCCGTTTAAGTTTTCTTCGCTTAATTGGTTCTGATATATTCTGGCGCTCTCATTTTCCTCACTGCATCTTTGAACCTTCAACAAGTTGGGGCATGCCCAGTTTGAGAACTGCTGGATCAGTCATGGACATTTCCTGTATAAGTAATGTAGAGCGAAATCACCTGCTTACACTGCTTCAGTCGTAGCTTCTCTCATTACCAATGTAGACACTGGTATACATATGTACCACGCTGATGTACACCTGCATCTGTTTTGTCAGTTGTGGTCTTCTGTTCCTTATCGTTTCCCAGATAAAAGTTTGCAGTGTGCCTGACATTCTGACTACTGGGACCTACAAGAACTCCGCTGATACTTGTTAGTGACTTTGTTTAGAGCTAGCTGTCTCAGTAAATCACTTGTTACCCAGATCAGAAAATTAAGCTCTTTAAAGTGTGATCTTGTTTCACGAGAGTATCTGTCTTGAGGAGTGTGATAGTTCTTGTCAGCCAGATCACAGATACATCTGCTAATAATACTTTTATTATATTGAACACTCGTTTGTAACAGTGAGAAATGTACGTGTGATGGAAAGTTTGCTTAAATATGCTACATGTGTATTGCTCCTGTCAGTAAGAGAGAGAACGAAATTACGTCCAGATTAGCCAGCATGATGTCACAGTTTATCATAGAGGCTTCAGTCATTCATTCATTATCATGTCCCTTGCGGAACTTTGCTGTCTTGAAGGCCTTTCGGTTGTAAGCTGATGCATCCATTCGCAAAATATAAAAAATGTCTTGTTTTGCCATGTTCGCCTTGGTCTTACTCTCATTCTAGCGGCTACTAGGTGTATGTTTTTTATATGGAAAATAAACATTTCTTGTACAACGTGTGTTTTCTTGCTAGTTTCCTGGAGGCGTAAGAACAGGCGAATGACACATGTGACAACAGGTAACAAGAAGAACTTATCTCGTGCAACATTTATCTCTATCTTTGGCCGCACACAAAAGCAGGTCACATGTACTTTCGTAAAACCAGACTCTTGACGGTTATGTCACCTATTTTCCAGTGTGACTCCCATTTCCTGGTTTATCTTGCAGTAAATATGCATTTATTAAGCACTATGAGGCCTGGACAATTTTTTATTAAGTTTTGCTGCCGTCTACATCTTCTCAGAATCACTGGTTCTTTTTTGTAGCTTGCTTATGGTTTCTGGAGTGCCAGAACCAGTTAAAAAATGTCCGGGGGAAAAAGCAGGTGAGGAGGGTGAGGGAAGATGATGTAGCCGAAGCTTATTTTCAGACTGTGATTATGACACAATATGAGTGATCTACATGAAGAACATACTTTTAGAAATTTAGCCAATTACAGCTAGTCGGAGTCCATGACTCTCCAGTCCTTTTAGCAGACTACAGCTAGTTAAGAGTCCATGACTCTCTAGTCCTTTTAGCAGACTACAGCTAGTTAGAGTCCATGACTCTCCAGTCCTTTTAGCAGACTACAGCTAGTTAGAGTCCATGACTCTCCAGTCCTCTTAGTAGACTACAGCTAGTTAGAGTCCATGACTCTCCAGTCCTTTTAGCAGACTACAGCTAGTCAGAGTCCATGACTCTCCAGTCCCCTTAGCAGACTACAGCTAGTTAGAGTCCATGACTCTCCAGTCCTTTTAGCAGACTACAGCTAGTTAGAGTCCATGACTCTCCAGTCCTCTTGCAGATATACTTTCTTTCTGTTTGTAATCCTATAATGGTGGTGCTTGCTACAAAAATACTTGTTTTCACAGCTTAGCCCAGTATCTCAGGCACGCCCAAGTCAGTCAGTCTCATCCAAGCTGAGATCCAGGCTTAAAGTTGCTCACGTTCTGGGCTTTAAATAGAACAGGAAGTTTATACTCGCCGGAATTTTGTATGGCAACAGATGTATCAGCATTGATTGAGATGAATACTCTCATTATGCCCACAGCCATCACAAATACATCTTTTGTAGCCTTGGATGTTCTGCTTTTCTTCTACCCAGCCTGGAAACAAAGGGGTTAAAACTGACTTAACAGTTCCGGAAATAGCTCTCTTCAACACAGCCGGGTCTGTTATTGATGTGTTTGGATGTGACTTATTGTTTAAAGACACTTTTTTGTGTTGTCTCTAATGATTTTATTTCTTTTTTAGCATTTTCTTCCTTGGTTGCCTTGACGTCGGAGCTAGGATTTGTTTTCATTTAGAAACTGCGCGCTTCAATTATTTATTTATATTTAGTCTGCGCACTCTCAGCCAAAGCCCCCACCTTTTTCTGCTTTCCATCAGCTCACCCTCTTCCCCCCCCCCCTCCCCGTGCAGTTTATTTATTAGTGTGTTTTAAGTTTCACTTTTTCTTCTTTTAATTCTGTGTTATTTTAGAACAGGCTTTTCAATCCCTGCTTTTTCTTTCTTTTTTTATTTATGAATGGAGGCGCGTGCAGAAATTGATTTTATTGACAGAAGTATGATGACTTTAGATGGGAGCTGGTGTGTTATGTATAACTTTTGTAGCTTGTGAGTTATGTAGAACTTTTGTAGCTGGTGAGTTGTGTAGAACCTTTGTAGCTGGTGGGTTGTGTAGAACTTTTGTAGCTGGTTAGTTATGTAGAACTTTAGGAACTTGTGAGTGATGTAGAATTTTTGACCATTTTTGAGGCGTTCGTATAACTGGAGGCTACAGTTTATTCGCATCCCATGCAGTGGCAAAGAGATAGTTATAAAAGAATCATGTCGGACAAAGAGTGTGTAGTGATTGCTTTTCTTAATTTCTGGAATGCAGAACTTTACCAAGAAAGAGAAAATATCCAGTTGTACATACATCTTACAAATTGTAACAGTTATGAGGAATTTCGATCCCCAGAAATGCGAGCAAAAGATGAGGAAGGAGCAGTCGCTTATTCTAGCGGCATTTTTATTCATTCGTTTGTTATTGTTGTTCAGGTTTGCATCAGACATGGCAGAAGACCGTGTGTATGTTTATGTAAAAGTTGGTACCTGCTAGAGAGACTGAATCTGAGGTACGGAATTCCTGTGTCACGACCTCGTCTCTTTCCGAGTGTCGCGATTTCTCGTGTCTAATGAACAGTTACTAAAGACTATGTCAATAAAACACCTTTTTCGGGATGCTAGTTGGCTAAGTCGATAGTAAGCTGTTCTCTCGTGGCTAGACCGCTGCTCGTCCTACCGGAGTCCGTGTTCGAATCTCTGGTAATTCTTTTGTGATTTTTCTTTCTATCACGTCTCACTAAAAGTGCTTTGTCTACGATTTTTTCAAGGTATGATCCTACAAAACTGTGTTCTCTTACCTTACCGTACCAAAGCCTCGTAGTTTCCTGTTTATAAAAAAATTGCTCTTTTCTAATGTGTTCTGTACTCAGGTATCATCTCATGATGAAAATGTTTTTATCGCTCGCTTCATTGTACACAACTTTCGGTCAATGTTTTTATTTGTCTTGTATCTTATATCCTTTAAACGCACTGAGGGCTCGCATGGTAATTCGCAAAGTTTTCCTGTTTTCGGTGAGTTTTTCAATCTCATCAAGGGATTTTGTGCCTACTAAGTTGGCCTCTCTTAACAATGTCCTCTTTAGAGTTTCACTTGGTCGATCTCTTTTTCTTCGGCCTGTTGTATTAACCACTTGATAGCCTATTTTGGGATTCTCTGACTGTTTTCATAATGTAAACGATATATGTCCATCTGCTTTTTCTAATCACCCATGAGACTGGTTGTTGTTCAGTCATCTGTCTTATCTCTGCATTGTTCTTGAATTCGTTCCACTTGATGCCGAGTATTTTCCTTAGGCATTTGTTTTCTTTAGAGTCTAATTTCTTGTCTATTTCTTTAGTTGTTTTCCAGCTTTCGCATGCATAAGTGAGGGTGGATATCACATTTGAATTGAATAATCTTAACTTGGTTTTTGTGCTTATTACTTTTGAATGCCATATGTTCTCAAGATTCTTGAAGATCGATGCTGCTTTTGCAATTCTAATTCAAACTTCTTTCTTGATGTCACCATCTTAGTCTCTGTAGTTGCCGAAGTATGCAAATTGGTTTACTTATTCAACAACTGTTCCTTCCAACTTTATTTTTTCCTTCTTGATTAATGGAAAGTTTCATTATTTTTTTCCCTTGTTTAATTTCAAGTCATATTCTGGTAGCCAGTGAAGACAGGGTATCTGTTTTTTCTTGCATGGAATTCGCATTGTCACTGATAAGAGTTATGTCATCAGCAAAATCAAGATCTTCTAGTTGGATCCCATGTACCCAGTTAAAGCCTGTTTTACCTGTGCTACAGTTTTTTTTTTTTTTATTATGAAGTCTATGGCAGTTCCAAAAAAGCAAGGAAAATAGTATACATCCTTGTTTCACGCCTGTTTCAGTCTGGAACCATTCACTCATTCCTTTTTCTGTGTTGACTGCACAGACATATCCGTTGTAGAGATCCTTAATGATGTTAACAGCTTTAGATGGTGCTCCATTGAAGAAGGTTGGCTAGTAAGGAATATTAAACTGAGAAAACTGAGATATTTTAAACATATTAAACGTCATGATAATTTACAGAAGACAGTCTTGAAAGGGTACTTAATGGGGAAAAAAGAGACAAGACCAAAGCGAAGTTAGCTGCAGACATCCTTGATGATCTACGAGTTAAAGCATCAGCAGCAGGCCATCTTGCTTGCCACCGAGCTGCCTACAGGAGTGCTGTTAGGGAGGCAAAGTTCCGAAAGGGACGTGGAAATGACTGGCATATATATATATATATATATACACACATATACACATGATATACATAATAATATACACATACACATAATGCAGCTGTTACCACAGAGATGTTTTTTTTCATTGGTTAGTTATAAGGATCAGTGTGTAGACAGAGTTGACCATGTTAGATTTACCTGTTCTACCTGACCTGAGCTAGCCACATTCATCTAAAGTTACATTCAATCAGGAAAATAATGTGAACGGAGGCAGGGTACGTGTGGAGGTTGCTGGCTTGGATTTTATGGAGCGGCAGACCTGAAAGGTCAGAGTATCACCACATTATGGAGCACGCGACTGGCTTGTGTGGGTCGTCCGGCTAGAATGTGTAGTTGAGCAGTCATTGGTCTGTTGTTTGTCTCTAGGTATGGCCAGGAAATAGTGAGGGAACGTGTTATCGTTATTGTCTTATGGATTTAATGTATATTTTGTAGTATCGTCTCCTACCATGATCTGCTCCTGCACCTCCCTAAAGTTGTGTAAGTTATTGTATGGTAAGGTTTGTTCTCTGTGGATTTAAACGTACGTTTTTGTAGAAGAAATGTTTCTCGTGTTTTATGTAATGAAGTCGTAGTTTCGTGGTGAACTGTGTAATGTTTCAGTGCTATGTAAAAGTAGTTATAACCACCATTGTTTGATTCATTGCCATATTGATATTTTTGAATGATTGCATTTGCTCTGCCATTGCCATTTGTTATGTGGTGAGTGCGCATTGAACTTTGTCATTTTGTCATTATTTGTGTTGAGCTGGCTCTTCTTGTCATTCTCAGTGAACTCGTCCGTTCTTTTAGTCGTTGATCATGTATGTAGTCAGAAATAATCACGTGAGATGCTCATTGAAGGTGTGCGCGCTTGTACTTTTGTCAGTGTTCGTCTTTCATACATACAATTGTCACAATCTTTCTTTTAAACTGTCACATTTCATATAATGTCTTGATGAAGTGCGTTGGTCATTTTATTTGAGTGTCATTATTTTTTGGTGGTTAAGTGGAGTTAGAAGACTTTGCGATTGGAATATGATGTTTCATGAGTTAGTACGAGTATAATATGTGTTGCTGAGTATTTTGATTGGTAGCTTATTAGTGTTGTTGAAGTAGCATTGTTTTGAGAAGATGTATATTTACTGAACATTAGTGCGATTGCACAATACAGCATGCAGGCATTCTGTTGAAGAGGAGCCAGGTGAAGTATATGTATGTTTAATATGAGAGTCACTAACGGTGATAGATGTTTGTTTAGTAGTTTGATTTCATGAGGTGTCTAATCTTTTATGGTTGTATGTTCTTGTTCGCGATGTTACAGTTTTCGTGGTTCTCATTTGCCGTTTGTCGTCTGGTGATGTGTTTTTCTGTTTTGTGATTAAAACTGATTATTATTTGCTTTGATCACCGTTGTAGTTACGAGTTGTTGCTTGTGTATGTGTCTATTTTCCCTATAGGTAAAAATCGGTGGCAAGCTAGACACAGATGAAAGGGTTAGAACTTGGTTTGATATATATATATATATATATATATATATATATATATATATATATAAAGGGGTGCAGTTTTGGGGTCCCATGTATGATTATACGTAATAGGGAAGGAAACATCCGACACTCAAATATATTGAGTTCAAAGCACCAACCCCAACTCTGTACCGCTCTTACATATACTATATTATTCTTACATACGGATGAGAGCACACAGCCTGTTCTTCATTCTAGAGTTTGTGTGTTGGAATTAAAGCGATGATTAAACGCGGCCGTCAGTTTTAAAGCTGCGTGCATGAAATGTCCTTGTCTTTACATTTAGCGACAGGGGGGGGGGGGTAGTGAAGAAAACGAGTCCATGATGTGGTAGAAGTGGAGATATATGACCGTGAGTGAGTGAGTGAATGGGGCCAGATACTCACGTTCTTGGAATGATGTGTCGGAAACGTTGAAATTATTGTACACATTCACTTTCAAGTACAAGTTTCATGTATCCATGCATTCCTTCAATCTTGACAGATTTAAATGTTGTCTTATCTGAACATCATGAAATCTCCAAATGGAACACATTTGGAATACCAACGATAGGGTAAGTTTGTAACGTAAAATAAACATTTGGAAGTTTTGTTTTTTCCAGCGCTGCCAAATACTGGATGTTCGTATCTGAATTTGCTTTTTCCATGGCTTTGGATGTGATAGAAATTACTGCAATGATAGCTTTTGTTAGTCTCTCGTATTATGTACGTTTTTTGGGTGTAGCAGAGAACACTAGAAGGACAGTGTTTTCCAGTCTGTTGTGTCCTGTACGTGTTTGGGTGTAGCAGAGATCTCCAAGTTAAAACTTGCATGTTCCCTTGAAAGTGTTCATTACCTTATTACTTGTATTAAGCGAAGTGAAATGAGAGGCATGCTGATGACAGCAGCCGCCTAGCGCTTGAGAACCGCTACGCGCAGAATATGGGACGATGGAACCACATGGTTTGAGCTCACAGTTCAGCTACACTTAACATTCCCGTCTCCCAGAACCATATTCCCTCTGCTCTAAGTTCGACTCCTTTCTTACTTGTAACAAATAGTTCAGAACCTCATCAGGGCATCTGATTACAACCCGTCTACCCCAGCTCAGTCAGTCATTTGCACGTCCTTTCGGAGCTTTGCCTCCCTAACAGCTCTTCTGTAGGCCTTTCGTTTGTAAGCAAGATTCCCTGCTGCTGATGCATCCATTCGCAGATCATCAACGATGTCTTGCAGCCATCTTCGCATTGGTCTTCATCTCTTTTTCCCATTATGTACTCTTCCATGATTGTCATCTCTAAATTCTGAAGACGTTTAATGTGGCCAAAATATTAAATTTTTTTCTTAATCCTCTTTACTAGCCAACCATCTTCAATATCAGTTCGTTATGGATATATTTGTTCTTTTTTGTGTCTATGATATTTGAAGAACTCTTCTGTAGCATTTACATTCAAAGGCATTTATGTGTTTCTCAGCGGTTTTGTTAAGTGTCCAGGTCTCACAGGCATATGTTGCGATGGGAAAGATGCATGCCCTTAAAAATCTTATTTTTGTGGTTCTGTCTGTTCCTCTCCACAGTTTCTTTAGTTTTATTTATTTATTTATTTGAATAGCGATAGATGTCCTCCTTTTAATTTCCCTCATTGTATTCCCGTTATTAATTAGTAATGATCCAAGATATTCAAAACACTTCACCTTTTCAAATTGTTTCCTCATTGATATATATTTCAGCTGCCTTATTTGTTTCGTCATTGTCATCAATTTAGTTTACTTTGCATTAAGATAGAGGTTTTGCTCTTCGCCATTCTTACGGACTGACATTAATTTTAGTTTTTCCATTCCTTTTCATGTTTTAAACAGTAATAGTGTGTCATCAGCATATCTTTTCTCTGGTATTTCATAACCTCCAGTTGTTATGGCATCGTAATATTTTTTTGTCTGCATCTTCTCTAACATTCCTCATTATATTTTCAGTAAAAGGTAAAATTCCCGTTTCCATGCCATTAAGGCATATTGGTGAATGCGGTGTTAGGCCCGTATTTTCCATGACCTTTGGCACATGAAAGTATGATTTGGTCAGTATCACGCCTGGGCGCTTTGCCTTCCCAGATTTCTCTGGTACCCATTTTTAGAGGCTGGGTGAACCCCAGGGCCTTTTTGGCTGTGTGTATCAGGAAAAAAAAAATGCCAGTGCTCGGATTGAACCCGGCACCACCAGATATTTATATTTTCAGTATACAAGTTAAATAAATAAGGCGACAGTATGCATCCATCACAGACCCCTTGTTTTATATCTCTGGCTCAACTGCAATCACGTATTCCACCTCCTCCCGGCTAGATTATCAGTGTATCACTCTCTCCCCGCCCTTCCCCACCCCCTCTTTAAGACCCACCTATCACATATCGCAAGTCTCCATTCAAACATTCTTTACACTCTACCATGCGCACTTATGAACATAAGTCGCAGCTTCTTTCAAGTCACAGCTAAATGCTGCCATATATTTTATTTTATTCTAACTTTTCCATTCCTACTTTTTAGGGAAGCATTCATGTGAGTTTATGTTTTCTTTTCTTTCTCTGTTTCTTCGGCCTGTGTGTTTTTATATGAGGAATGTGCAGACCGAAACGTCACAACTCTGCGCTCATTAATTAATAAAGTTGTTCCTACGTTTCCCCTAGTTGATACATTTAGCAGCGATGTTTAACACACTGACGTTCCCTGTAACTGGTTTCTAACAGCTGCTTATGATGAGTTCAGGTTAGTGACTGAACTCTGACAGAATACAGGCTATGGGGATAGGAATTGTAAAAGTAGTTTGTGTTTAGATATAATGTCGCAGTTTCTGAAACACAATAGCATACATGTATACTTACCTATACTGTGAAAATCAGTTGATGAAATGTTCTAGCATACAGATACGATGAGAAAATCAGTTGACGAAACATAAAAGTACAGTTTAGACCCCAGCATCTGAGAAAGCAGAGATGGAATTGGACCAGTGAGAGGAATATTCTGTACGATTGACAGTCCAGGCTGGAGATTCAGACATGGAGATTAGCTGACGGTAAAATAACAAACGCATAGAAATGTTTGCGGTTCTCTCTCATGCACCATCAGTTGAGAGCCACATGATGGCCAGGTAAAATCGTCAGTGGAAATCAGGAACAAGTGACTAGAGACATTCGGTGCTAGCAGTTTTCTTCGCATTACATCGCACGGACTGTGTCTTTCCTGAACTGCTTCACAAAGCCGAGAGGAGCAATGTATTGCCTGCGATGTGTCGTGCGCATGTAGTTAGATTTGACTTTAAACTTGGTCTTCTTTGTCTCCTATGTGTCTTGTGTATGTAGTTAGATTTGACTTTAAACTTGGTCTTCTTTGTCTCCTATGTGTCTTGTGTATGTAGTTAGATTTGAGTTTAAACTTGGTCTTCTTTGTCTAAATAATGGTGGTCAGTATATGCTTGTACCAGTGTGTCGACGGTGACAGATCACGCCCTTACCGTAAGTTTTCACTAGAACATAAATAACATTTAACACGACGAACATTTCATTCCCATGTCATTTCAGCTCGGGGTATCAAATGTTACAGCTCAGATATACATGTATATATGATTGCTTCAATAAAATATCACTGGAAGTGTGGGCGGTGATGTTTTGTCTCGTCCACATTGGATCAGATAAGTTTGATTGATTTTGTCTGAATTTTTTAAAAATCCCGTCTGTTATCAGCATGCAGTGATATATGGACAGGATTTAGATGTGTTCTGCGAATAAAACATTCCCAGAAATTATACATTTCTTTATCACCTGTGTGCGTCTGTTAATCATTCTAAATGTCTCTCTCTCTCTCTCTCTCCTTTCTCTCTTACTTTCCCCCTCCCTCTCATTCTCTCTGTCCTTTCATTCTCACTCATTCTTACTTTCTCTCGCTCCTTTCTCCTTTCTTTTCTCTCACCTTGTCTCTTTCTCTCTCATTCTGTCTCTTTCTCTCTCTCTTTCTCTCTCTCTCTCTGGTAATTGTCCTATAACGCTCATGTATGGTGTTGTCTTTCTGCTTATACTTGTTTGAAGAGAGAAATAATACACAAGACAGTAGTACTTCTGTTACATTATCGCGCGCCTACACACACACAGACGCACACACCCACACACATACTGTAGTAAATTGATGACCATGATTATCTCTTCTCCATATTGGCAAGAAATAAGAACAGGTATTGTAAAAATATTTGGACTTAGGTCTGTTCGATTGCTGTATTCTGAGTTTCTGATCTTCTAGTTGTCTACCGTTGATAGGCCATCACACTGCTGGCAGTTTAGCCTTAGATTGTTCAGTTTAGTTAGAGTTTTAAGTAGTATAACATTTATATTCTTGTCTATTTTATCCGCGCTGCTGGTAGTCTGTCATGTGTGTACATGCTGTTGGTAATCTTAAGTTCATGCTTTATCTATCGGTCCATAAAGCAGGTTTATTTTTTAGTTTTATTTTCTTATTTCTGTGGTTCCAGTAGAATGGTAATATCGTGTATTATTTATAGTGTTACTTTGTCAAAAGTTTGGTTCCTGGCAAGTCATGTTAATAGAGCACCGTCTCTATGTCTGCTCCCAGACGTAAAGGTCTCTGTTCATGTGTCTGCGTCAAGGCTTTCACTAGGTTATCGGATGTTCCATGGTACAGCTTCTACTGCTGCTGTTGCTTGTGATATTAGGCCTGGGTGTTGTAGGAGCACTCTCCACATTCATATTTATTTGACCGCAAAACATTTGCCGACCACGCTCTTTCATTACGTTTATCTCCAGCCACTGCCTGTAACACTGTACAGCCGGCACGGCAGGTAAAGACTCTCCACATCCCGAGTCAGGACTGCCTGGCTTGTGCTACAGATAGAGGTTTCACTTAATCCAGCATGTGTCAGATGCCAGATCGTTCCATATCAGTCTCTGGAGTATTTTTATTGTTTTTAATATATGTGGAAATAGAGTTCGCCCAAGCATTTACTTTTGCCGTGGAAAAATTAATGAGGGCTCCTATGTTATAATGATATTTTTAGACTGTTTAGTTCGATAGAAAGGAATTTTATCTTGTCTAATGTATGAAGCGCTAAATACTTGTTTGACGTTAGCTGATCTAATGAGGATTTCATGTTTATTTGAATAAGGTATTATTTTTCTTGTCAGTTGTGTAGCGTCTTCTGAGGTATAAACTGAGTAGTCAATATAAAAGCAGAGATATTTCTAGGCGTATAAATCTGGAGTGAAGAAAACTTGTGTCTCGGCTTCCAGTATATGCTAACCCTGGCTCTCTTCATCCTTGTTACAGTAAATGAAGAATCTCCGTTCAAACATTTGTACTCCAGAGTGTTACCTACAGTGATTGTTCCTTGACGTATATCCCAGTTGCTGTTGCTGGTTGCATTTCTGATGTTCTCCTAGAGTTAGTGAAGTGTCTTTGGTACATTCTTTCCTTTAGGTTTTCTCAAAGGTTAAAAAGTATTTTAAAAAAATCAAGAGACTCTTGGCCGGTCCAGGCAGTGGTTGATAAGCCGCATGAGTTTGATGGAAGTGTGGCATGAACTAGCGTCTTGCTGGACCTAGTGTTCAGGCAGCTCCATGTGATGTGAATTCCATAATGTGCTAGTGTAAGAAGTCTTAATTTAAGTGAGTGATGGAAGAAAATGAGAGCACCGATCTTTACATTGCCCACCAGAGCCCTGTCTTGTCAGAACCGAATGTTTCATGAATAATATGGCCAGTATCCGCAGCCAATAACTTCAGTTTTATGAGCTGACTTATCCAGTCAAACAAAACCTCGTCACATCCATCAACTACGTATGTTATATGTGGAGCTGATGTAAACAGAACCTGGAACCAAGCAGTAGCGCACTAGATTCCCTGACCTGGCTCACCTGTTGCACTTCACTCTGTATGCACTTGTGCCCGCATCCTTCCCTGATCGGACATCTGTCACATGTGTAACCTGTGTTTTTACTTAATCGACGCATTGACTCCCCTGGAAGTTTAGTTTTAACGCTAATGAGTATCGTTCCTTTGTCTCTATAACTGATGAGGGAGACGGCTGTTTCCAGTGACTTGAGCTGATCTTTTCGTTAGAACATCTTGCTAACCAAAGTCGGTTCCCTCTGGTGTAGCCAGGGATTTTGTGATCCAAGAAGTTTTCACCAGAAAACAAAACAGCGTGGACAATATTTCCCTGCATGCTCTCAACCTCGCCGTTTCCGGTACTGAAGACATTAGTGGGCTTCGTACTGTCTGCACTGTTCAGATGAGAGTGCTCATAAAATATGAGCATTTACGCAGAATGTGTACCCGTGATAGGAAGCTACTTCATCTTTCGTAACTTGTTTTAGCACTTTACTGTACGTTGCCAAGTATGGAATAAGCAACGGATGATGAAAGATTTCTGTTATGGTTTAAAATAACTATTTAAAAAAAAACCAAACAAACTTTGTAAACATTTTATTTGACAGAGGTTATAGGACTTCCAGTTCGTTCTTCTTCGGGTCTCACTGTAACTGCGAAATAATATTTTTATGCTGCAGACAAGATGATGATGATGATGATGGCTTACTTGAAGATCAAGATGAATGGAAGAAGCTTATCAGCATTCTATTACCAGGTCGAATTCTATCACTTAAGGAGGTCTTTTAAGTTTGGATAAAGTGTGGAGTAGCTTGTGATTCACTGGTCATGAGAAAGTATATCCTAGTAGCAGCAGGTTAGAGTTTTGTTGAAGAACTGTGTAATATTTTCTGTAGTAGATGTCATGTGAAAGTAGTAGGTTACTGCGTTATAGATGTTATATCAGAGAGTGAGTTTCCAGAACTTCTTTCACGACTCCTCATAGAAGTCACTGTACGGGCTGTCGCTCGCGCTGTTACTACAGTACTGGAAAAGATGTGGTGGAGCTGTATGGGATGCTTGCTTTATAAAGTTCTCTCGTAGAAATTAGGAAACCCATCTCTAACACTTCAGAGACAGTTTTTCTACATATTAGTCATTGTTCACCCACAGTTCACTCACTCACTCCTTTTAGACGTATTAAAAAGTTTTCTGTTAGAAGGCTAATCACACATGCCACTTTATCACTTTATTGCAATGTCAAATTCCCGTTTCCATGCCATTAAGGCATATTAAGGTTACAATGTTAGGCCAGATTTTCTTGACCTTCAGCACATGAAAGCGTGAAATGGTCAGTATCACGTCTGGCTGCATTTGCCTTCTCAGATTTCTCTTGTACCCATCTTTAGAAGCTGTGTGGACCCCTGGGCCTTTCTGGTGTGTGTACCAGATAAAACTCCCGCCACTGCTGGGACTTGAACCCGGTACCACTAGATTATTAAGCCGAGCGCCTGACCACCCAGCTAACCAAACCGCCCGTTGTGAACACGACGCATTAAGTCACTAGCAAGTGGTATAATAATGCACCTGACACTTTCCCATTCTTGCGTTAGGATGCGTGGTTGTAGGAGTATCCTCTAAACCGCATGAAATCTTTGAAGGAGAACGATCATTATGTTAACTTGATGCGATAAGTGAAGACATGGGGATTTAGAAAATCATCGACAGATGTGTTACAGACAGTAGCCTGGAAATTTCAGATATATCAGTTTACAACCATAAATAATATGGTTTATTGTTCATCATCACAGACGACAAACAGATCGGTGAGTACAGGGAAAGTTTATTTCATTCATGGTAGGGTGACATCCGATAACTGCTAGCAGTCAAATATTTTTAAAATTCTGTCTCCCTCCCTCCTCTCTCGCTCTCTCACCCTCTCTGTTTCCGTCTTTCTATGCCCTCTCTGGCCCCTTCTCTCCCCCTTCACCCTCTGTCTCTGTCTCTCTCTGTCTCTCTCTCTCTCTCTCTCTCACTGAGATTTTTGCAGTCGATGTCAAGAAAGAACTTAAAACAAATTTTTATGATCTCCCCCATTGTCATTGTATCGAACACTTACTTAGGCGATCGTTCTCACTTATTTCTTGCCGGTACAAGGGTACAAGCTGTGTATCTCCGCTCTCTCTAACGACAGAAATCCTCCACAAGTTTGCAATTTTGGAATTGGCAGAGTTCCCTCCTCTGTGTGTGTGTGTGTTTGTTTTTCGTTGTTCTTATCATTGGCCTGTAATACTCGTCATGTCCAGTGTGCACTACACAGGTTTGCGGTGTGTGCGTATAATGTTGAACTCTTTACAAATACATTCTCGAAAATTCTGTTGTCCGCAAATTGGCATCGTAATGTCAAAGTACACAGTATAGTTTAAAGCAGTGGTTCTCAGACCCTCTTGCTGCACAGCCCACATTTAAAAGTCAAACATTTTTCCGGCCCACTAATGAAGTGCTTGATATTTGCAAGGTATAAATCTAATTTTATAAAGTATTATGTAAAATGTTCTCTACATGTTTAACTGCATATTCATTGCTACACAAAAGTTCTTTTCATTTAGCTTAAAGATAGCACTGTTTCCGGTTGGATAGTCTATTCTGCCTGGAATAAAAGAATTGCTGAGAATTATATTTCACTTCTGCTCTCTGGCAGAATCTACGCTGACTGTTCTCCAAAATGACATTGTAAAACTGCACGTTTCCGCAACTCGGTCAGAAAGACGCCGGTGCCGCACTTCAGAAGCTTCACTTTTTACGTTCGTCACATTTCTGTTTGATGCTGGAAGAAACGCTGTCTGGACCATCCTTTCTCCAATAGCCGCAATGCGGACATACTAATAAAGCGACCTACAATACTACGGCTTGCATCCATGCAGTCTGCCCTTCTAGAGCCTATGCATTGCGTGAAAAATGGGGAATAATTTTTTTATTGTATCTACTTTTTTTTGCTGCTTTGAGACTTCAGCGCGGCCCAAAATACTCCCTGTCACGGCCCATCTTTGGGTCGGGGCCCATGGGTTGAGAACCACTGGTTTAGAGCTCTCATAGAAAAATGCTGAAATCCAAAGAAGTCAGGAAAACAAACTTATGTAATGCTATTATATTTTTCTTAAGCTCTACAATAGAACATCGGGATATTGAAAATAAGAGTTGTAATTTTTTTTTTTTAACAGGGAATGATTTTTGTGTGTTCCGCGCAGCTTAGAAGGAACATTGGTCAGGATCTCAGTTTGTTCTTTGTTAGATCCGGACAGACACGTCTAAACATTACAAAATATGGTGGTGGGGTATAGCACTGTGAGATTTCTGCTCTTTCTCTCTCTCTCTCTCTCTGTGTCTCTCTCTTCCTCCCCCCCCCCCTCGCCCCAGTGTGCATTTTCCATTCTGTGTGTGTGTGTGTTGCTTTCGCTAAATCATTTCCGGTTGCATGTCCTGCTTTTTATTTTGTCCATTTTATGTTTGATATTGGTTTCATTCTTTTTGTTTTATCTGTAAGTATTCTGTTTCTTCTCTCCCTCTTGCTGTCTCTTGTTTTTCTTTTGCGCTGTCCTCACTCTCTCTCTCTCTCTTTCTGTCTTTTCTTCATGGTGTCTTTTTTCTCGCGTTCTTTTCTCTTCCCCTCCCCCTCTTTCTCTCTCTCTCTTTCTCTCTCTCTCTCTCTTTCTGTCTTTTCTTCATGGTGTCTTTTTTCTCGCGTTCTTTTCTCTTCCCCTCCCCCTCCTCTTTCTCTGTCTCTTTCTCTCCCCCTCCTCTTTCTCTGTCTCTTTGTCTCTTTCTCTCTCTGTCTTTTCATAATGGTGTCTTTTTTGTCACTCTCTCCTCTCAGGCTCTTTTCTCTTCTCTAACGCTGTTTTCTCTCCCTCCTTCTTCTCTTTTCTCCCACTGTTTTCTCTCTCTCTTCTCTCACGCTCTTTTCTCTCCTTCTCTCTCTATCTCTCCTCTCGCGCTCTTTTCTCATTCTCTCTTCTCTTACTATTCTCACTCTTCTCTCACTATCACTCTTCTCTCATCTCTCACTGTTCTCTCACTCTTTCGTTCTCATCCCTCGCGCTTCTCTCTCTCTCTCGTCTCTCATGCCCTTTTCTCACTCTCTCTTCTCTCGCTAGTCGCTCTCTTCTCTCACTGTTTTCTCTATTTTCTCTCTCTCTCTCTCTCTCTCTTTCGTTTTCTCTCTCTCTTCTCTCTCTCCTCTCTGTCTTCTTTCACTCTCTCTCTTCCGTTTTCTCTCCCTCTTCTCTCTCTTTTCTCTCACTGTTATCTGTCTCTTCTCTCACTCCTCACGCTATTTTTTTCTCTCTTCTCTCGCTATTCTTTCTCTCTTCTCTCACTGTTCTCTCTTACTCTCTCGTTCTCATCTCTCGCGCGTCTCTCTGTCTCTCTCTTGTCTCACTGTTCTCTCTCTCACTCTTCTCTCACGCTCTTCTCTCTCTTTCTTCTCTCACGCTCTTCTCTCTCTTTCTTCTCTCACGCTCTTCTCCCTCTTTCTTCTCTCACGCTCTTCTCTCTCTTCTTTCACGCTCTTCTCTCTGTCTTCTCTCATGCTCTTCTCTCTGTCATTTCTGACTCTCTTCTCTCTGTCTTCCCTCACTCTCTTCTCCCAGTCTTCTCTCGCGCTTTTCTCTCTGTCTTCTCCCACGTTCGTCCCTCTATCTTCTCTCACGTTCTTCCCTCTATCTTCTATCACGTTCTTCTCTTTATTTTCTTTCATACTCTTCTCTCTGTGTTCTCTCACGCACTTCTCTCTATCATGTCTCACGCTCTTCTCTCTTTCATGTCTCACGCTCTTCTCTCTGTCTTCTCTCACGCTTCTTCATACTCTCTTATTTTTTACTTCTCTCATGCTCTCTTAACACATTCTCTCTCTTTCTCTCTCTGTATCTTCTCTCACGCAGTCTTATCTTTGTCCTCTCTCATGTTGTCTTCTCTTTCTATCTATCATATACAGTTTGCTTACATTAGTTTTCTGTGTTTTATATTCACAACGTGCACGACAAAAACTAATCAGATAAAACAACTTGTTACAGAAAAACTGTTATTTTCATCTATCTATCTATCTGCCTGCCCACTCACATATATGTCTGTCTATCTGTCTGTCTGTCGCACAATGGTCTGCCTTATTTGTGGCCACTGTTTACGTCTAACACAAAGCAGCCAACTGTCTTCTTCCTAAACCCAAGCTTGATCTATAGAGGAAAAGCCTTACATACTCTGCAGTACAGCTCTGGAACACCCCCCAAACCATGTAAAATCCATTAGTAATACTTATCCTTTAACTCAATCCTTTTTTCAAGATTTTCTTGCTTGTAATTATATGCCTCCATAGAATAACCAGTAGCCTCTCAACCCGTGACTCGCCAGCCATCAGGGTGTAAAGAGACATAGTTCTAAAAGTAATTTATTAAATCTTGTTAGAAATTATTTTAATGAATGTTGGAGAATATATGTTAGAAGAACTGTACTGAAAATGTATTTTTGTTTATGTATATGCCTGCTTGTGTGCGCGCGCTATCTTGTTAATTGCCTCTTCTCTTATATTTTTGAATGGAATAGTTTAATTTTGCGCTATTTTTTCTCACTCTTGTGCAGTTTGTATAAATCGAGTGTGTGGGAAGAATGAAAGATGGAGTGATGAAGGGCAGAATGTAAGACGGATCTGCATGCCCAGTTCTTTATCCATTAAAAATAAAGATCATTCATTGTATCTGTCTTATCTATTTGTCTGTCTGTCTGTCTGTCCATCATTTTGTCTGTCTGTCTGCCTCAGCCTCTTATGTCTTAAAGTACCGAAAGACAGTGTCTGGCAAGCGTAGAAATTGTATGATTGTTTCACTTTCAGTGTTAGAAAGTTTTCTGTTCACACAAACTATCTGACGTCAGAGACACACTCTACCTGTACTGACTGCCAGCCTAGAAGTTTCGCACCAGAGAAGTAGTCTACTGAAAAATGAGGTAATGAAGGTAATAGAGTGTTAAAATAGAAGTAAGGGGGGGGGGGGATAAAATATGAGAGCACGAAGAAAAGAACTTTTCATGGGTAAACATCTTACAGGTTTCTCCAAACATTAAATGCTGCACTACAAGAATGTATTATATTTTCTAGGCACAAGTTCAAACCCATTTTCCTACATTTTTTTCTGCTTCTTTCTTTCACTTTCTGTTTTAAATGATTGTTTATTTTTTTAGTTTCTATACTTGTTATAACTAGTACTCTCCACAGATGAGGAACTTAGATTTACACTTTCTATTGCCTCCACAGATGAGGAGCTTAGATTTACACTTTCTATTGCCTCCACAGATGAGGAACTTAGATTTACACTTTCTATTGCCTCCACAGATGAGGAGCTTAGATTTACACTTTCTATTGCCTCCACAGATGAGGAACTTAGATTTACACTTTCTATTGCCTTCACAGATGAGGAACTTAGATTTACACTTTCTATTGCCTCCACAGATGAGGAACTTAGATTTACACTTTCTCCTGTCTTCTCAGCTAATAAACTTAGATTACACTTTCTCCTGTCTTCTCAGCTAATAAACTTAGATTACACTTTCTCCTGTCTTCTGTTTCTATTTATTTATTATTTAATTGTTGTTGTTAACCGAATGTTTGACTGCGTTCCAGTAACCTGATATACCCAGAAACTAATGTAGCTTTTTTTTCTTTTGTCAGTTCGTGATATTCTTTACCACTACCCCTCTCTCTCTCTCTCTCACACACACACACAGTCTCTCTCTCTCTCTCTCTCTGTGTGTGTGTGTTATGTGTGTGCCTATAACATTATAGGATGGAGGGAGATTGTCTCGGAGAGTCATTGACATTGTTAGCGATGATGACTAAAAGATTGCAGAAGTGTGTGGAACGGAGGGGGGAGTGGGGTGGGAAACATCTGATTGGTCCTTGGCCTCTCTTGTTAGAAAGTGACTTCTTCCCCATCTCACGCTGCGGAGAAGCACTTGATGCACAGTCATCATTGTCAGTTATGATGTCCAGACTTTCTGCTGCGGGACTAAAGATTGAGACTCATAGAGAATTTGGGCGTGGCCCCATCTTGTGAATCTGTAGGCTTCGGCTTGAATAACATGCCAGTCTTTTTTCTGGGAATACAATGGGAGCAATGGTACCTTGACCAGATTTTACATCTCTTTAGCGTTAGTTGCATCGTCTATACCAGGACGGCATCATTGTTCTACGTCAGTTGTATCGTCTGTACAAGGACAGGATTGTTGTTCTACGTCAGTTGTATCGTCTGTACAAGGACAGGATCGTTGTTCAGCGTCAGTTGTATCGTCTGTACAAGGACAGGATCGTTGTTCAGCGTCAGTTGTATCGTCTGTACAAGGACAGGATCGTTGTTCAGCGTCAGTTGTATCGTCTGTACAAGGACAGGATCGTTGTTCAGCTTCAGTTTTACTGTCTGTGCAAGGACTGTATCGTCGTTCTCCGTAAGTTGTAAGGTCTGTAATACTGCTGCGTGGTCGCTACGTGTCAGCTGTAAGAAGAACTGTCGTCACCCAACAGATGCATATACTCCAGTATTATAGATAAGTATAACCCGACGTATAAAGCTGTACAGTGAAGGCAGGGTCCTAGTTTAGGTTCCTTTTGTTTTCTAGAACAAAGCACCGAAGCCATCAGAAAATGAGAAGCAACAGCCTGCACGCATTTAACGGGAAGTTAAGCTCGCCTTTTATCTTGCAGCTTCCAACCTGATAGAGTGCTCAGTGTATACAAACTCACTTGCCTGGCACAAACAGGTCTTGAGCATTACAGATTTCAGCGCGTCAGATGTAATAAACGCTTCAACTAGCGCCTTCTTGTATCTGACGTTAAAAACTGACAATAAAACACGCTCCAGCTGCTTCAGGATTTTCTCCACCAGCCAATCTTCTCTGTGATTAACGCCCTACATGAGTTGGAGTTATTGCGCCTGACAGCGGTCTGTGTGGCAGAGAAGGCAGCTCAGTCTCTTCCGTGCAGTCGCCTTCTTGAAATCTTTGATTAATTATTAACTGCTCTCTTTCCCCGCCCCCTTCTCTCTCTCTCTCCCTCTCTCTCTCTCATTCTTTCTCTCTTGGTCTCTGACGACTGTCTTATGTAGCATAGGGAAAGGTCAGTAGTGGTACATCAAAGCCTGAAAGCTGCTGTATTCTCTCAGATCTTCTTCCATGCTACTCACGCGCAGAAAAAAAAATCTGCTCCATATAAGATCGCCAATCTACAGAAAACCGCCGGATCTATCTAGCCTTTTTTTTTTTTGTTGTAGTGTAGCTACTGACAGTTTGTGAAATATTTTTGACAGGGGTAACCGTTGTTTTGAAATGAAAACAGGTTGTAGTGAGGAAATGAGAAGAAAGAATAGATTCGTGGTACTAAGATACAGCCACGATAGGTCAGACTGTACCACTAAAATAGTACAAGAAAAATAGAGCATATATACGGGGTGTTTTTAAAGTCTCCTTTCACTTTCTACGTATAAATGAAGGAAATGACGTCATAAAAATGTGCTGCACAGTCAATCGTGAAGAAAAATGCAGTGAATGGTTGCATCTGCTGCAGTAATTTTTTGCACTCAAAACAGAATGGTGTTATCAACGGAAGAAAGAATTTTTTGATTGAACAAGTGTTTCGAAATGGCGGTCGATACACACAGATGGTTGTTCAAAGATTTATATCAAAATTTCCTGATAAACAACCTCTTTATCTCATCGCACTACGGTAAGAAATTTGTTGAATAAGTTTCGTGATACGGGAACTGTGGAAGATGCTCCGCGATCTGGTAGGCCTGCTGTGTCTGAAGAAAAATGTCTAGATATCCAAGACAGAATCCTGAAAAGTCCACGCAAGTCCTTAAGGAAAATGTCGCAAGAAGTGAACGTATCACTGAGCACAGTGCACAAAATTCTTAAACATCGGTTAAATTTTCATCCATACAAGATTTCTGTTGTGTCTGAACTAAAAGAGTGTGGCAATCAGAGTCAACTACTCCACGTGGTTTCAAACATTTTTAGCTGAAGAAGACGAGTCAGTTCTCGATTTAACATTCTTCTCTGATGAGGCAAGGTTTCATCTATCTGGATACGTTAACAGCCAAAATAATCGTATTTGGAGCAGTGTTAATCCCAGTGCATTCCATGAAGCGCCCGCTACACGATGCAAAAGTTGGGGTATGATTTGCCGTCAGTAGAAAACTTTTAATTGGACCAGTTTTCTTCAACAAAACCATAAATGCTGATCGGTACCGTCCTGACATTCTGGAACCTTTTTTAGAACAGCTGAATGAACATGAAACTGAAGAAGCATGGTTCCAGCAAGATGGTGCAACTGCACACACAGCAAGATGGTGCAACTGTACACACAGCTAGATGGTGCAACTGCACACACAGCTAGATTGTGCAACTGCACACACAGCTAGAGCAACGCACGGTTTTTTAGAAGAAATTTTCGCAAATCGCATATCTCGTGGAATTTGACCTGCTCGTTCTCCAGATCTAAATCCATTAGATTATTATCTGTGGGGTTTCTTGAAAGGAAATGTTTACAAAAATAATGTACAAACAGTTGAGGACCTGAAAGAAGTAATCAGAATTACCATTCAAGAAGTAACAACAGACACATTGCACAAGGTATTTGACAGTATGAAGAGACGTGTACATTCATGTCTTGAAGCCCGTGGTGGACATTTCCAACACCTGTTATAATGAATATTTCAGTGGTACATTCCAGCTAACCCAAAACAGCGTTGTATCTTTGCAGTCACTATTGTAACTAATTAAATAACGTTTTGAGCACATTTTCTGATGACGTAATTTACTTCATTTTTCAATTTTTTTTTCATAGAAAGTGTAGTGAGACTAAAAACACCATGTATATATACATATATAATTTTTGGATGTCAGGATGTTGGGGTTTTCTACAAGCTAGTATAGAATTTTTGAATGTCAGGATGTTGGGGTTTTCTATAAGCTAGTGTACAATTTTTGGATGTCAAGATGTTAGGGTTTTCTACAAGCTAGTATAGAATTTTTGGATGTTAAGATGTTGGGGTTTTCTACAAGCTAGTATAGAATTTTTGGATGTCAATATGTTGGGGTTTTCTACAAGCTAGTATAGAATTTTTGGATGTTAAGATGTTGGGGTTTTCTACAGGCTAGTATAGAATTTTTGGATGTCAAGATGTTAGGATTTTCTACAAGCTAGTATAGAATTTTTGGATGTCAGGATGTTGGGGTTTTCTACAAGCTAGTATATAATTTTTGGATGTCAAGATGTTAAGGTTTTCTACAAGCTAGTATAAAATTTGTGGATGTCAGGATGTTGGGGTTTTCTACAAGCTAGTATAAAATTTTTGGATGTCAAGATGTTGGTGTTTTCTACAAACTAGTATAGAATTTTTGGATGTTAGAATGTTGGGGTTTTCTACAAGCTAGTATAAAATTTTTGGATGTCAGGATGTTGGTGTTTTCTACAAGCTAGTATAAAATTTTTAGATGTCAATATGTTGGGGTTTTCTACAAGCTAGTATAAAATTGTTGGATGTCAAGATGTTGGGGTTTTCTACAAGCTAGTATAAAATTGTTGAATGTCAGGATGTTGGGGTTTTCTACAAGCTAGTATAAAATTTTTGGATGTCAGGATGTTGGTGTTTTCTACAAGCTAGTATAAAATTTTTGGATGTCAGGATGTTGGGGTTTTCTACAAGTTAGTATAAAATGGATGTCAGGATGTTGGGATTTTCTACAAGCTAGTGTAGAATTGTTGGATGTCAGGATGTTGGGGTTTTGTGCAAGCTAGTATAAAATTGTTGGATGTCAGGATGTTGGTGTTTTCTACAAGCTAGTAAAATTTTTAGATGTCAATATGTTGGGGTTTTCTACAAGCTAGTATAAAATTGTTGGATGTCAAGATGTTGGGGTTTTCTACAAGCTAGTATAAAATTGTTGAATGTCAGGATGTTGGGGTTTTCTACAAGCTAGTATAAAATTTTTGGATGTCAGGATGTTGGTGTTTTCTACAAGCTAGTATAAAATTTTTGGATGTCAGGATGTTGGGGTTTTCTACAAGTTAGTATAAAATGGATGTCAGGATGTTGGGATTTTCTACAAGCTAGTGTAGAATTGTTGGATGTCAGGATGTTGGGGTTTTGTGCAAGCTAGTATAAAATTGTTGGATGTCAGGATGTTGGTGTTTTCTACAAGCTAGTATAAAATTGTTGGATGTCAGGATGTTGGTGTTTTCTACAAGCTAGTATAAAATTGTTGGATGTCAGGATGTTGGTGTTTTCTACAAGCTAGTATAAAATTGTTGGATGTCAGGATGTTGGTGTTTTCTACAAGCTAGTATAAAATTGTTGGATGTCAGGATGTTGGGGTTTTCTACAAGCTAGTATAAAATTGTTGGATGTCAAGATGTTGGGGTTTTCTACAAGCTAGTATAAAATTGTTGGATGTCAGGATGTTGGGGTTTTCTACAAGCTAGTATAAAATTGTTGGATGTCAGGATGTTGGGGTTTTCTGCAAGCTAGTATAAAATTGTTGGATGTCAATATGTTGGTGTTTTCTACAAGCTAGTATAGAATTGTTGGATGTCAGGGTGTTGGTGTTTTCTACAAGCTAGTATAAAATTGTTGGATGTCAGGATGTTGGAGTTTTTTACCAGCTAGCGGAGCTTACTCAGGTGTTTACTTATCAAATTCGGTCGGAAAAGAAAGAAATGCGCTTGCTCGTGATCCTACTTAATGCCCAGTTTTAACAACTTGGGCGTCAGCAACAGAGAACTGAAGTAGCTGGCAGTTAGGAAGAGATTGTCAGGCAAGGATTAGAACAGTTGGGTAAATGCCTGAAGCTGTGGGTATATCCGGGACAACAATACAACCATTTTCTATTATCAAATAAGATAACTGTCTGTGGCTAAGGAGGATACATCCCTACCACAAAACTGACCCTGCGCTAGAGAGAGATGATCGTGTCTGATCTGGAGACAGCGCAAACAGGGATCAGAAGATAGGAGGCTGAAACAGTGGCTATACAAGCCATCTTTAACTGTTTAATGCTGGGATTTGTGCTTGGTAACCAAGGGCGGTGTAGAACAAGACAGGTTTAGCGAGTCGAAGATTGAGAAAGAGCTACGCTTCTTCGGAATAAGATCATTAAAATTCAGGCCAGGGCTTGAACCATGTCATTGTAACCCGAAACCACAGATGTGCTACAAAATCATCATAACGTTAGCTGCAAAGATCACACATTTCTGTTTCTGTGGACATCAGAACCACAGTAATAAAAGTAGGAGGAGGAGGAAGAAGATGAAGGCGGCGGCGAGGAAGATGATGTTAAGTGAGGAAGCATATGCATGGCGTCCTGGCTGAGAAAATAAACAACAATCTTGGCAGGATAAGATCAGATGGATGAGACAAAGAAGCTAGCATAACACAGAGATGTGTGCTGCAAGTGGAGGTCATGTGGAGGTCAGGTGAATGATCAGAATGTTTGTCTCGTATATTGTATCTCTTTTCAGTTCGTGTAATTGTTCTCTCTCTCTCTCTCTCTCTCTCGTCCTCTCTCTCTCTCTCTTCTTTCCTACACTTAATAGATAGATGACAGTTTGATAATCCATTATAGAAGTATACATCTCCAAGACAAGAAGATGAACAATTTAATAAAATAATAAATAGAGGTCCTATGTCCAGGCCAGGGAAATGAACAATTTGATAATCTATTATAGAACAACCTGTGTTCAGGCCAGGGAAATGAACAATTTGATAATCTATTATAGAACAACCTGTGTTCAGGCCATGGAGAATGAACAGTTTGATAATCTATTTGTAGAAGGGCCTATGTTCAGGCCAGGGAAATGAAGAAAGGGAAGTGAGTGATACATTGGTAATCTAGCTGGGAAAAGGTGCAATAGGTGAGTGTAGTTGGGGCAGAAAGGGTGTAATCTGATGTTGTGAAGAGGTTCTGGGCTACGTGTCATAAGTGAGAAGGGAGTGCAGCTTAGTGCAGAGGGAATATGATTGTGGAAGACTTTTTTCCACTCGCGCAAGCCCTATAAGGATCTTTGCGGTTTACCAATTCCACCCTCGAGAGCCCTATGTGGCATCGGAGTTTCTTTCGTTGAAAACATGATGTTACTTTTCATTTAACCAGTTAGAACTCTTCTGAATTCAAAGTTAAACTAGTGTTTTAAGCATGGGGGATAAAGACACCATTTTGGATGCATAGATAGGGGGTAAAATTCAAGTTTATTTCGAGATTGAGTGGTAGAATGGTCACACCGACCGACTAGACCTAGCTTACTATATGTGTTTCTCTAGATCTGTTAGATTTATTGGACGTCACAAACATCCATAAATATTGATTTTTCTGTGTTGAAATTTGACTGACTATGTATTCTATATTGGATTATGAGACAGCTAAATTAAGTATAAAGTAGATTTTACTGTTCAGCCCGAAAATATTTTAGAGCCAAAAATCACTCCATCGTTTCACACCATTTTTTTCTTTTCTTTTGTTTGTTTTTTTTTTTTGGACAAATAACTTCATTTATGGAATCTTCATTCATTTCCATTTATTTTAATGTGTGATACGCACGTGGTGATCATGGAATTAAGTCGGTACAATAACTTTTACACAGGGACCCCCTTCTCCAAAATGTCCGCGTCGTCAGAAACTAAGGAACATTTTGGGAGAAACGCGAGTGGAAAGAGTTAAACGCGTGTCTTGTCTTTTTTGTAACTCCATTTTCCAATTTTAAGAGATAAACAAATATTCCCTTTTATATAGGAGTTTAGTAGATAAACGAGGGAAAGAAAATGATTATCTTAAAGCAGAGTAAGGTCAGTGACCCATACAGTGAGCTCATATTATTTTGTAATGTGCTGGTGAAATGAAGCTTTTCTATCTACAACTTGTATTTGTGTCTGTACGTCTTGGCGTTATCTGTGAGTCATTCTCCACTACAATAAATAGGTAGATTTTGGTGCAGAGATTTAGTTCGTCCGTTCTTCAATTCATGTCTGTGATGTGCCAGAAGAAATTGTGACGAGAAGCGTTGGTAGAAAGAAACTGGCAGGAAGTTAGTGTATAGTGTAAAAGTATAGGCTGGGTTAGGAATGTGCTGCTTTTCTTGTTAGAAATATCGCTGTGACCAGTGATTGGCGTAGGCGTTCAGGATCTGCCAGCTCTTCAGTGAAAGAGTTAGAATAAGGCCATGCCAAGTCACAGTGTCAGGTCAAGCTGCTTTGTGTATTGTGTGTGGCCAGCGATGATGTCATCGTTTTAGTTTTCTTTCCGCGTTATGCTTGCTTTCTGTTTTTTAATCTTTCATCCTCCCCGCCCCCTCAGTTGTCGTATTTTCGTCCTATGTCATTGTGTCTTCTTCCTGGGGAATCTTTCTTTCTCTGTGATCGTTTTCTTCTGTTCATCTTCTGGGATTTTTGTTCTTTATTCCGTGGCAGTTTTCTTCTCTGTGTCATTGTTTCTTGTCCGGCTACAGTCTGACTAGCGAGGTCCCTGCTCAGCGGGGGCGGGGGCGGCGGCGGCGGCGGGCGGCAGAATTTATTCCTGAATGGCGTGCAAGTCTGTGTAGGTTCTGCTGTGATTTAATGCCAGTTTCTTGTGACTGGTGTGAAATCCTCTCAGCAACTTCACAAATCTGCAATCAAATTGACGTAAGCAGCTTTTTCATGAGATTTTCCCTCACTATCTGCATTTTTTTCCCCTTTCATTTCTCCATCTTTTAGTTAGGTCATGATTCTACGTATAAATGGGGCCTGTTTTTACCTTAATAGCCGTGCACTCATATTACAGTACAGCGTCCATCCACTTGCGGATAGATACCTGGTTAGAGATGTTGTTTAAACCCATTGTTTACAGACATGATAATGACGGAGCCAACAACCTACAGTCCACTTTTCCTCGCTTCACTTTGTTACTGAAGCGATGCAGACTGAAAAAAAAAATGAAAGTAATGCAGTGACTGGGACGGGTGTCTGACAAACCCCCCCCCCCCCCACACCATCATCAACACTACGCTGAGAACAAATCTCAGAACTCATCAATATTTCTCAAGGGGGGGGGGGGAGGTGGAGCTTCTGATGTACGCGGTCTTTACAGAGACCATCTCAAATGAGACTAGGGGAGGACCTCTTAGTAGCGGGGCGGACTAGTCATGAACTGACTATCGATCAGCGCCAAAGACAAGTACTCAGTACAAGAAATAAATGATTAGCCTAAAGGTTCATTTATTTTACGTGAGAAGGGGAATTTTGAAGATGAAGATGACGACGACGACGAGCACATAATGATGTGAAATCTAGTTGTCGATTCATTAAACCTGATATAAAAACAGTAATAGAAACCAGTTATTTATCGACAGTTATCTCCTCACACAGCATTCATCCAGCAGTCTGTTCCTAACTGCAGCTTGTGTTGAGTTCTGACAATGTTTTCTGTATCATTGCCGACTGGTCATGCTGCCCAGGATCTTGGATTCTGTTACCCACAATTGGCACCCAAAATAAACTCGATGCCACCATAGTTAAACTAGTTATTACCACAAACACTGTAATAATACAGGCAAACACGGACCCACGTACATCTGACATGCGTAGCTCCAGAGTTACGTACACAAAATTACGACATTCACAATGAACAAAATGACACAACGGAGCGTACAATGCCGTGTAAGATATACTGTGCTGAGTAAGTGATCAGACAGGCCTGTATCATCTCATCTTTCCGTATCTTGTCCTAGTCTTCTCCTGTAAGCATTCACGCATTCATTACTGTGCTCAAGAAACAATTTATAAACAGAACACTATATGTCGTGTTATTTATAGGTGCTAATGTTCCATGTATTCTCCTGTTTCTGATTAACTTTCCGTGTTCTCAGCGCATCTTAAGCCAAGTGGAAAATGTAGACAATCTAACTCCATGCCCAACAAAATACTGGATTGATTTGCGAAGATTTGAACCACAGATGCTGGCGCAGTAGAAACATTGTGGATGTGAGAAACGTGAGCAGTATGTGAAGTGCAAGGCAGCGATTTGTGTATGAGTCAGACATAACTTTCTGTCTACAGCTGGCACTGTGTATGAATCAAGACGTAACTTTCTGTCTATAGCTAGCACTGTCTGTGTGTATTATCAGACGTAACTTTCTGTCTAAAACTAGCAAATGTATACGTGAGACGTAACTTTATGTCTAAAACTAGCAAATGTATACGTGAGGCGTAGCTTTCTGTCTAAAACTAGCAAATGTATACGTGAGACGTAACTTTCTGTCTAAAACTAAGAACATTCTGTATGTATGGATCAGGCGTAGTTTTCTGTCTACAGCTAGCACTGTCTGTGTGTATGCCAAACGTAACTTTCTGTCTACAGCTAGCACTGTCTGTGTGTATGCCAAACGTAACTTTCTGTCTACAGCTAGCACTGTCTGTGTGTATGCCAAACGTAACTTTCTGTCTACAGCTAGCACTGTCTGTGTGTATGCCAAACGTAATTTTCTGTTTACAGCTAGCACTTTTCTGTGTGTGTGTCAGACGTAACTTTCTTAACGTAACGAATGCCACCTATTAATACATCAGTTACAACTAGTACCGTCTGTGTACTGACGAATGATTTTATTAATTCATGATGTCCTTCTTTGTGATATGCTAGTTTGAGCTGTTGCTAGCTGGTGCTTGAGAAACACTGACGTCCGGTCTGATTGTGAGCTGGCTTCTGTGATGGACGTAAGGAACCACGTTCCAACCTGCGATCTTCATGCGGAAACATCCTGCCATTTGCTGAGGCTAATATGTTATAAGATCATGTTTCCACCAGCACTCTTACGAGAGCAGCAGAGAAATTTGACCATCTGTAGCTCACCCCTTCATCTCTTACATTCACACACATCAAGCTTACACCACACAGAACACACTCTTATCTGGCCCGCACAAAGCTTGTGAACACTTTCACCTTTTCACAAGTAAATGCTCTATGATAAAGATAAATGACGTAGGAGATGAGGGCATAACACCACCGCATTTTTTTCTTGTCCTGGTGGTAGAGATACCAGCATCTTCAGCTGCGCTGCATCGTCCTAGGACAAAGATAGCTGCGCTATTTCGTTGTAGTACAAATACATTCACGCTACATCTTTATAGAACAAATACATCCGCCCCACATCATCACAGAACAAAGACATCCTCTCCACATCGTCATAGAACAAAGACATCCGTGCCACATCGTCATAGAACACAGAAACCACATCTTCATAAAACAAATACATTCACGCTACAGTGCCACAAATGAAAGACATCCGCGCCACATGGTCACAGAAGAAAGAAGCCAGGCATGAAAAAGATGAGCAAGAATAAAGCCAGTGAGATCATTTGAGCTGATTTTCTGCGTCCTGTCCTTTAATCTATTCCCTTGTAAAAGCGCTCCATGCTGTACTCACCACTGCCTGTATAAAACGCCTTGGTGGAAGACCTGGAGATCTCTGGTCTCATTCTCTCTTGTGTTTGATCTGCAAGTTTCCCCCGTCTACATTTCTTCTCTCTGTTGTTGGTGCTGTGATGAAGATGTGGGTATGGAGTGATTCCAGAAGTAGATCAAAGATCTTTCCAGATTTTATTTTGCTTAATGTTTTACGGCAGCTTTCTTACGGTGTGTTTCTTTCTGTCATGTCTGTTATCATGTTTATGCTGGTGTGTTTCTTTCTCTCATGTGTTGTCAGGTTTTTGCTGGCGTGTTTCTTTCTGTCATGTGTTGTCAGGTTTTTGCTGGAGTGTTTCTTTCTGTCATGTGTTGTCAGGTTTTTGCTGGTGTGTTTCTTTCTGTCATGTGTTGTCAGGTTTTTGCTGGTGTGTTTCTTTCTCTCATGTGTTGTCAGGTTTTTGCTGGTATGTTTCTTTCTGTCATGTGTTGTCAGGTTTTTGCTGGTGTGTTTCTTTCTCTCATGTAAGTTATCGTGTTTCTGGTATTACAGTTTGTCATTTCTAGTTCTATCGCCAGGACTTTTATTGTGTGTTTTTTATACGCTTCTGTCAGGTGTTATTAGTATGCTTCTCTCCAGTGTTATCTGTGTGCTTCTATCAGTTATCAGTATTTTTCTGAGTGTATAAGAAAAATAGGTAGATTATGTCGACAAATTGTAGACGAAACTTGAGATGTGAGTGATTGAAATTATAGAAAGAAAAATTATGAGACTTGAACCACAGACTTGAGCAGAATAAGCGACCACACGTAACTAGGAGAGATAGTCAGTCACACATAAGTAGGAGAGATAGTCAGTGGCACATAAGTAGGAGAGATAGTCAGTGGCACATAAGTAGGAGAGATAGTCAGTGGCATATAACTAGGAGAGATAGTCAGTCACACATAAGTAAGAGAGATAGTCAGTCACACATAAGTAGGAGAGATAGTCAGTGGCACATAACTAGGAGAGATAGTCAGTCACACATAAGTAAGAGAGATAGTCAGTCACACATAAGTAGGAGAGATAGTCACACGTAACTAGGAGAGATAGTCAGTGGCACATAAGTAGGAGAGATAGTCAGTCACACATAAGTAAGAGAGATAGTCAGTCACACATAAGTAGGAGAGATAGTCAGTGGCACATAACTAGGAGAGATAGTCAGTCACACATAAGTAGGAGAGATAGTCAGTGGCACATAAGTAGGAGAGATAGTCAGTCACACATAAGTAAGAGAGATAGTCAGTCACACATAAGTAGGAGAGATAGTCAGTGGCACATAAGTAGGAGAGATAGTCAGTGGCACATAACTAGGAGAGATAGTCAGTCACACATAAGTAAGAGAGATAGTCAGTCACACATAAGTAGGAGAGATAGTCACACGTAACTAGGAGAGATAGTCAGTGGCACATAAGTAGGAGAGATAGTCAGTCACACATAAGTAAGAGAGATAGTCAGTCACACATAAGTAGGAGAGATAGTCAGTGGCACATAACTAGGAGAGATAGTCAGTCACACATAAGTAGGAGAGATAGTCAGTGGCACATAAGTAGGAGAGATAGTCAGTCACACATAAGTAAGAGAGATAGTCAGTCACACATAAGTAGGAGAGATAGTCAGTGGCACATAAGTAGGAGAGATAGTCAGTGGCACATAACTAGGAGAGATAGTCAGTCACACATAAGTAAGAGAGATAGTCAGTCACACATAAGTAGGAGAGATAGTCACACGTAACTAGGAGAGATAGTCAGTCACACATAAGTAAGAGAGATAGTCAGTCACACATAAGTAGGAGAGATAGTCAGTGGCACATAACTAGGAGAGATAATCAGTCACACATAAGTAAGAGAGATAGTCAGTCACACATAAGTAGGAGAGATAGTCAGTCACACATAAGTAGGAGAGATAATCAGTGGCACATAACTAGGAGAGATAGTCAGTCACACATAAGTAGGAGAGATAGTCAGTCACACATAAGTAGGAGAGATAATCAGTCACACATGAGTAGGAGAGATAGTCAGTCACACATAACTAGGAGAGATAGCCAGTCACACATAAGTAGGAGAGATAGTCAGTTACTATGTTTCTTTCTTATAAAGTGCTCCGTGTACATTATTTCAAGGCTCGTCTTGTGTGCTGTGCTTGAGCCGCGTTTGTTTTCAACTTGGTCAAAGTTATGTCTGTAGAATTTATCATCTTTGACATAGCGCATATAGTCTGTCAGATGTCGATACAAATCACGATGGTCTCTTTACAGTTTCGTCTTTGTTATTCTGAGTGTCGTTTGATCAAATTGTAACACGTCAAAGCGTTCATAGAAGCTGTCAAGCTGTGAAACACAGATCTTTGTATCCATTCTTGAACCTTCTCTATGTGATAATGTTATCTTTGGGGGTTTTGCTTCACGTTACATTAGAGCATTTGCTTTTGCATTCAGTCACTTAAATACGAGTTTTTGTCTCAAGAATATCAGGACCGAGATAGTTCGTTTCATACCAAATTCTGTAGATAAACTGTAAGAGGTTGGCGTCAACAGTTTATGTAATGTCCTGCAGGTTAGGGAATTCAACAAGTAAGTCATCTGTAGTTCCTGCAAAAACGACAACAGTAAGATCTAGCACAAACTTGCTGACATCCATGGTCATGATGATGAAGATTCAGACAGTAGAGTTCTGTGTTCTCACCTGTCGTAAGACCATCGAGGCAGTACAGCTGTCCCCAGCGACAGATCGTCAGTCATTGAAAGCACGGAGAATCTTGCACTATCAAATCATAGAAACAGCCAATGACCAGGACTGTCCACCCGACCACAAAATACGTAACAGAGCACGCATATTATTTCCTTTCATTACCACAGAAAATAAATACTGTAGTGCGCGAAAACAAATTCAAATAAATTTCGTGAAGTATGAAGCAAAAAAAAAAAAAAAGCATTTTATGAGATGTATACTGGAAAATATACGTTCACGAGCTATAAGTGCAGATGGGTAGACAGACACCTTCACAAGATTGTATATTCATCATTCTAGGAAACAGAACGACTGGACAAGTTGACCGTCAGTTCACTTCTTAGGTCATTAACACCAACTTAGTACGCGATAAAGTTCCGTTCAGCCAGCCCGGTTCTTTCACATAATACACGTGTCCCTACAAGATGGCAGTACAAGTGGCCTGGTTGTGCCGTGGCGGCATATGGCGATAGTGTTCATGTTTTCCTGGACCTGTCCATACACAGCATCACTCCTGGCTGCCTTTCCTTCCTCAACTCTGGAAGAAGCAGGGGTTCTTATGTTTGCTGTTAGGTCACCTCCGATCTGATTAGAACAGTCGGCCTTCGCCATGAGATAAATACTTGTACGCTAACTACTTCGCTACTCAGTCGCCCTTACAATCTCCGAGTAGTCGATAAAATTGGCCTAGGCAGATAATGACTTCCAGCTACACTGATCTCATGACTTTCATAGGAAGTGCCAAGTCATGCCCAAGGATTGTACAGAGAAGACGTTGCGTAGATAGTCGATTACGCCACGTCAGTGACGATTGGCCGACTCAAAACTTGTGTAGTGGCGTTATTTGCTACGCTGAAAGAGATAAAATAGGGAGCTTATGAAGTTCATCCCTGGAAAAACAGCGCTCTTATTTGTCTGCTTAATAGAGGTAAACATGGGCTGAGATTATGGGGTGAGTTCCTAAGGAGATATTGATGTTATTTTAGTGCGGCCATCCATCACCCTGGGGAGATGTTGATATTCTTTTAGTGAGGACATCCATCACTGGAGAAATGTTGATGTTATTCTAGTGAAGCCATCGATCACCGTGGAGAGATGTTGATATTTTTTTTTTAGTGAGGCCATCCATCGCTGGTAAAAGGAATGGCGACTGCAGTAAAACTGGTTTAAATAAATAAGGTAGACAGAGGTGCATGGTGCAGTTTTCTCCCACTTGTTCTCCTCCTCTCTCTCCACCTCTTCTTTATGATTGGCTCTATCGGGCATCTTTTGTTTGGAGGCAGCGTGGTTTTTCCTTCTCCCTTCTACCACACACATTACTGTTTCCCACTTGGAGGAAGACACTTCAGATAAGTTCTTCGTGTTTGTATTTTGTTGTGTATGTATCCTCGAATAAGGCTCACGCCGAAATATCGGATGTTGTATGTTTTTCATTTATACATTCTCATACTTTCTATTCGTTTTTTTCCTCCTTACTCACTCCCTCCCTCACTTTGTAAAACTGCACCATACACCTCTGTCTACCTCATCCATCGCTGTGGAGAGATGTTGTGTTAATAAGGTTATCAATAAGAGTATTGTGGAGAGATGTTGTGTTAATAAGGTTATCAAGAAGAATATTGAGGTTATTTTGTGAATATTGTAAATGAATCTACCAATTTCTTTCATTTTGAGAAAACAAAAAAGAAAGTTTCAGAATGAAATATATGGAAAGTGTAATGAAAGTGAAATCAAAGAAAACCAAATGTAATATAGCCAAATTGCCTGAATGCTTATAATAAAAAATAGCGTATATAGCTCTTGCAGTGGTTAGCTAGAAAAGAGTCATAAAACATAATGTTTTGTTTATGAATAATGAAAACTGTGGTCGCTATGGAAACTGCATGCAGACGTCTCATATTGTAGAATAAAGTAGAAATCATGCTTGACAGATAAAGATTTTTCAGTGTTTTTATTGCCGTTATTATCATACTGAACACTGGCCACAGAGAATTCAGTGGCTGGGTTTTATGTTAAGATTTTAGTCTGTGGCCACGCCAGCAGGAGACCGTCTGCCAGGTATTATGTCATTTTCTTTCCTCACCGAATTCTCGCTGGGGACACAGGGGAGGAAGACCCGGAAATGTCACAGGTCAGCAGAATGTCGGATATAGAGGGCAGTCAGATCGCCAGCAGCAGCTGATGGCCTCAGTAATTTACAGTGCAAGACTGGGAGAAACAAGCCTGGCTGATCCTTGTTTTCTTGTTCTGTATGTGCCAGGGATTGGGCATTGTGGCAACATCAGTTTCTGCTCACATCTAACCTGGAAGATACTCACTTGTGTTAGTGAAGGAGAGACCAACAGATATTTTTAGGGCGGGTGGAGGAGTGCGGGGAGGAGACAAGAGAAAAGTAGAGAAAATCTTAAACTTGGTCTTGTACATGGCGGAGAAGATAGAAGTAGAGAAAATCTTAAACTTGGTCTTGTACATTGCGGAGAAGAGAGAAGTAGAGAAAATCTTAAACTTGGTCTTGTACATTGCGGAGAAGAGAGAAGTAGAGAAAATCTTAAACTTGGTCTTGTACATTGCGGAGAAGAGAGAAGTAGAGAAAATCTTAAACTTGGTCTTGTACATTGCGGAGAAGAGAAAAGTAGAGAAAATCTTAAACTTGGTCTTGTACATTGCGGAGAAGAGAAAAGTAGAGAAAATCTTAAACTTGGTCTTGTACATGGCGGAGAAGAGAGAAGTAGAGAAAATCTTAAACTTGGTCTTGTACATGGCGGAGAAGATAGAAGTAGAGAAAATCTTAAACTTGGTCTTGTACATTGCGGAGAAGAGAGAAGTAGAGAAAATCTTAAACTTGGTCTTGTACATGGCGGAGAAGAGAGAAGTAGAAAACATCTTAAACTTGGTCTTGTACATGGTGGAGAAGAGAAAAGTAGAAAACATCTTAAACTTGGTCTTGTACATGGTGGAGAAGAGAGAAGTAGAGAAAATCTTAAACTTGGTCTTGTACATGGTGGAGAAGAGAGAAGTAGAGAAAATCTTAAACTTGGTCTTGTACATGGCGGAGAAGAGAGAAGTAGAAAACATCTTAAACTTGGTCTTGTACATGGTGGAGAAGAGAGAAGTAGAGAAAATCTTAAACTTGGTCTTGTACATGGCGGAGAAGAGAGAAGTAGAGAAAATCTTAAACTTGGTCTTGTACATGGTGGAGAGAGAGAAGAGAAAAGTAGAAAACATCTTAAACTTGGTCTTGTACATGTGGAGAAGAGAAAAGTAGAGAAAATCTTAACTTGGTCTTGTACATGGTGGAGAAGAGAAAGTAGAGAAAATCTTAAACTTGGTCGTGTACATGGTGGAGAAGAGAAAAGTAGAGAAAATCTTAAACTTGGTCTTGTACATGGTGGAGAAGAGAAAAGTAGAGAAAATCTTAAACTTGGTCTGTACATGGTGGAGAAGAGAGAAGTAGAAAACATCTTAAACTTGGTCTGTACATGGTGGAGAAGAGAAAAGTAGAGAAAATCTTAAACTTGGTCTTGTACATGGTGGAGAAAAGAAAAGTAGAGAAAATCTTAAACTTGGTCTTGTACATGGTGGAGAAGAGAGAAGTAGAAAACATCTTAAACTTGGTCTTGTACATGGTGGAGAAGAGAAAAGTAGAGAAAATCTTAAACTTGGTCTTGTACATGGTGGAGAAGAGAGAAGTAGAAAACATCTTAAACTTGGTCTTGTACATGGTGGAGAAGAGGGAAGTAGAAAACATCTTAAACTTGGTCTTGTACATGGTGGTGAAGAGAGAAGTAGAAAAAATCTTAAACTTGGTCTTGTACATGGTGGTGAAGAGAGAAGTAGAGAAAATCTTAAACTTGGTCTTGTACATGGCGGAGAAGAGAAAAGTAGAGAAAATCTTAAACTTGGTCGTGTACATGGTGGAGAAGAGAGAAGTAGAGAAAATCTTAAACTTGGTCTTGTACATGGTGGAGAAGAGAAAAGTAGAGAAAATCTTAAACTTGGTCTTGTACATGGTGGAGAAGAGAGAAGTAGAGAAAATCTTAAACTTGGTCTTGTACATGGTGGAGAAGAGAAAAGTAGAGAAAATCTTAAACTTGGTCTTGTACATGGCGGAGAAGAGAAAAGTAGAGAAAATCTTAAACTTGGTCGTGTACATGGCGGAGAAGAGAAAAGTAGAGAAAATCTTAAACTTGGTCTTGTACATGGTGGAGAAGAGAAAAGTAGAAAACATCTTAAACTTGGTCGTGTACATGGTGGAGAAGAGAAAAGTAGAGAAAATCTTAAACTTGGTCTTGTACATGGTGGAGAAGAGAAAAGTAGAGAAAATCTTAAACTTGGTCTTGTGCATGGTGGAGAAGAGAAAAGTAGAGAAAATCTTAAACTTGGTCTTGTACATGGTGGAGAAGAGAAAAGTAGAGAAAATCTTAAACTTGGTCTTGTACATGGTGGAGAAGAGAGAAGTAGAGAAGATCTTAAACTTGGTCTTGTACATGGTGGAGAAGAGAAAAGTAGAGAAGATCTTAAACTTGGTCTTGTACATGGTGGAGAAGAGAAAAGTAGAGAAAATCTTAAACTTGGTCTTGTACATGGTGGAGAAGAGAGAAGTAGAGAAAATCTTAAACTTGGTCTTGTACATGGTGGAGAAGAGAAAAGTAGAGAAAATCTTAAACTTGGTCTTGTACATGGTGGAGAAGAGAAAAGTAGAGAAAATCTTAAACTTGGTCTTGTACATGGTGGAGAAGAGAAAAGTAGAGAAAATCTTAAACTTGGTCTTGTACATGGTGGAGAAGAGAAAAGTAGAGAAAATCTTAAACTTGGTCTTGTACATGGTGGAGAAGAGAAAAGTAGAGAAAATCTTAAACTTGGTCGTGTACATGGTGGAGAAGAGAAAAGAGAAAATCTTAAACTTGGTCTTGTACATGGTGGAGAAGAGAAAAGTAGAGAAAATCTTAAACTTGGTCTTGTGCATGGTGGAGAAGAGAAAAGTAGAGAAAATCTTAAACTTGGTCTTGTACATGGTGGAGAAGAGAAAAGTAGAGAAAATCTTAAACTTGGTCTTGTACATGGTGGAGAAGAGAGAAGTAGAGAAGATCTTAAACTTGGTCTTGTACATGGTGGAGAAGAGAAAAGTAGAGAAAATCTTAAACTTGGTCTTGTACATGGTGGAGAAGAGAAAAGTAGAGAAAATCTTAAACTTGGTCTTGTACATGGTGGAGAAGAGAGAAGTAGAGAAAATCTTAAACTTGGTCTTGTACATGGTGGAGAAGAGAAAAGTAGAGAAAATCTTAAACTTGGTCTTGTACATGGTGGAGAAGAGAAAAGTAGAGAAAATCTTAAACTTGGTCTTGTACATGGTGGAGAAGAGAAAAGTAGAGAAAATCTTAAACTTGGTCTTGTACATGGTGGAGAAGAGAAAAGTAGAGAAAATCTTAAACTTGGTGTTGTGTATGGCGGAGAAGAGAAAAGTAGAGAAAATCTTAAACTTGGTGTTGTGTATGGCGAGAATTAGAAAGATTAGAATAGACCCTTCAAACCTTCCTTGCTTTCATTCATTCCTAGACTTGACTGAAACTGCAGATCGGGACTGGATGGACTCCAGTCAGTGTTATCAATGCTGTTTTGTGTGTGGCTGTCACGTGCCGCCAGTCGCTTGCTTGTAGTAAGATCCGGAGTTCTCTCAGCTGTCAGTGTTTATATTTCTTGTCATTGTTTTCCTCCTTGTTCATATTGGGCTATGGTTTTATTTGGACTTATGTTTCATAGTATGGGCCTTTGTGTCTTTTTATAATAGTGGAACTTGTTAAAAATTCACGTTGGCCAGGTAGATGCTGACCGGTCCAAGTTTTGCCCGTGACAGGTTCCCTGGACAGCTTTAGTCATGGTTGACCGGCCACAGTAACGGCAGTCAGTATTTGTGTGACAAAGTCTGGTTCCTTTTGGCCCTGAAATCTTCTTGATTGATGTGTCACAGACAGCGTTTCACGTGCAATAACAGACCTCGGGACATTCTGTTATCACTGGTATTTTTTTTCGGTTAATATCGCCGCCAGTGTTGATGTTATTATTTTGATAATATTATTTGTTATACTTGACAATGTGTTTGTCGTCTTGTTGAAATGTTTCTTGTTTGTGTTAATGGACAGGGAGCCTCCAGTTTTCTCAGCACGGTGTCAGTACTTGAGCAGACAACGATCTCCTACAGAACGCATAGAGAACTGAGTCCAACATAGAACGGAAGCTTCAGTTTGCTTGAGTTTCCGTGGTTTTATTCTCTTATCTTCACATCACGGTTGGTCCTTTGGTCTTCTCCTGGTGAATATTTTGATTATTTCTGAGGAGGACTTTCCTGTCCAGGTCTTGTTCACTCACTTCCCTACCTGGAGTACGTTGTCCACCCGAAGCATCTTTATCCTAATTATCGTAGTTAACCATTATCTTACCTATATGGCACAGGCGTGAAAGCTTGTGCTCTAACAACTAATGGGTTATGAAATATACTTTTTACTACAAACACATTGTAGGAAGTGAAAGTAATATGTTCATCATTACAAACATGTTATGTGAGGTTGAATTTGGAGCACAATACCGGGATCTCTGAACTATATTGACAGTTATCGGTGTGTGTGCGTGTGTGTGGGTGGGGGTTATATCTGCCTCTCTAGCACACGCCCAAAGAACTCCTGATGACATATATACGGGATCAAGCTGAAACAAGTGAGGAGGGGTGGGCATAGAACATCGTAGAGGATAAAGTGTCAAACATGGAAAAACTTGAGAAACGTCAGCTAACATAGAACAACGTCTGTAACAACACTTGTCAAAGATAGGAAGTGTGGAAACCTGTGTAGATGAATCGTAACAGTTCAATATTGATTCATGCCAGAAGTACGGAGCAGCTGTCTGTATGTATAGTACACGGTCACCCTTACGAGGGTTAGCAAGAGCAAGTTATGAAAGCAGGCTGTCGTGATTGCTGATATTTTCTGTGTTGTGGGCTTGAGGAAGGAATACCTGTGAGTCTGCCATTCGTGCTGCCACAACTGCAACGTTCTCGCGGGCCTCGTTTCCGTTCAGGTGTCAGCTGCCTGCTGTAACTCGCGTCAGGTTTTAGGCTGGTCATGACATGAGCCCTATTAGCGCCGACTTGTGACTAGTTGGTTGATCGTTCTTCTGAGATGCTGGTTCCAGTCTTGGCTCTTTTTCTTTATTCTTCATACGTTCTTGCTGTAGGCGCCGCACTTGCTTGGGTTTGCGTGCAGGCGTGGCTGTATGTAAGTTACTGTTACATTTGTGTTAAGAGACTGTCTCTTGGCGCTTGTCTGTACAGACTTGGATGATATATGCCCTGTCTCTTGGCACTTGTCTGTACAGACTTGGATGATATATGCCCTGTCTCTTGGCACTTGTCTGTACAGACTTGGATGATATAGGCCCTGTCTCTTGGCACTTGTCTGTACAGACTTGGATGATATAGGCCCTGTCTCTTGGCGCTTGTCTATACAGACTTGGATGATATAGGCCCTGTCTCTTGGCACTTGTCTGTACAGACTTGGATGATATAGACCCTGTCTCTTGGCGCTTGTCTGTACAGACTTGGATGATATAGGCCCTGTCTCTTGGCGCTTGTCTATACAGACTTGGATGATATAGACCCCGTCTCTTGGCACTTGTCTACCGACAGGTTATTTTTTATATTTTGTGTGTGTTTGATGACGTTATTTCTATTAGTCCTCCACGTAGAATCAGGTCTATTGTTCTTTTGTTTTTCTGTCTATTTTATTCAACTTTTTTAACAGAAGATCCACATTACATTAAAAAAGCAACATGTGATCCACTTGTAATAGATCGTCGACTCACAGACATATGATATGTTCTCAAAAATATCAAGCCTAAAACAAGTCCATTCACAAATGTGGATGATGTTTAATTCAGTGAATGATGGCTAACACATTGTCATATATCAGGAATCATCACTTTCTAAAATGCACTCTTGTAGGAAAGTTCCCTACATTAGTTCTTTTAGCTCATAACATTCGTTCAAAATCCGCTTTGTCTATGGTTCAAGTGATCTTCTCTGCACAGACATATTTCTGACTATGTACTGTTGTGGTTGTGAACTTGTGTGTATTTACATACGTGTAGCACAGCTGTCTATTCTGCTCCAAGTCTCTCCCGTGAGCTCCAGTGCTGAATCTCAGCCTACGTCTGTCTTACTCGAAGGCAGAGCTGAGTTTTCCTGCCCTTCTCTCTCTCTCTCTCTCTCTCTCTCTCTTTCTTTTTCTGCCAAGCTGCATAGCTTTCATTAGAGGCCAACCCAGGAAGTTAGCCTTTGTTATCTGGCCGGCACACGTCCAAGAGTAAGACAGGTACAGATATGTGAGTCGGATATCCGTCCCTCGTTCTAGTCATAGAACACTTGGGTGTCAAACTACTGCCAGTGTCGTATGATCTGATGACCAAAACGAGTCCAGCAATTGCCATTGTGTGAGTCAAAAAACGGCATAGTTAGCTGTTTACTTCTCGGGTCGAAACTGTTCAGGCGCCCGACAGTAGACATCCTAGTTTTCATAGCTGCTGGCTGGACGCTCCTACGACAGTGCTGACTGTCATCTTATATCCTTTGCCGAACTTCTACGTGGATTCCCCGGTAAAGACTGAGGAAAACAAGACCTACTGTTCTGTTGATCAGAAAATGCCGTAGAAATAGCCAGATCCTGCATCTACCTCTGATCGCCAACTATGTTCGGCGTCTTCTTGTCCCGACAGATGTTATCGTGGCAGCCCATTGGCTGAAGGGCACCTAACTTTTGTGGTTTCTTATTCTGTTTAAAATAATTTTCATTGATATAAATTTTAGGAATGTATTTATAGGATAATATGACTTTAATTACAAGGGACTGTCTTACAGGGGCAAATTTATTATCTGAACGTTTACAGGTGAATGATGATAATTGTTTTGACTGTCTAGTCTGTCTAGTCTGTCTGTTTGCCTGTCTAGTCTGTCTGTCTGGTCTGTCTAGTCAGTCTGTTTGTCTGTCTTTCTCACTTTCACACACACTCACTCTCTCTCTCTCTCTCGCTCACTGTCAATTTCCACTGACTCTCATTCTCTCTGTCTCTCTATATCACTCTTGCACACACACACGCACTCTGTCTTTCACTTACGCACTCTTTCACACTCTCTCGATCTTGATCATGATATGAAGCAGATAATGTTTAAATAAAGAAGCCCTTGTTACGCCTCGCAGTAAACACATTCATTAAGCGTGGATAAATTTAGTCTGTTCCGGTATGAGGATTCTAGTGTAACATTACAGTACATTATTTGCTATGTGAGAAGCTTTGTCTGTGATTTGTCACATAACAAGTTGTTGTATTATTCTTATCTCGAATGCTGTAGTTGAGCTGTTTAGCTTGCACTCACCAATCATGAGAATTATACTCTACTTAAAATCATGGCTTTCATCACATTCCGGGTCGAGCATAGGTACTTGGGACGATGCTCACTCGGCTACTTCACCTGATTGTTTTCTGAGCAGGCTCCACCAAAACCATTCTTTTCTCGTTTGCTACTCTTTTACTAAGTTATAGCCGGTTTATAGTCTTCTGTTCGTAGGCTTATAGCCGTCTATCCGTAGGCTTATAGCCTTCTGTCTAGACCACGGTAGAGTATTATCTCGTCTCTGCGGAATTTAATGACTGTACAATAAAAGTAGATATTTTCTGCTTTGACCGTATTTCAGATCTCTGTCAAGTGTTCTTTTCTTACACTGGGACTTATTGAAAGAATATGGTTTGAGAGACAGAGATGAGAGAGAAGAGAGAGAGAGAGAGAGAGAGATTATTAAACCATCTCTAGCTTGTCATATGTTCTGTGTAAATATTATTTGCCCGTCCTTGCGTGTAAATTCTCTAGATCACAGGACTCACATATTTACCTAAACGCTTCAGAGTAAAGCGATGTTCTGTTCTTGAGAGATAGAGCGTCTCACACACTCGTCCAGGAAGTACATAAATCATCGTGGATAATGAAGATATGGGAGGTGTGGCTGTATGTCCCGGTGCATATCTGTTCGTGTATTTTCTCTCTTTTCCAAATGACCCTTGACCTGGTAACAATTCTGTGAAACCGCCATGCATAAACCTGGCCTGTTCGTTTACTTCTTTACCAGAGGTGTCGCTAGGTGCGGTGAGCACAAGTAAGTGTGCTTTTGTTTTCCTTAAACGTTGCCTAGAAACAGATTGTCACACCTATCTGGCCAAGGAGGTGGAGGTTCGGCGACAAGCATACCGTTGTGGAGCTTTCTCAGAAGCTTGATATTGCAGTTGTGTATGACGGCATTGATATGGCTTCTCGTGTAGGAATCAGGACATTAATATAATTAAGGCTTCCTTTTATATCATCATCACCAGCAACATCAAGTATAAGAGCACAACGGTTGAATGTCATTGAATATTGAGTAAGATTCAAGCTTACGGTGCTTAGCAACAGAATGTAACCATGTATGTTTGACCTTTTACAGTTGTATCTACGTTCATTAGAAGCTCAGAAATATAGTGATGCTATCTTCTTTTGTTGTTGTTGTTGCTAGTATACAGGGGCCTTATTTTTGCACCGAGAAGGTGACTGCTGTGATGGAGTAGATCATACCTGGCAATGGCTGTTTTCTCTAATGAATGCGGGGTCTTGAGTTCCTACATTACCCTTTATATCTGCCTTTTGTCAATACAAATGTGACTATCACATTCTTGAAACTTAGCGCAGATTTTCTGGAGCTCTCAAGCAAGTGCACTGGTCTGTGTGGGGCCCGCCTCCACCGGCTTTATGCTCTCGTGCCACTCTCTCTTTACACTAGATCAAAGCATGCCAAAATAAGGTCCCGCTTACGAGAATGAGGTAGGAAGAAAATAGGGATGGAGCCTCACGAAAAGACACGTTTGAGAAACATTGAGAAAGATGGCTGTGAAAGCAATGAGAGATAGCTTCAAAGTAAACAAAGACAAATTGATTAAAAACCGCCGTAAAGAATACATCTTTTGTGATACTGTCTAGATGCTTGTCTCCTGACTCTGTCTGCCCATGGAAATAAGCTGTGTGATTACATTGCAACAGATGAAAATATTGTCTGCTTACTTGTATAAACGAATACAGTTTAGATTGAGGAGAAAGACTGGCCAATTCTTTGGACTACAGATCGATGCGGTGTGCGATGTGTATCAGTACAACTCATCTCATCAGGTAAACAGCTCAGATTGGTTTTGTTGTGTGAGCAGTGCAGGGTCGAATGGTTTGCTGCTGTCCTTTGTGATGATGATTACAGACTATAGTGATCTCTTGATCGCCAGCGATGTTCTCAAGAAGATGCAATGAAACTCTCCAATCAGGCGTCGCTACTGGATTTGTCAGGAAGCTTGTGTACAAGCTAGGAGGTCAGCTTTTCTTTGTATTGCTGGTGATTAGTGGCCAAGAAGTGAACTGGGCTATTGGTGGCCAAAAAGTGAACTGGGCTATTGGTGGCCAAGACGTGAACTGGGCTATTGGTGGCCAAGAAGTGAACTGAGCTATTGGTGGCCAAGAAGTGAACTGGGCTATTGGTGGCCAAGAAGTGAACTGAGCTGTTGGTGGCCAAGAAGTGATTGTGGGCTGTTGGTGGCCAAGAAGTGAACTGGGCTATTGGTGGCCAAGAAGTGAACTGAGCTGTTGGTGGCCAAGAAGTGATTGTGGGCTATAGTTCGCCATCTGTAACATCATGTTGGACGCTCTCTCTGAGTTGTCAGCGTAAGAAAACTGCATAAGATGAGAAGTTGTTGAATACTTACAGAATATTTAGAAGGAATCTTGAAGACGCGCATAGAAATAAGGAGGATATGCTGCAGCTGGCAGCTGGATATAGGCAAGCTTAAACAAGCGGCTCCAACAATCCATGCTTTTTTAAGTGGGAGGAATTATATAGGAAAATATGTCGTGAGTGTAAGAACCTACAGAAATTACTCACATGTGTACACAAATATATGAGTATCAGATCTCAAAGTTACAAGAAAGTACACGTTTGATAATATATGTGTCGAGTCAGAAATCATTCAAGAAAGTATACGTTTCAGACTGTGTGTTGAGTCTGACTCATACAAAAAGTATACATTTCAGAATATATGTCGAGTCTCAAATCATTCAGTAAAGTATACGTTTTTGAATATGTGTATCGAGTCTGAAATGATCCAAGAATGTATACATTTCAGAATCCATATGTCGATTCTGAAATTATACAAGAAAATACACATTTAAGAACATTGTGTGTCGAGTCTGAAATCTGAAAGTACAGTATATGTTTGATTAGCAAAATGAAGCAGAGTATTACACCTATCATGTATTAATCGGTAGCTGTGTTTAATTAATAATAAAATTATACATATAAAATTGTACAAAGAAGTTTTATCAGCATAACCTATGCTGATGCACAGTGTATAACTGGTTAGAAAGGAATTGTAGATGTGGCAAGCTGTAGGTCACCGCAACTGGGAGCGTGTGTTGTAGAACACACGTCAACAGTTTCCTCTGATGGAAGCCCTTTACTGGCGCAGAGAAACCGGAAGAGGTGACCTCACGTGGCCGGAAGTGGCGAGTCGCTGGAGGACCTCCAGGAAACTATTGATTTTTCTTGGCCGTCTTAGATTCGAGTATTTTGTTGGTTTGCTGGCGGATAGGAGACCAGCTTCCGCTTCACTCACCATGCAGTGTTTAATTATTTTAAAGAAAGAATTGAATCATTTTTTTTAATTGACAGAAAATACATACGAAAGGGAAGAAATGATGTTGGTGGGTGGGTTTTTTATAATCTTTTTTTTCATACTGCTGTCGCAATGGAAAATAGTTTCCATGTGATTGTTTAGAAAGTTGTGATTGTTTAGTACGTGTGAATGAGATGGTTGAACAAAAAACCAGCAGGGAGGAAGCATTGGCATAAAGTCCAGCGTGGCCAGATCAGTGATTATGTGAGGGTCGCACAGTGGGATTATGTGAGGGGTCACACAGCGTGATTATATGAGGGGTAAAACAGCGTGATTATGTGAGGGGCTACACAGTAGGATTATGTGAGGAGTCACTCAGTGTAATTATGTGAGGGGTCAAACAGTGTAATTATGTGAGGGGTCAAACAGTGTAATTATGTGAGGGGTCAAACAGTGTAATTATGTGAGGGGTCAAACAGTGTAATTATGTGAGGGGTCAAACAGTGTGATTATGTGAGGGGTCAAACAGTGTAATTATGTGAGGGGTCACACAGTGTGATTATGTGAGGGGTCACACAGTGTGATTATGTGAGGGGTCACACAGTGTGATTATGTGAGGGGTCAAACAGTGAACGAAAAGGACCTTTGTGGTTGATCGTAAACTTTTATTTAACTTATTTAATCATGAAACCTTATCTGTATTCTGTACATGGTGAATATCTGCCTTCTCCCGTGATAAAGATCTTTTGTTTTCATTTTTTTCGGTACTTGTTACTGTACGTTCAACATCAGCGGCCCTGGCATGACTTTAACATGAGACTGGAATAAAACAGAGGAAGAGCAAAGTTCTGATACACTGGGAGCACTGGTCGTCCAGGCCAGACAGAGCTCATCACAAATATGATCGTGTCTGTCTATGTTTACCAGGCGTAAAGCTTTCAGTTGTTTGTCCACGACCAACAGCTTGCTTCTGCTGCTTGTTAGGCTAGTCAGCTCACTTACCATTACCCAGCCTCGTGTGTTTGTGTGTGTGTCCGTGCCTGCGTTATCTTGTCCGCTTCAAATACTGCCCAAGAAAATTCATGTTCGCTGTTTCATTCATATCTTCACCAAGACAAAGGTGAACATTCTGTGTGCTGAGTTTACATCGTTAGGTGGAGGCAATCTGTCTTGACGTTCATTCAGGAAATAAAGCAGATTATCTGCCAGAGACCAGGACTCATAGACTGAACCAATAGCAGCTTCATGTTTCTGGTATTAACAGTATATGATAGACTGATAGTCACTTGTGAAACTTTGCCTCCCTAACGGCTCTCCTGTAGGCCTCTCGGTTGTAAGCAAGATGCCCTGCTGCTGCTGCATCCTTTTGCAGATTGTCAGCGATGTCTTGCAGCCATCTTCGCTTTAGTTTTCATCTCTTTCTTTTTCCCATTATGTACCCTTCCAAGACTTGTCTTCTCTAAAATTCTCATGACGTTTAATATGTCCAAATATTTAAGTTTTCTCAGTTTAATCTTCTTTACTAGTCTTACCTTCAATATTAAGTTCTTGTAGTAATGTAATGTGGTGAAGTGAGATTTTTCTTCATGCAACAAAGTAGTAGATTACTAATAAAACTAATTGCATTGAGTAATTGATTGACTGATTGAGAGAGAGAGAGAGAGAGAGAGAGAGAATAAAGTTAGAATGAGTCATCAAATAAGTGAATGAACAAAGACTACACAGATGTGATTGAAATCACGGATCTCTCATGTGTCGATGTTATCTTTTCTCTCATTGTTCAGTGAATAAGATGAAATTGAAGTTGTTTCACAGAGCCAGGACGTGAAGACAAAATTAGAAAATCTGGGGAAAAGATCAAACGGAAATCTCTATTGACACAAATCTTGACCAAGAAGGATGAGTCAGGGATCGTTAAATGTATATTATGTTCTCCGACAGATAATCTTTGAAACATTTGATGTTGTCGGAAAGGGTTATGAAGACGATCAGAAAGTGTAATTGGAGAAAGCTGTTGCAAAAAATGCGAAGTTTGAAGTGAAGAATATTGACATGGTTATCTTAAGAACCGAGCCCCACGTCATCTCTGCCTGGAGGAAGATGGCAGAAACCAAGGCTTGCTACAGCAGGAAGGGTGCAGCTGTCAGCCACACTTGATTCTTCAGGCAGCTCAGTCGATTCCACTTGAAGCGAGAGCTTGAGACAGAGAAAGGGGATGTGGAGAAAATTAACTCAACGTTTGTGCTTCTTTTCTGATGTTATCTTCATCTGTGAAGTCCACGAGGAGCGTAGAAGTGAAGAGATGAGCTCGGTACAGGGGTCAGTTGTATGTTCTGATATCTGCATTAGGACTGGCGAAGATTGCACCTCATGTCAACCTGCAAGATTGGAAGCAGATTCCTCCTACGTCCTTATAAGCCATCAAGGAGTAGAGCATGTTCCCAGCTGTCACATATATTGTTCAGATAACATTACTCAGCACCAGAACATTCGAAGAGCCAGTGTTTCAAGTATATGTTATATTTTTGTTCCAAAAACTGAACAACAGTCGTTGCTGAAGCTTTCAGCTGGAGGATACAGCATCTTGCCAAGCTACAGGAGTAATCTCACCAGAAACAAGATCAGCAGCGGCTTTGTGATCGGCCTCATTGATATTAACAACAGTCTCACCTTGACTAGCTAGCTGTGGATATCGCCTTGAGTCACGCCGAAGCTAGCTGTGGATCTCGCCTTGAGTCACGCCGAAGCTAGCTGTGGATATCGCCTTGAGTCACGCAGAAGCTAGCTGTGGATCTCGCCTATTGTTATGCCGAAGCCATCTTTATTCGCCCCTGAGCCAACTCTAGATCTTCAGTCTTGGAGACCACAAATTTGGATTGTGTGTGTGTGTGTTTGTTTAACACCCCCCCCCCCTGTCTCCAGTATTGAGTTTATACAGCTTGACTCTATTAGAGAGCCGGTCATCTCTGAGGGTTTCTCTATTCAGCAGTGAAACTGTTCTTTTACGGTTAACACCAAGTGTTATCTCCTCATAACCGTAAGTTTCCTCTGATTTTGTAACAATAACAGGTGTTTCCTCTGATTTTGTAACAATAACCGCTGTTTCCTCTGATTTGGTAACACTAACGGCAGTTTCGTCTGATTGTGTAACGGTAACATCTGTTTCCTCTGATTTTGTAACAATAACAGCTGTTTCCTCTGATTTGGTAACAGTAACAGCTGTTTCTTCTGATTTTGTTACAGTAACAGCTGTTTCTTCTGATTTCTTAATAGTAACAGCTGTTTCCTCTGATTTGGTAACAATAACAGCTGTTTCCTCAGATTTGGTAACAATAACAGCTGTTTCCTCTGATTTGGTAACAATAACAGCTGTTTCCTCAGATTTGGTAACAAGTAACAGCTGTTTCCTCTGATTTGGTAACAATAACAGCTGTTCCCTCAGATTTGGTAACAATAACAGCTGTTTCCTCTGACTTGGTAACGATAACAGCTGTTTCCTGTGATTTGATAACAATAACGGCAGTTTCCTCTGACTTAGTGTTTCCTCTTTCCTCTGATTTGAATACAGTAGCAGCTTTTTCCTCTAATTTGGCAACAACAGCTCAGATGTTTTTTAGATACGGTAACAAAAAAGTTGTTTTCTTATACTTGGTAACAATAACAGCTTTTTACTCTAATTTGGTGACAATGATAACAGTCTTCAGGATTTCTCAGGTGAGGTGAACCAAAGAGCGTACATGCATGCAGCGTGAGAACATCCAAGTCTTCTCAGGCATCTAACTAATAACCCAGCACTCGAAGCTTACAAACACAAACAGTAAAAGAAAGAAAAGCAAACGAAACAAGAAAATGATAAAGTGTTTTCCAGGCATTGGAGTATCATGTGAGGGAGACTAGAGAAAGAAAGATTCTGTTTGTTGCTGGCAAAAGTCCTGGCGCTTCTTACTAGGCTGGGGGTGTGAGAGTTCTTCTAAAGATGCCACAAACCTCCTCTCTTATGCTTTATCAGTTACGTGATCTGACGTTCATTAGCGCACACACGTCACATGTGCACTCTACCTGGAATTTTATTTTCGTGGGAGGATAAATTCCACATTCTAAATGTCTAAAACAGAAAAGACAAAAAGTCTTCGCGAATTTGATATTTCTGTACGACCCTTTACCAGGAGCTGACTGTAAATTGACGCCGTTTAACAAAGTTAGAAATGATGTTGCCTTGTCCAGAAAAATTATGTAGAATTCAGCACTGTGTTCTGTACTGTGAGACAGACTGAACTGTGTTTTCACACAGTAGATGCTGTGTTTTCTAGGGCAATATTCCATGCCACAACTAATACAGATATTTTGTATGAAAACTGTTCTTCCGCATGCACGTGTAACTTGATATCCACTACCTGTCAGAAGTGAAATTTGACAGTAACTGGTTGTCAGAAGTGAAGCTTGAAAACTACTGGCTGTGAAAAGTGAAATTTGATATCTTTTGGTAATGGCAGTATTGCTAAGGGAAGTGAAGCTTGGCATCTGATGACTCTGGGAAGTGAATCATAGCATCTGATGACTCTGGGAAGTGAAGCTTGACATCTGATGACTCTGGGAGGTGAATCATAGCATCTGATGACTCACAACCAGTGACCGTGAGAAATGAAACTTGAAAACTAGTGGCTGTGAGAAATGAAACTTGACAAACATGGCTGTGGGGAATTAAACTGCCAGCTATGGATAGTGAAACTACTGACTGTATGGAGTAAAACTGCTGGCTGTGGGGAGTGAAACTGCTGACTGTGGGGAGTAAAACTGCTGGCTGTGGGGAGTGAAACTGCTGGCTGTGGGGAGTGAAACTACTGACTGTAGGGAGCGAAACTGCCGACTGTGGGGAGTGAAACTACTGACTGTAGGGAGCAAAACTGCTGACTGTGGGGGGTGGGGGGGGGCTGGCTGTCTGGGTCCTGACTCCCAGAGGTCTTGTGGGTTGTTGCTTTTTTTTTCCCATCGCGGAATTGAACCCACGATCTTCCAATTGATCAACACCTGAAATAGCAAATCGTCGAGAAAGATGAGAATTTGTACGTAGAGTGTTCCCACAAACCTACAGACAAGCCACGAAATAACACCATATCCTGTATCAACGTATGATGATGATGACAGGAGAAAATGGAATCGCGTCAGTGCCGACGAGCTGAGCCGTGAGCACATTAAGAAAGACGAGTATTCTCCCATGACAAGGCCATGACACGTGGAATATTACAAGCACATCAGCGCCGCCGATCCCGTACTTCAGAGCTCGGTAACCAGCCAACTACCTGGCTCATAAACTAGAACCTCATCAAGTGTGTGAGAGGTTACGATCAAAGCTGAAAGTTCCATTTGTTCTTCCTCGCTACACATCATTCTTCAAGGAGCTGACACATTCCAGTCTCGCGGGGGGGGGGGGGGGGCAGTAAAGCGACATGCCAGTTCAGCACAATTGAGAAGCATTCACAACAGAAGAGAATAACAAGAACCAACATACACAAGCACACAGCTGGGAGTCTGTGTCGTCCTAGTTGAAGATTTCATGATGCTCGGGCAAAGTGTATTAACTTTCTGGACACGCACGTTTTATAGTTGTCGCTGTAGCCAGTTGCACTGCTACTCTGCTACATCTGGCCATCAAGCCATCAGGCCTTGACGCCACTGCCACGATGACGCCACATAAGACATGATCAGTACTCCGCCTCAAGTGCTGGTCGTGAGATTGCCAGTTTGAAAGAGTGACTTATCTCATCTGTGAATCAGCAACGCTTAGGAAGTCAGGCTGCAACATTAACTCCTGCACTTGCTCGTCTAAGAAAACAAGGCCATCATTACTGGAGACAAACTGCATGTCTACATACACAATGGACATCTACCTCAGTGGGTGTGACTCAGTTTTTCTAGCGTCCAGATAGCACTTATCCACAAGTTGTACAGGAACATTGTACCACCAGATACAACGTTTGTAAACAAAACAACCTCTTCACAACATGACTTAGCTTCACGCTTAAAATAACAGCACATTACAACAAATGGTGGGCAGTAACAAGGATCGTTGTAAAGAAACGATGTTAACAAACGCTCATCTAAGCTCTGCTGGCCTTCTCGGTACCGTCCCTGGGAGTATACTATTGTGTTACTTGCCACAAACCTGATCATTATGTTACTTGTTACATAACACATGTTACCAAGTATAAAAATGATTCCCTTTCAGTCGTCACTTAGTTCTTCCCGCCCTTTCAATCGTCACTTCTCGCCCTTTCAATCGTCACTTAGTTCTTCCCGCCCTTTCAATCGTCACTTAGTTCTTCCCGCCCAGAGAAAGCGCCTCGGCTCTGTCGTATTTGTTCTCAAACCTCAGTGTGTCAGCAGTTCATCACTGTTTTCTCTTATCCTCTTTTCTTTTTTCTTCCGGAATGTTTTCCGATCGGACTTTCCATGTCTTTTCTTAATTTCTTATCGAAATTTCATCCTTAAAATTTCCAGCATTGTTTCCTCCAGTCAGTAGTTACACTCTTAATAACTGGTAGTTTCACTCCCTACAGTCAGTAGTTACACTCTTAATAACTGGTAGTTTCACTCCCTACAGTCAGTAGTTACACTCTTAATAACTGGTAGTTTCACTCCCTACAGTCAGTAGTTACACTCTTAATAACTGGTAGTTTCACTCCCTACAGTCAGTAGTTTCACTCTTAATAACTGGTAGTTTCACTCCCTACAGTCAGTAGTTTCACTCTTAATAACTGGTAGTTTCACTCCCTACAGTCAGTATGGAAATATCGAGTGGCACAGATTGTGGGCTGAAGAGTTACGGTATGGAAACATTGAGTCTTACAGCGTCTTTCTTGCTCTCGTACATTGATATCTAACTGCCGAGGACAGTGGAGAACTCTTCTCATGAAGTTACCTACCACTTTCTCTTCTATCTCTCTGCAGCTGCGAGTATGATGGTTTGTGCGGTCTGTACATCTTCCGGAAGATGTTGAGGCACAACATCATGTCGGATGTGCAGGTTATGGCTTCTATCTTGTCAGTCCTGGGTGATGCTAGAAACAGAGGCTATGCAATACTTCTTTGGCAGACTCCACCACCATGAGGATTGTAGTGATTTCACTTCAAGCTAGGCCTTTATACTTGGGGTGCCAACGGAGAAGTGGGATAGGGTCTTGACCAGCTGTGGCTCGCCGAATCTGATGGTAGTATGTTAAGGTCACGTATTGCCCCTCCCCCCCCTCCAGTTCAGCTCCATATGTCCATTTATTTGTTTGGTGATGGTTTGTGGTAGAATGAGGGGTGGTAGGCGAATACACCTTGTAACTCATCATAAATTCCTGACGTCTCATTTAGAGACTTGGTGTTCTCCTCTGTTTTCATATACTTTAATAATCTGTAAACACATCTTCCAACTGTTACCGCACACTTGTCGACCTGTAACACGAAGAACCTACCGCTTCTGTCGATACAGTACAGAGTTAAGTGTTCCCAAGTGTACGCACCTGCCAGGTGAGCATAGCCTCTCGTGTAGGTTGGGCGTGAACAGAAATAGCGTCGTTGTCATTTTTTTTTCAGTAAGCAGTCTTTTCTTGGGGTTTACCATATGAGACAAAGTCGTGTCTGTCTTTGTTTTATTCTGTCACTATGCCACCAAGTCGGCCAGTCTTGCCTAGCTGGTGTTGGCAAGTAAAACTCTCGTGTATTCCTTACTTCACGTGAGTTCGCTCGTCTTCAGACTTGACATGCTCTTACGTAACTGCTCAACTTTTCTGTCTGCTGCAAGTCCTTTTTGGTCTGACACATTCGGGTCTTTTTCTTTGAGGATGAGTTTAGATACTCTCTGATGACACAGTTCTGTAGTTGGCTGGTGCCAAGTAGTTGTTGTATTATATGCTTGTCAAGTACTTTGCTTACAAGTGTGTACGTGCTGCTTGCTGTGATCATACAGAGACCAGCCTGGCTGGCATATGTTGCTCTACTAGGCTTGTGATGATAGTTTTTTCTGGTACATTCTTTGTATCCTGACCATACAGCCTTCTACGTTGTCTTTATTCCCCTCACTGTTCTTTCATTCTCTCATTCCTCGCAGATTTTAACCTGCAGAACGTAAGTAGTAACTAAGCGGCCGTGTCGTCGTCATCATCGTCATCAGTATTGTTTTCTCATCGCCTGGAAAAGTCACACACGACAGAAACAGGTGCCGTCCATTCAGTGTATGTTCTGTTTCCCGTGGTTTCTTTTCTGTCATCGTTATATGAAAAAGAAAATGGCCGTCATAACCCGCTCACAAACCGACACCATGCTGTGACTCAACATTTGTTAGAGGAACACAGACTTTACAAATGATTCATAGAATGCATTCCCAGAAAGAAGCGGACCTTCAGTCAGAGAGAGAGAGAGAGAAGAAAACGGATAATCTCTGTGTTTCTATTATCGGTGTCGTGTGTTAGTCAAATTATCCTCCTCTCCCTCGCCCGCCCCCCCCCCCTTCCCAGTCTGTCATATTTTTCTTCTCACTGTCCTGTCCATGGCTGTTCTCTCCCTGCCCCTGATCACCTTGTCATTTATCACCAACCAGTTCCCGCATGGCCAGTTATTAGTGGCCGGGTCTGACCTGTAATCATGACATATCCAGGCCACGATTAGACATGTGATGCCCCCTGGGAACAACTGTGTTAAGAACACACTTATCTTAACATAGTGTTTGTGAGACAGGGAACATAGATCTGTTTGCTTAAAAACTCTGACCTACCTCTGTAGCCCAGAAACTTGTAGCAATCAACACTAATTGTAATTGTTATTTTTGCAAAATGTAATGTCAGGTTGGTGGACAGATGGGGACATGGAGATCTCTGGCGGGGATGAGGGAAGTCTGGTGTGAAACCAATGAATCCAGGACGTGACAAGCCTATGGGTCTTTACAACAATGGCTATCAGAATGATGTAAACAAAACAGAGCCAGCAGACTATAGGTGGCGGGGAATGGATATCGTTGAAGCACTCATCAGATTCCTCATCTCAAAGTCAGAGTGTCTTTGTGGAACTGTCTCAAACCATCTGACATGGAGAAGGCGCTTAAGTACAGCCACCAGGGGCTGGAAAACAAAGTTTTGGCCAGGCCAGCCACACTGTCTTCATGGCAGTCCGAGCAAGACCACAGTCTGCCCTAGCAAGGAAAGGTGCTGAAGTCGGAGTTACCCAGCCAAAAGGCGCATCGCAAAAATCAGGGTAACACGCATTATCGCTAATGAAATGTCTCTATCTGCAGTTTTCAAACATGGTGCTCGCCCTGTGAAGACTAACCAGGCAGGTGCAATGCCGGGCCCCCTGCTTCGAAAGGGTCCACCCAATGCTACTGGAGGTCCTCTCAGTTCGTCTTGTGGAGTCAGGAGACATGAGAGTAGAGCTACTGGCCAAAAAATACAGCAGAAGAAAACAGCCAAAAAGCAAGAACTTAAAATAATGCAGTGGAATGCTGAGGGTGTCAGCAGTGTTAGAGATGGCTGTAGCAAAAAGGTTGAACTAGAGAACATACTTTTTGCAGAGCAGGTAAGTATATGCTGCATACAGGAGACACACCTAACCAAAGATGCCGCCTTTAAAATCAGAGGCTACCAGTGCTTTAGATCAGACCGACAGGACAGAAGAAAAGGAGGAGTACTCACACTTGTTAAGAATAACATCAGCGCATGTCAGGTGGGAGTGTACATGGAAGGAGCCGAATACCAGATGATCCATCTAAAAAGTAGTAATACAGATTTCCACCTCCTTAACTATTACTGTCCTAATGACCGCCCACTGGCTTTAGGAACAATCCCACACAAAGAGAGACTGATGGTCTGTGGTGATTTTAACAGTCATTCCCAGAGCTGGGGCTATGACCACATAGACAAGAGAGGAGAGGAAGTTGAGAGCTGGCAGGATGATAATGGACTTCTCCTGATCAACCAGCCAATGGATGCCCCAACATTTTACTCAAGGGCTTGGCGCACAACCTCAACACCAGATCTGGCATTCCACTCTCCAGATCTGAAGTGGAACATTACACGTGAAGTTGGAAAACAACTTGGAGGTAGCGACCATCGACCAGTCTTCCTGACAATAGAAAATGAACTCCTTAACACCAGTAACCCTCTCCCCAGATGGAACTATAAAAAAGCAAACTGGACAATGTACAGACATCGTACAGGTACCCTGGTGGGACAGCTGTCCATAGAAGGTAAGGATATTAACAGCATAGTGAAGGAATTCAATGCTTGTATCCTTCAGGCCGCTTGTGAAACCATTCCCAGAGGAGCTCGCAGGGACTATAAACCATACTGGTCTAGTGAGCTGGGAAAACTCCATGATGACGTGGAAGCAGCTCGAAAGCAAGCAGAAAATAGACCATGCCAACAACACCACAATAATTACCAACATTCTAAGGCCAAATTTCAGAGAGCAAAGCTGCAAGCCAGACGGGAAAGTTGGAGAGAGAAAACAGAGTCCCTAAACTTTGAAAAGGATGGAAGGAAACTGTGGAAAAATCAAACAGTTAAATGATGAGAGTACTGGAAGAAGTACAAAGGTTACACTAATAGAGGATGGGAAAACTCTTACAGGTAAGCAGGTAGCAGATCACTTTGCTCGCATTTTTGCACAGGACTGCAACATTGATATCCATCCAGAGAAGGAGCATACAGTGCGCATCGAGCCACAGAAAGAGGAGGAACAAGTCAGAAAAGTGGAGGTCATGGATGCACCAGTCACACGCAGTGAGTTAGACCTAGCAGTTAGTAAACTGAAACCAAGGAAATCACCAGGACCAGATGGAGTGTCCAATGAAATGATCAAGAACCTGGGAATGGCAGCAATGGGAAAGCTGTTGGATATTTTCAATATGTGCTGGAGCACAGGTAAGTTACCTCAAATCTGGAAGGAAGCAAGCATGGTACCACTGCTAAAACCAGGGAAAAACAGTGATACTGCCTCCAGCTACAGGCCAATCAGTCTCACTAGCTGCCTATGCAAAACGATGGAACGCATCATTGACCTGAGGCTAAAATGGTACCTAGAAAGTGAAAACCTTCTCATTCCACAACAAGCAGGATTTAGGCAGTACTACAGTACGGAAGATCAAGTGACCTATCTCTCTCAAGAGATTGAGGATGCATTCCAAGAGAAAAACCTTGTACTAGCAGCGTGGATAGACCTGAAGAAAGCCTTTGATAAAGTATGGAAAAAAGGTCTGCTGTGGAAACTAAGAAACTGCAATGTGAATGGAAGACTGTACAACTGGATAAAGTCCTATTTACACAATAGAAGAGCTAGAGTAGTAATGGATGGTCACAAAAGCCAGAAAGTACTGCTGCGACACGGTGTACCACAAGGAGGAGTCCTTTCGCCTACACTATTCCTTGTATTCATTAATGACCTGGTCAAGGAACTTCCCAATGGATTCAAAGCGGCACTGTATGCAGATGATCTGGTCATGTGGTGTACAGATGAATATGCGACAGTTGCTACACAGAGACTCCAAAGACATCTTGACATCATGGACAAACAAATGGTGTGTAAGTATCAACACAGAGAAATCAAGTACCACTCTGTTCACCCTCTCATCTAAACAGAAAGCAGGTAAGATCTTTGTAAATGAAATACCCTTAAGGATGGACAACCAACCCACTTACTTAGGAGTGACTCTTGACTCAAAACTGATGTGGAGGCAACACATCAACAGTGCAGAAGCAAAAGCCAGAAGAAAACTAGCCATATTAAGAAAATTGAGTGGAACCACATTAGGAGCTAGTGAAAGAATCCTCAAGAATGTATATCAGCAAAGTATTCTACCACATTTAGAATATGGCTCAACATCTTGGTGCACAGCATCAAACACTACGCTGCATAATCTAGACAAGGTTCAAAATCAGTCACTACGGATTATCACAGGTGCCATGAGGTCCACACCAATAGTAGAAATGCAGAAAATAGTTGGTGTTCAAGCGCTAAAGGAACGTAGAGACACAAAGGTCATGACCATGGGAGAAAAATTCCTTAGCTCTGTAAGCCATCCCCTGAAGGAGAGATTCAATAACTTGGCATTAGGACGGCTTAAAAGAAGCAGCTTCATTCATCAGGCCAAGCGTATGCGTAAGCTGATACCTGACCTTCCAACTGTAGTCGCTCCATTATCATCTGTACCAGAGCATACACCATGGAAAGAAGCAGATTATACACAAATATCTATTCAGACTGAAGTGAAAGGTGTGCAGAATGGTGAGATGCAGAGCAGTCTTGTAAGATCAACAGCCACACTTAGTGTTCTAGATGACAAATATCCATGTGACACCTGGATACGTGTGTATACAGATGGATCTGCACATAATGCCATAAAGAATGGAGGGGCAGGAGCATATATTGAATATCCAAACAACACCTCTGACAAGATTTCCATACCCACTGGTAAATACTGCAACAACTTTGATGCAGAAGTTAGGGCAATTATTGCTGCAGTTGAAAAACTATCAGACTCCAGAATTGATACATGTCCTGTAGTAATTCTCACAGATGCAAGATCAGTACTGGAGGCTCTTCAGTGCAACAAACTACCAGACCTTAAGGTTGCCTTGTCAAAAATTGGCTTACAACATGGAGTCACTTTGCAATGGATTCCCTCCCACTGTGGGATACCAGGCAATGAGAAAGCTGACCAACTGGCCAAAGAGGGCACTGAAATGGAGCAGCCAGACATACCAATCACTTATAATCAGAAGAAAAGCATGATAAAAACCTACAGGAAGCCACAAACACCACCACATGATGACTATCACATGCTAAACAGAAAGGAACAAGTCACCATCTTCCGTCTCCGAACAGGACACAGCCGACTCCGAAGTCATATGTATACAAAGTTTAAGGTTGGTACTACTAATCTGTGTACATGTGCCCAGGTGCCCCAAACTGTGGAACATATCCTCCAGAACTGCATCAACTACGAGTCACTGAGAAATAATTACTGGCCCAGTGAAACCACTAAAGAAGATAAGCTCTATGGTTCCATACATGAATTACAAAAAACAGTGAAATTTATCCAAGAGACAGGACTGCAGATATAGACAGACAGTGCGAACGAAGAAGAAGAAGAAGACATGTGATGGACTAGCATATGCAGCAGCTCACTCATAAATAACAGCTCGCCCAATGTGCCAGGTAGGACTGACTGTATAAAGTCGTTGGCGCCTGAAGTACACTTCACTTCACAGAGTGTACCAGGTAGGAAACAGGTAGGACTGACTGTATAAAGTCGTTGGCGCCTGAAGTACACTTCACTTCACAAAGTGTACCAGGTAGGAAGCCGGTAGGACTGACTGTATAAAGTCGTTGGTGTCTGAAGTACACTTCACTTTTAATCTGAAATTGGTATGAGAAATTTCACTGACAGTTTAGCGTTGAAATGGATATGCAGACTCAAGCAAGGAAATATTTGTACAATTTGTTTTTGTTACAATTGTAACGTTTCGTTCAGACTAAGCATAAACTAATACTGCGCGTCCACTAATTAGTAAATTACGTAGTAAATTCTAAAATACAGAAAAGTATCATTTTAAAGTTATTAGCTAGCGTTCTTTAAAGTTAATACTACTGTTCTTGTAGTTACTCGCCAGCGTTCTTTAAAGTTATTACTTCTGTTCTTGTAGTTACTCGCCAGCGTTCTTTAAAGTTATTACTACTGTTCTTTAAAGTTATTACTTCTGTTCTTGTAGTTACTCGCCAGCGTTCTTTAAAGTTATTACTTCTGTTCTTGTAGTTACTCGCCAGCGTTCTTTAAAGTTATTACTACTGTTCTTTAAAGTTAGTAGCTAGCTTTGTTATAGTTGTAAAACTGGCATGGTAGATGAGTGGAGTGCAGTAGGGTGTAGACATTAGGAGATGTAGGAGTTTAAACAGAATAATGGAATCTTAAACAACAGTCAGCGTACTTCATGTACTAGGATAGAAGCACGGCCCAGCTACAGGACTGAAGTATCTAACACATCACACATGCTGTGTGATCATGAGTAGCGTGACATGTGTCACTAGCAAGCTATGGTGGAAGAATGAGGAGATGAGAAACACTCAGAGACATGCATTCCAGACTATCAGAAGCATGGCACCTCATGCAGCCAGACATGGCCGGACACAGTCGCTGTCAGTGTTTCCTTGAGAGCAGTTTTAGTGAGAAAAGTGCGGAGAAAGAAGGGGACCGGGGGGGGGGGGGGGCGTTCTTTAGTCTGACATTTCATCCTGCTAGAAGCAGCCACGTGCGCTCGCTGGAGAATGTTTTGTTTCTGTTGTCTCTGCTGTGTGTTCTCATTAGCTTCACCAGCATGTCTTGTTGTTGTTGTTGTTTTTGTCATAGGTGTGCCCTTCATTTAAGTCGTTTTCTGTGGCCGGACATTTATTAGTCTGCTTAACCTTCAGTAATTCTTTTCTTTGTACTGATTAATTGTCAAGATAATAGCTTCTTCTTCTTCTTCTCATCCCTGCCCTTTTCTTCTCCTCCTTCTCCATCTATCTGTCTATGTGCCGGCGCCCCTCCGTCCGTCTGTCTGTCTGGAAGTGCGAACTGATGCGGTGAGGGCACAGCAACGTAGGAGCGGGTTCTCTCAGTCCATCAGAAGCAGTTGTCCTGGGACCAGATCCCTGCCCTGTTGCTCACATAAGGCCCTTACAGAACCTACCAGCCGAGACATGGGACAGGGTCTTGATCACCTATGGTTCACCAAGCCTGATTTGTCTCCTCATGACATGTCCAAGAAATTTTTGCTTTCTTTTTTTTTTTTCTCCGTCATAATTTCAATATAGTTTTTGTTTTGTTTTGAAACTTATGAAGACATTTTCTTGTGTTTTTCTGGTTTCCATGGCAGTTGTTGTATCTTTCTGTAAAACTTGAACTCTCTTACTTCAAAGATATTATTTCTCTCTCTCTCTCTCTCTCTCTCTCTCTCTTACACACATACATGCTTGTGTTTTATCATCATCATGTGCCGTGCCGACTGGCGTTGGCTATTATGCTTCTCCATAGTACACGATCCTTCATGCAGGCCATCAGTTCAGTTGGTGATCTCCTCTCACACCATCCCGTCAGACTGTCCAGTATCATTTCTCTTGGTCTTCCTCTTCTTCTTCTTCTTCTTCGTTCACTTCTACCACCAAAAACCGCACTGTGAACCTACTGAATTCACGCATGTGGTCCTCGTTAGGTCCCGTGGTCCCCTGTGTGGTCCAAAATAGACCACACGAGTTCCACGAAAGGACCACAAGGGGTTCAGAGTATCACAGTGCTTTAGCCTGTATTCTTGGTGGGTCTCGGAAGTGGGATTGCGTGACACCGTGGTTTTCATTGCACCAGTTTGGTCTAGGGTTGGACTTTCTCACCGGAAGACCTCGACGTGTTTGGAATATCAGTGCATCCCCGCTGGGTGAGAGGCGTTAGCCCACCCAGGCCAGAGTTGGACTTTCTCACCGGAAAACCTCGACGTGTTTTGAGATACCCGTGTATCACCGCCGGGTGAGAGGTGGTTGCCCATCCAGTCCAGGGTTGGACTTTCTCACCGGAAAACCTCAGCGTGATTAGGATACGCAGACATCCCCGCCGGGTGAGAGGTGGTTGCCTATCTAGACTTCCCTGGTCCAGTGTCTCCGACTTCAGCATTTTGTGGTCGTGGCCGCTACCCTTCCTAGTTGTGACCAGGATGGAGCTTTTGTCCAGGAGGACGAATCCTCGCCACTAGTGACTTCTACCCCTGGGTTGAGCCGGTTTAGGCATTTCCCAGTATGGGCATGTTTGGGACGGGACCGACCTCTAGGGCAGAGGTACTGTGACATTCATAGCCTTCAAGATTCACCCCTGGTATGAGCCGGTTTAGGCAAAATTCACCAGTATGGGTGTTTATCAGGCGTTACCGACCTCTAGAGCGGAGGTGGCATGACATGTCTAGCCATCGAGTTCCACCCCTGGTGTGTGCCGGTTTAGGCATATTTCACCAGTGTAGGTGTATTTCGGACGTAGGCGGCCTCTAGAGCAGAGGTGCCGTGGTATAGCTCTCGTAGCGATACTACTGGACATACCAGGTTAAACTTCACTTTCCACCACCTTTTCCCATCGGCGCCGCACAGCAACCTTTATTTCCGCATTTACTTCCTTAACCGGGAGGAGCTTCACTCCACGCGCGGCATTTGAAAAGTCAAGCCAGCAGTGACTTAACCTCTGGGACAAGCCGGTTCATGCATTTCACCTGATATGACTGCACTCAGGACGTGGCCGACCTCCAGACCAGAGGTGCCGTGATTTGACTGTTTGCTTCGCTTTATTCTTTCAACCACCTTTTCCGCAGTGATGCTGCGCGGCAACCTCATTTGCAAATTTCTTCATTGGCCGGGAAGAGCACCGCTCCACGCACGGCAGCTGAAGATCTCGCCAACAGCGGCAGATGAGCTACCAAACGTGACACTCATCTACCCTAAGTAACTGGTTTTCAGGCGCCAGATATTCGCCCTCGCCCCTTCTCCTGTCAGTTTAAACAGTTCTGCCACGGGAAGGCCAGGAGCTGGACTTGACTGCCAGAGGCTGTTTGTGGCGCATTTGCAGTCCTTAGAACCGGTCTTCTTCTCCTACATTCTTCATTAGTTATTTTTGCTGTCCAGGGGATTCGCAACATTCTTCTAATAAACCACATTTCTGCTGCTTCCAATGATTTTTGTGCAGACTTGCCTATTGTCCATGATTCACTTCCATATAACAAGATAGGTTCAATATAGCATTTTAGGACTAGTTTTCTAACATTCATTGATAAGGATATATATAACCATGCCAGGAGCTGACTGCAATAGTGGCCATGACCACTCTGTGGACAAATTAGAATAAAGCTGAAGAAAGCAGGCAGAAAAGTGAGAAACATCAAACTCAATACAGAACTCCTTAAAAATTATCAACAACTGCGAAAACAATACAAAGTTATTAAAACAAATAGATACAATGGAATAGCAAAGATAAATAGTATAGATGAATAATGGGCAATGTTAAGAGATTCTATCCACAAAACTTTTTTAAAAGCCCCTAAAAATAAATGGATGACAGACGACATCTTAGGACTGATGGACAGGAGGAGGAGGAGTAAAAATAACCAAGAACAATTTAGCAAGATAAATAAAGAAATAAGACGCAAATCCAGAGAAGCAAAGGAAGTGTGGTTAAATGAACAGTGCAGACAGATAGAGGACTCTCATAATAAAGACAGCAAAAAAATATGCACAGATGAATTAGTGAACTCACAGGCAGGAAAACAAAATATACCACAGGATGCCTGAAATCAAAAGAAGGTAAAATGTTAATGGGAAAAGAAGACATTGTGGACAGAGTATATCGGTGAGCTATATGGAGGAGAAAGACCAGAATTAACACCAGATACTGAAAACTGTGATGGACCGCCAATACTTGAAGGTGAAATCATAGATGCCATCAAACACAAAGGAAAAGCAGCTCGGCCTGATAATATAACAATAGAAGAAATAGAGGCACTAGAGGAGACAGGAATAAAAATAATAACCAAGTTACTGAATGACATTTACCACAGTGGTTATATGCCCAGTGACCTGATTAAATCCACGTTTATAGCACTACCAAAAAAACCAGGTACAGAGGAATGTGATAACAACCGGACTATCAGCCTCTCATGTCACATAACGATCTACTTCTGAGAATAATTATGAGAAGAACAAGGGAAAAGATAAAAATGGAAATAGCATATTAACACTTTGGATTTGTTGAAGGAAAGGGAACAGACAGTGCCATTTATACCTTACGAACACTAACAGAAAGAGCTGTAGAAGTACAGAAAGATCTCTACTTATGCTTCATTGATTACACCAAGGCATTCGACAAGGTGAAACATAATAAAATTATTAAAATGCTTGAAGACATCAAAGACATCAATATAGACGGCAAAGACCTGAGGATTGTAAAACATCTATACTGGCAGCAAGAAGCAGCAATTCCAGTTGAAAATAGAACTGAAAAATATCAACCTATAAAGCAAGGGGTGCGACAAGGATGTGTACTATCTCCAGACCTTTTTTCTCTGTTCAGCGAGAATATTCTGGGAACGATCATAACAGAACCAGGCATAAAAATTGGAGGATACAATATTAACACCCTTCGGTATGCTGACGACACAGTACTGACAGCTGAGAACCAACAAGACCTGCAAAATCTCTTGGATAAAGTGGCCAAAGAAAGTGAACAGAAAGGCCGTACTTTGAGCATCAAAAAGACAGAGACTATGGTTGTGTCTAAGAAACAGAATCCACCAGCATGCACTATAAAATTAAACGGAACTATTCTAAAGCAGGTGCAGAAATTCAAATACCTTGGAGCAGTAATAACTTCAGATGGGAAATGCAGAACAGAAGTTAGGAACAGAATAGGCCAAGCAAAGACTGCATTTCAGAAAGTGAGAAACATATTATCCAACACATCCTCATCAGTGAATGTTAGAAAACGAGTCCTAAAATGCTAAAGTGAACCTATCTTGTTATATGGAAGTGAATCATGGACAATAGGAAGGTCTGCACAAAAATTATTGGAAGCAGCAGAATTGTGGTTTATTACAAGAATGTTGCGAATCCCCTGGACAGCAAAAATACCTAATGAGGAATGTTTGGGAAGAGCTGGAGAAACAAAAAAATCTTGTCAAAAAGATAAGAGAGAGACAATATACTTTCATGGGACATGCAATGAGAAGAGGGGGCATTGAAAATATTATAACAGTAGGAAAAATAGAAGGAAGAAGATTAAGAGGAAGACCAAGAGAAATGATACTGGACAGTCTGACGGGATGGTGTGAGAGGAGATCACCAACTGAACTGATGGCCTGCATGAAGGATCGTGTACTATGGAGAAGCATAATAGCCAACGCCAGTCGGCACGGCACCTGATGATATATATGTGTATGTGTGTGTGTATGTATATATATATATATATATATATATATATATATATAATTAAAGCTAAACCATAACTCTGTCAACCTGTATTACCTGAACCAGGTTTACCGCTGCATTCATTTCTTTAAAGTTTTATATAGCACTGTACTGCTGCTGTTTTTAACATATATGATTAAAATCTGTAGTATAATATAGTCTTACCAGCTGTGATAGTAGTAACTGAACATGCTAGTTTAACTCTTACCTCTTGTAAACAAGTAACAGTGAGGATTCTGGATCTGTTTATCTCATAAAGTTTGGAGATCATTTCGACTGACCTTTTTTCAGTCAGATATATTCATTAACTTTTAAAAATAACTGTAGTATTTATTCTGTCCGTGCTGCGTGTGTATTTTTCATTAAAATTCTGAGAGTTTCCTGCCCGAGGTGAGTGTACGGTGCCTGCAGGTAGCAAGATTTCTATAGAGTGAACGGTGCCTGCAGGTAGCAAGATTTCTGTAGAGTGAACCGTGCCTGCAGGTAGCAAGATTTCTGTAGAGTGAACCGTGCCTGCAGGTAGCAAGATTTCTGTAGAGGGAACTGTACCTGCAGGTAGCAAGATTTCTGTAGAGTGAACCATGCCTTTGGCAGGAATGACTCCTGCTCGAGTGAGTGTATGGTGCCTGCAGGTAGCAAGATTTCTGTAGAGTGAACGGTGCCTGCAGGTAGCAAGATTTCTGTAGAGTGAACCATGTCTTAGACAAGAATGACTCCTACCCGAGGTGAGTGAATGGTGCCTGCAGGTAGCAAGATTTCTGTAGAGTGAACCATGTCTTAGACAAGAATGACTCCTACCCGAGGTGAGTGAATGGTGCCTGCAGGTAGCAAGATTTCTGTAGAGTGAACCATGACTTAGACAGGAATGACTCCTGCTGTGAGTGCTTCCAACCTGCCACACCAACCAGTTTATTTTTCTTATTGTAGACGTGAGAACGTGAAACCAGAGCAGGAAGTTGGATCTGGAGCGGGCATATATGAAGAAGCGTACGAAACAATAAGCACTAGTTTTGCTCCAGTTCGCCTGTGATAGTTTTTAACATTTGTCTTGTATTATTTTGTTTGTTGTACACATGAGCTGAGTTTATTAACTTTGTTTATATCATGTTTATCCTTTATCTGAGAGCACTTATTGGTAAAACTGGTATCATCATTACGCCAACACCAAAAAACCGCATTATTATTATTATAATAATTATTTTTATCTTTATTACTATTATTATTATAATTTTATTAACATTATTATTATTATCATCATCGACATTATTATCATTTTTTTCTGTTTTATCATTGTCATTGTTATTCTTACTCGTATTATGTTCCTTGTCTCTCCGTATGCCGGTCTTTTTTTAATCTTTCACTGCTCACTTCACTCCCCAAATCTTTCTATCGGGGGGGGGGGGGGAAAGAAAAATGATGTATCTTGACGAAATGTTTGGTTGGTATGATAAGATGATGTATCTTGACGAAATGTTTGGTTGGTATGATAAGATGATGTATCTTGACGAAATGTTTTGTTGGTATGATAAGATGATGTATTTTGACGAAATGTTTGGTATGATAAGATGATGTATTTTGACGAAATGTTTGGTATGATAAGATGATGTATCTTGACGAAATGTTTGGTATGATAAGATGACGTATCTTGACGAATGTTTGGTATGATAAGATGACGTATCTTGACGAAATGTTTGGTATGATAAGATGATGTATCTTGACGAAATGTTTGGTATGATAAGATGATGTATCTTGACGAAATGTTTGGTATGATAAGATGATGTATCTTGACGAATGTTTGGTATGATAAGATGATGTATCTTGACGAAATGTTTGGTATGATTAGATGATGTATCTTTTGTGAATTGTCTAGTACATTAAGATGGTGGATTTTGACCAAATGTTTGAGAATATGTTATCCTAATAGAAATATTGAAAATAAAAACGAAACATGTCAGCAAACGTTAGAAGACAAGCGGATGTTCATCAGTTCAAGAACATGAGACTGTCACAGAAGTTAATGTCAAGACATTTACATACTTTATCTATCACGCTGCCCGTCACATTCTAGTTTTGGGATCAAGAGGCTGATTTATCGCTTATCAGAAATATGTGTGACTGATCCGACAATTCATGAACGATATAGATTTTTTTTTAGCGCAGTTCCTTCTAATACCAATATAAATGGAACTAATCTGGCAGGTCGTGAACAAGATAAATTAATCCACGTACCAAAACTCACTTCAAAGAAGTAACGTTTTCCCTTTTTTTTTACCCAGAGATTAATCGACGTACAAAACTCACTTCAAAAAAATAACGTTTTCCACTTTTTTTACCCAGAGATTAATACACGTACCAAAACTCACTTCAGAGAAATAACGTTTTCCACTTTTTTTTTACCCAGAGATTAATACACGTACCAAAACTCACTTCAGAGAAATAACGTTTTCCACTTTTTTTACCCAGAGATTAATACACGTACCAAAACTCACTTTAAAAAAAAATAACGTTTTCCCCCTTTTTTAACCCACAGATTAATCCACGTACCAAAACTCACTTCAGAGAAATGTTTCCTTTTTTCCGAAAAAAAAAAACATTGGTGAAGTCTGGACTGGAAGGAAGGGAGTTGAACATATCATTGTTTTAGCGTTGCTGCCAAGATAAACCTTCTTGTCCATTCTTGCCCCCCTGAGTCATCTAGCACCTGGCACCAACAGCTACATGCTACAGGCATGATCACGTGCCGCCAGCAGATGCTGTACAGCTCCTCACCTGTTTTGTCCGGCTGTTTGAAATCAAGAATAGTTGTTTAAACTTAAATACTAGAGTGAGTGAGTGGGCCAGGGAGGGGTGGAGATAGGTGTGTAAAATGCTGTATATGCTTTTAGTAGTGTTTTACTGTATGGATTAGAAACCTGGACTCTGGGCAAAAAGAAGAATTAATGCAGCAGAAATGTGGTTCTATAGAAAACTAGATCATATAACATGCAGGGTGAAAAGATGCACACCTTTTAGAAGAGTTCCACGTGCAGTGTGAATTTCTCGGGGAAATAAGGATCAAGAAAACACAATACTTTGGCCACGTTAAGGGACACAGCAACATAATGAAGACCATACTAGAAGGAAAGGTGGCAGGAAAAAGAGCAAGAGGAAGACAGAGGTGTAGATGGGAAGATAAACATACCAGAATAGGCAGGACACAGCCTGGCTGAGAGCACCATCAAGGCGAGGGACCGAGGGAGCTGGAGATTTGTTACCGCCAACCTTTGTTCTGAGGTATGATGATGATGGTGATGACGATCATGATGAAGAAACTTAGTATGGCGAGAATGAAAATAAGCTGTTTTGAGGTAGAGTGGTTTAGGCAACAGAGCTCGTTGAGCATCGGCCACAGCAAGCACAGTTTGACCGGCACAATTATAGATGTAAGATTAGGTCAGATACAGAGCATGATCGTGGTCAGATGTCGGTGATATAGCCCAGTATCTGTTTATAGGGGGGTCCCGGGCGAACTAGGTGGATGTTGCTAACATTAGTTTGCTGATAGTGCCTATATTACAGTGTAGCCACCATACAAACTATGTATATGTGAATACAACAACTAGGTGGATGTTGCTAACAGTAGTTTGCTGATAGTGCCTATATTACAGTCTGTAGCATGTCCAGGCAGGTCATCGCCATCACAGCCAACCCATGGCCCTAGAAGCTCTGTGTTTATGCTGCTCATCTTCCCACTGGGATAACACATAAAACTGTAGCATGTCCAGGCAGGTCATCGCGCTCTCACTGTTTCACAGAGAAAAACTCTCAATATCAAAACCAAGCGAGACATTTTCCTTTGCACAGTGTCTTTCGATTTCTTGAATGGTGAGAGTTTTGAGTCCCCTGTATTCTGCGGCAATGACGCTTTATCTTCCCTAGCTCGTACAAATACTAAATATCCATGTCCAAAAGTAATTGTCCTCAGCTTCAGTGTCTGACAAAGTCTTTGGCACACGGGAGGCTTGAGAGCCTGCACGGTCTGCACTCTGTAAACATAAAGCTCAAGTCGGTTGTTAACAACTCTACTGTCACATATCCTTTTTTGTTTTTATGCATAGCCAGCTGCAAAGAAACTGTGCTTTAGCCGATGTTTCTTCGCTTCCGTAAATTGCTTCCTTGTTTCAGTCAACATTTTCCCATCTTCCTGTTCCTTTTCCGTTCATTACACTACCAGTCTTTTGACATACAGAGCACTACCAGTCTTTTGACGTACAGAGCACTACCAGTCATTTGACGTACAGAGCACTACCAGTCTTTTGACGTACAGAGCACTACCAGTCTTTTGACATACAGAGCACTACCAGACTTTTGACATATAGAGCACTACCTGACTTTTGACATACAAGACCCGACAATTAAGTAATGAGACTAATTCCATAAAAAATAAATTAAACAGTAGAAGATATAACCTGTATTTTATTCAAAGTAAGCCCTTTGTGCATTGATACAGCGAGTGGCACGATCTAACAAACTCTGGAACGATCTCTGCAGTTCTTCTGTTGGTATGGCTCTTAAACTCAATGTTACGGCCCTTTGTCATCAGTATCGTCAAAGAAGCGTCCTTTCAATGGTAACTTTAATTTTGGGAATATAAAATAATCGCAGGGAGACTAATCTGGGGAATAAAGTGGATGGTTGAGCACACATAGTTGTTTTTGGGCCAAAAATTCCTGTACAACTAGCGCCCGGTGCGCCGGTGCATTATCACGAAGAAAAAAACTGCCAGGTTTTGAATACTCGGGTCGGACTCGGAGAATCCTTTCCAATAGGCCTTTCAAAATACTTAAATAAACTTTGGCAGTGACAGTCTGTCCCTCTGGAATAAATTCTTTGTGAATAATTCCTTTGCTGCCGTAGAAGCACACCAGTATTGTCTTCACTTTCGACTTTTGAAGACAAATTTGTTGCCTTTTAGTGATGATGATGACTTCCGCTGAGCACTTTGGCGTTTAGTTGTGGGATTATAGCGGAAAATCCATGTTTCATCCTCTGCAACAATCAAATTTAAGAAATGTTTGTTTCTCCGACACATTTTGGTGATGTCTTTTGCGTGTTCAACACGCTGATGTTTTTGGTCATCAGACAAGGGATGTGGTACAAACTGGCAGTCAACTTTTTTCCTGTCCCAATCTTCCACTAAAATTTTACGAATGGTCTCTCAGTTAACACCAAATTCATCTGCCATCATCCTCACAGTCAAACAAAGATCTTCTTTTCTCTGACTTTTGCAGTGAGTTCATCATTACGAACAGAAATTGGGCGTCCTGCCTAGCTGCATATGTAATCGTTCCACAGCACTTTTGCGCCATGAATAGCACCCGAATATCTGTGCACGAGATCAACAATTATCCCCATAAACTTGTCGCATCAATTCAACTGTCTCAATGGCACTTTTTTCCGTGTTTTAAACAGAATTTAATGTTAGCTTTTTGCTCCATGCTGATTACGTGACAATGCACCTCTAACTAGGTAAAAAAAATGGCGGCTTGTTTGTTATCTGCTTATCGGGCGGCTATGAAAAGTTGCCAGATCACAGATGAAGGTTGCCTCTTTGAATTCCATGCTTTGCTTCATAGATAGCATTTTTGTCTTGGCCATAATAAAATCAGTCTCATTACTTAATTGTCGGACTTTGTACAAAACGCTACCAGTCTTTTGACTTACAAATACTACCAGTCTCTTGAAATTGCTGCGAACGAACGAATATACTTTATTTTTAAAGGGTTAAGAATTGGGAACGCAGGCCCGTCTGACATTCTGCCCTTCATCATACAGCTTTCACTCAGTCACACTCATTCAGCATTTGTTAATGAGCATAATAATCATGAAGACACATTAAATGATTACATAAATAAATAATAAACTTATCTCATGTCCGTACACTCTACACTCTGATTTATGCAACAACATGAAATAAACTTGCATTCTTACATTCATTCAAAACTAACAAATTTATAGAAAATGCCGTATTAAAAAAAATTACAACACTCGAGCCATACTTTAAACTATGCTTAGGGATGCATATAGTCCATATCAAACAGATGTTGACAAAGTTTAAAGTTATATTTAAAGTTATAAGAACGAATATTACTTATAAGTTTTACGTGAATTGGTAGGGCATTCCAAAGGTGGGCAGCTGAGTAAGAGAAGCTTTTTCTTGAAACATGTCAAGCCTTGGTTTTGGAAGAATACAATTACTTTCACCGAAGGCTATCATTGTGCTGAGGTGTGCCATGTCCATACTGAGTTCTGTAACGACGCTGACTTGTGATAACGGACCTTGTTTGGAAAATCCGAGTACACACACACATTGTTGTGTCTCTTGAGCAGCCGCCATTGTAAAGTGGCGTCATAGTTTGTGGCAGACATCACCGCGACCAGTACAGCTTGTGTCAGAGACAACTTTTTTCACTTTAATTATCTGGAAGCAGTTTTATCTTGCTCTTTCTGGTTTGTGGCGTATTATAGGCCACGTTAACCCTTGCACCCGGTATTTATAAATGGTGGAAGTAATTATGTTTCTGTTTGGAACAACATAGGGCATGGAAGAGAAACAAGATCGTGTTGTTGACAAGTAACTGTTATTACATGAAAAAAAAAAACAACAGTGACTGTAAAGAGCGATGCAGTGATAGAAAACTTGAAATCATCAAGAATACGCCGTGTTCAGACAAATGTTCTAATCAATAAAACTGGCCCACATTCTGAGGTTTCCTTCCCTCCCCCACCCCCCACCCCCCACCCCACCCCCTCTTCTCTTTCTGAAGCATGAAGCACGGAGATGTTTGGGTTGAAATTGTTTCCGCTGTTCATTTCCTTTCTCCTGATAACTGGATCCGACATTAATGGTGCGTATTTCTTTCCAGTCGTTCCACTTTGGCCTTTCCAGAACTGAAGAGAATATGTGCACACAGAAATAATGTCTGAAGATAGTGTATATGGCGGCTGTGTACTGTCATCTGTGGACTCTGTGTACATCAGCAGGCACTGTTAGCATAGACAAGGAGTTGGTGGAGTTTTCTATTCCTTGCGGAGAGCCGCAGAAAATAGAGTGTAGGCCCGGCCAATTATCAACACTTCTGTCAGCATCACGGAAACACAGAAATACAAACACAATTTCTTACCTCAATTTTATCCCCACATGTAATTTGAAGCTAACCCCTTCCTGTACAGACACCGCCGACGTTTCTCTGTAACTTTGTTAAGTGTCGGCTGATATTTCTTGGGTTTTGTTGGGTTTTTTTTCCCATATTTTTAAAAATTAGACTAGAGACACGAACAGGAGATTTTTAGTAATTGTAGGAGTACTTGTATTGTTAATTATGTGAGTTATCAGCACAGAGTATAGTTATGTGAATTATCAGCACAGAGTATAGTTATGTGAATTATCAGCCCAGAGTATAGTTATATGAGTTATCAGCACAGAGTATAGTTATATGAGTTATCAGCACAGAGTATAGTTATGTGAATTATCAGCACAGAGTATAGTTATGTGAGTTATCAGCACAGAGTATAGTTATGTGAGTTATCAGCACAGAGTATAGTTATATGAGTTATCAGCACAGAGTATAGTTATGTGAATTATCAGCACAGAGTATAGTTATGTGAATTATCAGCCCAGAGTATAGTTATATGAGTTATCAGCACAGAGTATAGTTATATGAGTTATCAGCACAGAGTATAGTTATGTGAATTATCAGCACAGAGTATAGTTATGTGAGTTATCAGCACAGAGTATAGTTATGTGAGTTATCAGCACAGAGTATAGTTATATGAGTTATCAGCACAGAGTATAGTTATGTGAGTTATCAGCACAGAGTATAGTTATATGAGTTATCAGCACAGAGTATAGTTATGTGAGTTATCAGCACAGAGTATAGTTATGTGAGTTATCAGCACAGAGTATAGTTATGTGAATTATCAGCACAGAGTATAGTTATGTGAGTTATCAGCACAGAGTATAGTTATGTGAGTTATCCACGCGTGGCATTCCCTGCATTGGAAGGCATGAATTTCTCAAGAATAATTCTACAGGATTATGTGCTTATTATGAGCGTCGTGTTGAGAGAGGATCACCGAACTGTGTCATCTCATTGACATCCTTGGCACCGTTTTTCAACTTGGCTACATTTCTTCACATACTTTCTCAGTGAAAGGAGATAGAATGTACACTTCTAAAATCTTACGTGTAATTGAGATTTGTATCAGAGTGGCTTACCTGTTCATAAAATAAGCTCCATTATTTTCATTACACTTGTTTCAGAACCATGACGTTAGTCTGTCTTCTGTTTCTCATGTGCTATGATTGTCTGAGAACTATGTCATTAGTCTGTCGGTCTCTTGTCTCATACACTTATTGACTGAGAACTTTGCTGTCTGTCTGCCTGCCTCTCATCTCCTACTACACGTATTGTGTGAAAACCTTGTTATCAGTCTGTCTGTCTGTGATCTCCTACTACACATATAGTGTGAAAACCTTGTTATCACTCTGTCTGTCTGTGATCTCCTACTACACGTATAGTGTGAAAACCTTGTTATCAGTCTGTCTGTCTGTGATCTCCTACTACACGTATTGTGTGAAAACCTTGTTATCAGTCTGTCTGTCTGTGATCTCCTACTACACATATAGTGTGAAAACCTTGTTATCACTCTGTCTGTCTGTGATCTCCTACTACACGTATAGTGTGAAAACCTTGTTATCAGTCTGTCTGTCTGTGATCTCCTACTATACATATAGTGTGAAAACCTTGTTATCAGTCTCTGTCTGTCTGTGATCTCCTACTATGATTGTCTGAGAACTGTGTCACCTGTCAGTCACTCAGTCTATCTTACTTTCTGCTCCTGTTTTACACAAGGTACCGCTCCGGTTTATTTTGAGTAACAACATAATGATGGTCTTGTTTTGTTCTTGGAGGGGGGGGGACTGACAAATAATTATTGTTTTATTCTGGCCGGGGGGGGGGGGAGAGACTGACAAATAATTATTGTTTTATTCTTGGGGGGGGGGGGGAGACTGACAAATAATTATTGTTTTATTCTTGGGGGGGGGGGGGGAGACTGACAAATAATTATTGTTTTATTCTTGGGGGGGGGGGGGGAGACTGACAAATAATTATTGTTTTATTCTGGGGGGAGGGGGACTGATAAATAATTATTGTTTTATTCTGGGGGGGAAGACTGACAAATAATTATTGTTTTATTCTTCGGGGGGGGGGGGAACTGATAAATAATTATGTTTTATTCTGGGGGGGGGGACTGACAAATAATTATTGTTTTATTCGGGGGGGGGGGGAAGACTGACAAATAATTATTGTTTTATTCTTCGGGGGGGGGGGGGGACTGATAAATAATTATTGTTTTATTCTGGGGGGGGGGGGGGGACTGACAAATAATTATTGTTTTATTCTTCGGGGGGGGGGGGAACTGATAAATAATTATTGTTTTATTCTGGGGGGGGGAGACTGACAAATAATTATTGTTTTATTCTGGGGGGGGGGGAGACTGACAAATAATTATTGTTTTATTCTGGGGGGGGGGGGGGAAGACTGACAAATAATTATTGTTTTATTCCTGGGGGGGGGGGGGAGACTGACAAATAATTATTGTTTTATTCTGGGGGGGGAGACTGACAAATAATTATTGTTTTATTCTGGGGGGGGGAGACTGACAAATAATTATTGTTTTATTCCTGGGGGGGGGGGGGACTGACAAATAATTATTGTTTTATTCTGGGGGGGGGGAGACTGACAAATAATTATTGTTTTATTCTGGGGGGGGAGACTGACAAATAATTATGTTTTATTCTGGGGGGGAAGACTGACAAATAATTATTGTTTTATTCTGGGGGGGGGGAGAGACTGACAAATAATTATTGTTTTATTCTTCGGGGGGGGGGGGGGGACTGATAAATAATTATTGTTTTATTCGGGGGGGGGGGGGGAGACTGACAAATAATTATTATTTTATTCTGGGGGGGGGGGGAGACTGACAAATAATTATGTTTTATTCTGGGGGGGGGGGGGGAAGACTGACAAATAATTATTGTTTTATTCTTGGGGGGGGAGACTGACAAATAATTATTGTTTTATTCTGGGGGGGGGGAGACTGACAAATAATTATTGTTTTATTCTGGGGGGGGGGAGACTGACAAATAATTATTGTTTTATTCTTTGAGGAAAGAGTGAGAAATAATTCTTGTTTTATTCTTTGAGGGAAGAGTGAGAAATAATTCTTGTTTTATTCTTTGAGGGAAGACTGGCAAATAATTCTTGTTTTATTCTTTGAGGGAAGAGTGAGAAATAATTCTTGTTTTATTCTTTGAGGGAAGAGTGAGAAATAATTCTTGTTTTATTCTTTGAGGGAAGAGTGAGAAATAATTCTTGTTTTATTCTTTGAGGGAAGAGTGAGAAATAATTCTTGTTTTATTCTTTGAGGGAAGAGTGAGAAATAATTCTTGTTTTATTCTTTGAGGGAAGACTGACAAATAATTCTTGTTTTATTCTTTGAGGGAAGACTGACAAATAATTCTTGTTTTATTCTTTGAGGGAAGATGGACAAATAATTCTTGTTTTATTCTGGGAGGGAAGACTGACAAATAATTCTTGTTTTATTCTTGGTTTTCAGACGCCCCCGAGGTAGGCAAGAAAGCGCATAAAAGAAAGGCTTCGGTCACAGAGAGTGAAGGCCCTCCACAGGAAGAAGCGTCCGTAGAAGACGAGGACATGCTCGCCAAGAGAACTGGAACCGGAGACATGGGCCCTAAGAAAAAGAGGCGACTTGCAGGACCCCCAGAACCTAAAAACGCATTGATGCACCTGAATGAACTGAAACCGGGAACACAGTTCAAGTTTGTGTCCCAAAGCGGGCCGGTTCACGCACCAGTTTTTGTCATGTCGGTTGAAGTGAACAACCAGGTATTTGAGGGAACGGGCAGTTCCAAAAAGATGGCCAAGCTCCATGCTGCCGAGCAGGCTCTCAAGTCCTTCGTCCAGTTCCCAGACGCGTCCGAGGCTCACCAAGCGCTGGGTCGAGGCTTCCTGCCCTCCACGGCTGACTTTACTACAGACAGCGACGTCATGGCTTCAAGTGTCTTGTTCAGGGACTTTGACAACCACAACGCCCCAAGCGACGGTCAGTCAGCCGACATGGATTCATCAGCCGACAGTGCTGCGATGATCAAGGCTCAGGTAAGATGAGTTTTATACGCGTCCATCTTGCTGTCTCTTTACAAGGAAAACTCTCTGGTATGTTTGAGAATATAAATATTTGTTTCTTCCTTATATTTATAGTAGAGCTTTAGTTAAGCCAAATCTGCAGGGGCGTGCTCATTCTGCACATCTCATAATTTCTGCCTCAGACCTCTACTTTTCTGCTAGATCAAGCGACATAGTTTGCCTAGACAAGCACTCTCAGATATTCTACAATTTATATTTCACTCCATCATTTATTTGTATGGTGCATATGTAAATTGTATGTCTTGTATCAGAAATTATTGTATATTGTATTTGAGCTGTTGAATGAATATGTCTTGTGTGTATAGATAAAGGGGATCGCGACTGCAATAAAACTGGTTCAAATAATAAAGGTAGAAAGAAGTGTATGGTGTAGTTTTACATGGTAACAGAGGGAATGAGTAAAGTAACGAATAGAAAGTATGAGAATGTATAAATGAAAAACATACAACATTCTATATTTTGGCGTGAGTCTTTTTCGAGGATTACATAACAAACTAGGCAAAAAACGAATAATAGGAAACTTATCTTAATGTGGCATCCTCCAACAGTAGTGAGCACAGAAATGCGTGATCACTAGACGAGACATAGGAACCACGCGGGGCCACACAAAGGATAAGCCGATTGAGCCAATCGTAAAGAAGAGGCGGAGAGAGGGAGGGGAACGGTAGAAGGGCAGTAGACACATGATAGCCGTCAGAGAAGAAGAAGAGAAGGTGGCGACAGGGAGGGGAACAGTGGAAGGGCAGTAGACACATGGTAGCCGTTAGAGAAGAAGAGAAGGTGGCGACAGGGAGGGGAGCTAGGAGAAAGAAACAAGAAAGTGGATTATAAATCACAGAGAAAAAAAAAGGTGGAAAACTAAAGAAGTTAAAGGAAGCTGAAGACATTGTTAATTCCAGCTGTATGGAGACAGCCAGTCTAGAAAATAAGGCGCTGTTCTAGGACTCTCCAAGATGTACATCTGCAGAACACGAGCGGATCGCACTAACAGAAATGTCCTGTTTTCCCCTGTGGTTGCTAGGACAAAAATGCTTAGCCACAGGTGTCCAGGCCCTTTTAGAAATATCGTTAAGATGTTGACGAAAACGATCTAAGCGTAAACCGGTCTCTCCTAAGTGATTCATACCGCAACGATTCCACATAATAGCATAAATAACATTGACTGAAATGCAGGTGAAACCCTCCTGAACTGATAACGTGGACTTAGGGAAGGAGATCTGGCTAGTCACGACAACAAACGAGTAAGTATTACATCTACGGCGTCCGCAACGTCTGGTACCATAAAAAGTGCCATCTGTCTTAAGGCGACTTCGAACTAAAAGATCCCTGAGGTTCTTGTCTCGTCTGTAGGCCACCAGTGAGGATTCCCCAAAAAGTTCACGTGTATCAGGCTCGGTCTGGAGGAGATGAGATGGCGAAACAGTATGTTTTTAACTGCCAAACTATGAGGGTAGTACGTGAGTACCAGTTTAACTCTGTCCGAGCTACAGTGCGGTTTAGGAGTGAGGGCTTGTTGCCGCGATTTATGGCTGATGCAGTTCCAAGATGACGAGAGAACATGTTCTGGAAAGCCGCGTTGACGGAGGAAATCTAGCATTTTATGGCCTTGATCCTGGAAATCAACATCCTCAGTACACAAACGTCGCAATCTAAGAAGCTGGGAAAAAGGAATAGAGTTCTTACACGATCTGGGATGGGAGGAAGAGTACAAGAGTCTGTAGGTTTATAGTGAACAGAAATAGTAAGCCCGGTAGGGCCGATAGTAACAGCAATGTCGAGAAAGTTAGCCGAAGTATCAGAGACATGGGAGGTGAAAGAAATGACAGGATTGTACTCCTTAACAAAACTGATAAAGTTGTCAAGATCTTCCTTTGGCATTGATGTGGCCGTCATCTATGTAGCGTCTATAGAAGGCGGGAAAGGGGCCTCTATATGCTCTCAGAACCTTATTTTCGAAGTGGCCCATGAGCAGACATGCGTAGCTGGGCCCCATTTTGGTACCCATGGTCAGACCACTAATCTGGTCGAAGTAAAGGCCATTGCATTCAGACGAATTGAGTTTGGGGACAAGTCGTGTAAGCCGCAGAATAGTAGACGTAGAAATAGAGGGATTGCAGCTTTTGTTCAGAAAGAACTTGACGGCCTGAAGTCCCTGATCATGCGGGATGGATATGTATAAGGACACTACATCAAGGGTGAAGATACGGTAGATGTGACCAGACAGGAGTGTAAGGGTCTCAAAAGCAGTGAGAGCATGATTCATGTCCTTAAAATAAATGGGCAGATTAGTGACAAGAGGTTGGGAGATACTGTCCAGAAAGTCAGAGATTTGTTCTGTAGGTCAGGAACAAGCGGACATTATGGGCCCTCCCGGGTTGCCTGGTTTGTGTATCTTAGGGTGTAGATAAAAGGATGGCTTCCCTAAGCAGCTGTCGCGGGTGTGAAGATGAGTAGCAGAGGGAGAAAGACCAGTCTTGTGGATGAGTTCGTTGATCATGTCACAAACGTGGTGGTTGTTGGCCAGAGTCAGATCTTGAGTGCGAGAGGCATAAAATTCAGTGTTGCTCAACTGGCCCATGGCCCTTGTATGTATAATTCTTTCTTCCAACAAACAATGGCCCCGCCCTTGTCTGCACTCTTGATCACGATATCTCGCCGGCGCTGGAGTTGAGAAAGTGCGCGCTGCTCCCCGGGGGTCAGGTTAGAATGTCGTACACGGGGAAAGCGAAGCTTGCGGATTTCATGGAGAGTGTGATCAATGTAGAGGTCCAAGGCACGAGACACTTCTGCTGAAGGTGTCCAGGCGGATGGTTGTTTAGAGAAGCAATAGAGTCATCATCGGAAGTGGATTGGGATGATGAAGGTTGGGACGCGTCTTTGAAATTGAACTTCAAACGCAGTCAGCGATGGAAACGGTGGACATCTTGAAGCAGTGAGATCTGATCAGCAGAAGGACGGAGGGGAACAAACTGTAAACCTTTCCCCAGGACAGACAATTCATCAGCCGAAAGTTGAATATCAGGAGGGATACAAACCACCTTAGTGCGAGCAGAAGCTGTAGCGGGTCGGGGAGAGGCTGGAGAAGGACGGATAGCAGAAAGTTTCTGCTTTTTGAGAGAAGAAAGCTGCAGGTATAATTGTCTGTTGGTGGGGTGAATAATCTCTCGGATCAGGCGATAAATGAGGTAATTATCATGTGTAACTTGGTGGAGTGGGGCAGAGAGTTGAGCGATCTGACTATCAAGATCCGAGAGTAGTTCATTGTACCCCTCAGCAATACAGTGCATTCGTTGAAAAGCAGATTTGGTTTAGATAGCGCAAATACGCTGACGAATCCTAGGGTGGACAGTGGCCATGGCAGGTGAAAAGTAAAACCTTTAGGGATAACCTTCAGGCGAAGACAGTTGATAAGAAAGTTAACGTGAGAGATGAAGCGCGTCTTCTTGTACGTGGCAAAAGCGAGCTCAGTGCCGGTGCGGGAAAGGAGAAGTGGCAAAAGACTGAAAGAGATTTGGTGACCCGATTTAAAGAAGGCATGGTGCCGAGATATTGAATAACAGGGGTGTGGAGGGAGAGTAGAGGCTAACCTGACAAGCACAGAAGGGAGATGAATGAAGAGATGATAACGGGTGAGGGAGATGAAACATATCAGGAAAAGGTACAGATTCTGGAAAGGAGTAGTGGGGTAGATGGAAGTACAGTCTGGAAAGAAATAGAGGGATAGATAGCACGGCACAAGTCAACGAAAACGGACAAAAATCTACGCAACAGTGTCGCATTCGAGTAGGGGGTGTAACAGATAAAGGGGATGGCGACTGCAGTAAAACTGGTTCAAATAATAAAGGTAGATAGAGGTGTATGGTGTAGTTTTACATGGTGACAGAAGGAGTGTTTAAAATAACGAAGTATGAGAAGTATAAATGAAAAACATACAACATCCGATATTTCGGCGTGAGGCTTTTTCGAGGATTACCTAACAAACGAGACAAAAAATGAATAAAAGGTAAGATAAAGGTAATCCTGTTATGCCTAAGAGGCACATAGGAATATGGTATTAGTGCCCATATTTTCCTTGACCTGTCAGCACACTAGAGGATGATATAGTCAGTATCACGCCTGGCTGCCTTTCCTTCCCCAAATCCAGAAGAAGTTGGGTACCCATTTCTACAGCTGGGTGATTGGGGTGCCTCCGGCCAGATTCGAACCCCCGACCTTCGCCATGAGAGACCAGTGCACTAACCACTTCGCCACTAATAACTAAACAGGAAACTTATCTTAATGTGGCATCCTCCAACAGTAGGTAACACAGAAATTCATGTCCACTAGACAAGACATAGGAACCACGCGGGGCGACACAAAGGATAAGCCGATAGAGCCAATCGTAAAGAAGAGGCGGAGAGAGGGAGGGGAACGGTAGAAGGGCAGTAGACACATGATAGCCGTTAGAGATGAAGAAGAGAAGGTGGCGACAGGGAGGGGAGCTAGAAGAAAGAAACAAGAAAGTAGATTATAAATCACAGAAAAGCCTCCGAGATCGTACATCATATCTTGTGTATATAGTGTTACTTTGAGCGCTTGTGAATGTCTCACACTTTTAACATTTCACATACGTGTCTTTATATCCAGCTTTTCTTTAGTTGTTGACCCTGGAAGATGACAGTATCGACGATTTTAAACTTTCCTGCAAATCCCCACCCCTCCCAAACCTCATGCACCAAGCACAAACGCCTCAGAATTTTACTCTTAAAATATAGACTCATGCTGAACAAAGCCAAATTAATTGATAGAATTCTGTGGTATAATACTCCGCCATGTTTGTGATCGTGCTTAAATCTAAACATAGCCAACGTCATCTCATGAAATCTATTCTTTGAATATTGAAAAGAAAAACACAGACAGACAGACAGACTGACTGACTGACTGTGCTCACTCCTGAAATACCCTTGCTCGCCTCTTAAAATTATATTTTGCGTTAATATTTTTTTTTTGGTCACATTCCACTTGAATTTACTATATTCCGCTTCAAGATATTGACTTTCCTTACAGCTTTAGACTTGTTGAGCATACAGTGTGTGTTTGCACAATATATACATATATATACAATATGTGCCATGCGATAGTGTTTGCCATCATTCTTGTCCATGTTTGTGATGCATGATTTGACAAGAAAATGTTTACATAATGGCTGCAAGAATTCTTTTAATGAGTTTCAGAAACTCATTAAACGATTTGACTTCAGTAAATCTACGTCAGAATAGGAAAGTAAATGCACACATGTATTTAGTTACTTGCTGTTGTTGTATACCTTTCAATCTCAGTTTTTTTGTGGTCGTTTTAAATTGCACTCATGCTTGCTGTGCGTTCAGTAAACTTGTCTTAAAATGAGTGTTTGGGAAAAATGAAAGATGAAGGGCAGAATGTCACACGGGGCTGCCTGCACAGTTCTGTTTGGCTAAAAATAGTTTTAAATAAGGTGATGAGTGATAGGGTTACATTTTTATCACAATATAGACTTGGAATCATTGTTAAAATACCGAAAAAAGTAACCTTAGCTATTACAACAACTTGAGAGGAGTAACCTTACTATCAGTTGTGTCAGAAGTATTCTGCAACAGTGAGAGAGGAACGGGCAGGATTTCTAAAAGGGAGAAGCTGTCTCGACCAGATCTTTACTCTAAGAATAATACTTGAAGAACATATTGAAAAGCAAAGACCGTTAATCCTGAACTTCATAGACTTTAAAAAGGCATTTGATAGCATACACAGAGAATCGTTATGGAGGATTTTAAGAATATTTGGAATACCATCTAAGACTGTCAACATCATTAGTGACCTCTACAATTGATATGTTTGTGCAGTCAATGCAGATGAAGGAATGAGTGAATGGTTCCAGACTGAAACAGGCGTGAAACAAGTATGTATATTATCTCCCTTGCTTTTTGGAACTGCCATAGGCTTCATAATGAAAAGTGTTGCACAGGTAAAACGGGCATTGATTTGGTACGTGAGACCCAACTGGAAGATCCTAATTTTGCATATGACATAACTCTTACCAGCAACAATATGAAATAAATGCAAGTAAAAACAGATACCCTGTCTTCAATGGCTAGTAAAATAGGACTTGAAATTAACAAGGATGAAATAAAAATAATGAAGGTTCTCATTAACGACGAAGGACAAATGTACGTAGAAGGAACAGCTGTTGAAGAAGTAAACAATTTTGCATATCTTGGCAGCTATTTAGACCACAATGGTGACACAAGAAAAGAAGCTAGAATTCGAATTGCCAAAGCAGCATTGAGCTTCAAGAATTGAGACCATATGGCATTCAAAAGTTATAAGCACAAAAAACAAGTTAAGATTATTCAATTCAAATGTAATATCCACCCTCAATTATGCATGTGAAAGCTGGAAAACAACTAAAGAAATAGACAAGAAATTAGACTCTTTCGAAAACAAATGCCTAAGGAAAATACTTGGTATAAAGTGGAATGAATTCAAGAACAACGCAGAGATCAGACAGATGAGCAAACAAGAACCTGTCTTATGGTTGATCAGAAAAAGAAAATGGACATATGTCGGTCATGTGATGAGAAGAAATAATCAGCGAATCCCCAAATAAGCTATCAAATGGAACACAACAGGCCGAAGAAAAAGAGGTCGACCATTTGAAACTCTAAAGAGGACATTGTTAAGAGAAGCCAATTCAATGGGCATAACATTCTTTGATGAGATTGAAAAACTCACCGAAGACAGGAAATCTTGGCGAACCACCATGCGATCCCTATGTGACGTTTAACGACACGGGAAGGATATAAGATGTAAGACAGACTTGGAAATGCAACGGTTACATTTGTATCACAATATAAGACTTAGACATGTGGGGTTACATTTTCAGCGCAACTTCGGAGTGCAGGAGGTAAATTTTCAGCACAAGATAGACTAAGACATAGTAGGCTAAGACAGGATAGACTAAAACATGATTAGAGATTGGGAGTCTAATGTTTGGAACCAGTTTATTTCTGCTGTTTTCTTGTATTTGGCAAAACGTGAAGGAAAAACATGTCGACTTTTGCGTCACATCTGGATAAAGGTTTTGATGTTTCCTGCCAACGTGTCGGTGAAGTTTCTCTTGTAAACATCGCAGCTGTTAAAAATAATAATCAACGCAGAGTTTCTTGTGCTGCTCGCACAGCTTGAGCGTTACATAAACTGACTGTGTCACCAGCACATGTTTAAAGTCTTAAAAGTTCTTTAAAAACTCTATGCTTGGAAATTGTTGATAAAATCACGGAAAGGTTTGCAGAATTTATTCCTTTATGTACTCTTATTTTTTCACAATTTTTATTCATAAAATGGGCGGTCCATTTTTTTTTCAAAAGTTCTGTTTAAAGAGGTAGACGAATCTTTTTTTTTTTTTTTCCTCAAAAATTCTGTGCAAAGAGGCAGACAAATCTTTTTTTCTTCCTCGAAAGTTCTGTACAAAGAGGTAGACAAATCTTTTTTTCTTCCTCGAAAGTTCTATACAAAGAGGTAGACAAATCTTTTTTTTTCAGTCTTTTGCAAGAATCAGTCACCAGAAATAACATCTAACTTGCATCATGGTCAAGACACTCTTCTAGCAGTACTTGACTGCCAGGACAACACACTTGACGCACCAGAAGCTTGTCTAGAGAACATGGCTGGAGACCAGCTGAACAATCCTGACACCCAGCATGTGGGAGTAGTTGTGTCAGAGTGGACATCTACACATACTGACGACCACACAGGCCAGCAAGTAACTCCCCTTGTGCTGAAATCACAAGATCCTGGTCTACCTACTACTATCATGTGCATCACAAACCGCAGTTGTCCAGAATCATTTGATGATCAAAGCTCTCTGGGAACTTCAACTTCTGGCAAAGGGCCATCAGTTCCTTTTATCCAGGAAGTAATAAATACTGTCAAGGGGTTGGTAAAGACCCTCATCAAAGACATCGCTGCTGAAATAAAACAGTCTCTTAGCAGCGAAAATGATACTCAGGAGAGATATCATGACTCTCAGAGAGGAAAATCATAGCATGAAATGTCTTATCGATTTGATGCAGTCAGAAACTTTCAGCCAAAACAGCATTCAAGAAAAAAGCATCCAGAAAGTTTCTACAGATGAAAGTGACAAAAATCAGGGGACACAATCACAAGCTGAGCCACTGTAACCGAGCTCATGAAATAAACCCCGACAGGAACTTGAGCTTACGCCCAGACAACACAGGAAAGAATCATCAGAAGAACTGAAAGAAGTCAACACAATGTACCCCATCGATGTACACATTAGCAACAGTTTTGCAGGTCAGTTCAGCAACAAGCAGTCAACAGGTGCCTACATCAACAAAAACAGACATGGTTCACAAGCATTCCTCTCAGCAGCCTCCAAATCTAAACCACCACCAGCACCATCCCAGTCACCAGCACCATCCCAGTCACCAGCACCATCCCAGTCACCAGCACCATCCCAGTCACCAGCACCATCCCAGTCACCAGCACAACTTCCACATCAAAGAAAACACTAATCATCTGGTGATTGGAGACTCCCTAATGAAAGGAATCTATGCTGACCGGTTGTCCATCTCAGCGGAGGACATAGTCTCAGTGATTCCGGTGCCAGGGGCTGGTATCATGAAAATAATAGGAACACTGAGAAGCTTGAACGTCCACCCAAAGATCACGAGGACGACAGTTCATGTTGGCATCAAGGACAGCATGAGAGGTTTAACCCTCAGAGCCTACGATCTTCATGTCCTGATATCAACAATTAAACACAAATTTCCAAGCACGTCAATCTTCATATCCTCAATCATACCTGCCTACTCCGGTGCTGGCATGTCCTGATATCAACAATTAAACACAAATTTCCAAGCACGTCAATCTTCATATCCTCAATCATACCTGCCTACTCCGGTGCTGGCATGTCCTGATATCAACAATTAAACACAAATTTCCAAGCACGTCAGTCTTCATATCCTCAATCATACCTGCCTACTCCGGTGCTGGGCGTCGCTTGGCACACAACAACAACAGAATTCTCTGCCAACAAAACAACTTAAGTTTCATCGATAACAACTCGTTCTTCTCTTTGGAGTCTGGAGCTCCCAAGAAAAGACTTTATCGTGACCAGATCCACACCAACAAGATCGGTACTAGCATACTAGCTAAAAATATAAAGTACCCCGCTGGAACACAGCAGGGCAGAGTGTCACAGTCAGGCAGTATAAAACAGCCAAGACAAGTAAAAACCCGTAACACGGAGGAGCACCTCTTCTCTGATTACGCAACCCCCTGTGTCCTCCAAAATCTCACCACCTGCCCCCATACCAACTCCAGCTGCTTTATCCTCTCCATATGACCCATCCTCTTCAAAGGACTCCATCATCCCACCCCTTCCCACTCGGCAGCCCCAACCAACCAGGCAAACCACTGCTAACACAACCCAGAATCTACAACACCTACCCCAGTGGACTCAAGATTTACATTATCTCATGCAGTTCAGCCCAGCAGCTTTAAGCCAAGCCTTCATGATGTCTGTCATTCACAAGCAACACATGTCACCAATGTTCAGACAATAGAAACTGTAATTGACATTTCATGAAATATCTTGTTATTCAGTTATCTCTCATTGTAACCTTACCATTACTATTTGTAGAAAATGGCCCAGATAGTTGATGAGTGGCTACGAAAGGATGGTCTTAGAATTGGTCATTTACAATCTGCTAGGGAAACTTTCTGAGGCAACTAATATCATAATTTCCATGTCTTTGGCTTTTCAGAAAGTCGTCTAAACAAAAATATAACTGACGAAGACATTAGGATAGGCGGTTATAATTTACTTCGACGTGACCCTACTAAGAAGCTTGAGACAGGATTAGTTGTATATGTCACCACTACCATGCACTTTTGCTATAGAAAAGACTGTGAGACACCAGATATTGAATGTATATGGTTGGAAATCAGACTTCCAAAGCAGAGCCTGATCTTAATCGTGTTTCTGTATTGTAATCCAAATGCAACAGCATTATGGTATGATCACTTTACAAGTATGATGGATTATGTTTTGTCTTTTAATTTAAAGGATATAATTTTTCTTGGAGATTTCAATATTAACAGACAAACAGATGCTACATGGATTGATATTGTTTTATCTTACAATTTATCCCAAATTATCACTAAACCTACCAGAGTAAATGAAACATCATCCACACTAATAGATCATATATATATATATATATAGCTCATACAGAAAACATTATAGAATGTAAAGTCCCTCACACATCACTGAGTGATCACTATTCTGTCTGTTGCACATGGACACGACATGGCTTGAAAATTCCGAAAAATAAACAAACTAATATTAAATTTAGAAGTTTTAGCAAATTCAGCTTAGAATCATTTCTGAAAGAGTTACAAGCAGCAGCTCTAGATCATGTGTACCAACTAACTGAAAGAGTTACAAGCAGCACCTCTAGATCATGTGTACCAACTAACTGAAAGAGTTACAAGCAGCACCTCTAGATCATGTGTACCAACTAACTGACCCTGATAAGGCCCTGGAATACTGGATAAAAACCTTCAGGGATATATTTGACAAGCATGTTCCTATTAAAGAGGTGAGAGTTAAACATCAAGTGAAGTGCCCCTGGATAACACCTGAGATATTGCAAGTCATGAGGGAAAGAGATCAGGCCCACAAAATTAAGGAATTCACAAACTACCGATTACTTAGAAATAGAGTTCAGTATTTAATTAGACAAGAAAAGAAAAATTGCTTTAGGAACCTACTTCAGAATAAATCAGACAGTAAGTCTGTCTGGAAAGCAATTAACATTCTAGCAAACAAGAGAAAACAGTCTGACTTGCAGAGTTATAATCATGTGCCCGCATGTGAAGAGTTCAGCAATCACTTCAGAGAAGAAGTCAGTATCTTAAAATCTTCACTACCAACCCCTACTTTTGATTTAAGCGAATTAAATAAATTTATAGGTAGCAAATGTGCAAATCTAAAGCAACCCAGTATTCCTTTCAAGTCAGTTAGTGAAGTTTACAATTGTCTTTCATCTTTAAAGAACAACACAGCAGGACTTGATGAAATCAGCAACAAGATATTACGCTACTCTGCCCTAGTAATTACAGATACACTAACATGCATTTACAATCAGTGCATTGCACTTTGTCATTTTCCTCAGGCTTTTAAAATTGCAAAAATATATCCCCTTTTTAAATCTGGTTCAGAGAAAAATCCCTCAAGCTATAGACCAATTTCAATTCTATCAACTTTGTCAAAATCCCTAGAAAAATACATACAAAAAACAACCTTACAACACTTGCAAGAAAATGATTTGATTGTTGACTGTCAGTCAAGTTATAGGCCAAAACATTCCTGCCACACAGCTCTTACAAAAAAATGACAGAATGTTGGTTATCTAATATAAATGGTGAAAATTATGTGATGCTGTCTTTGTTGACTTTAAAAAAGCATTAGACATGATTGATCACGAAATCCTAGTTAGAAAGCTTTAGACTTATATATTACACCCTGACTTGACAAAATTTATTACATCTTTCCTTTCCAACAGACAACAGGTAGTTTGCTTCAAAAACTCTAAGTCAGGTAGTTTGCCTAAAAAAAAGTCAAGTTCATCTGTGGTTGATAATGGCATTCCACAGGGACCTATTCTTGGTCTTCTCCTGTTTACCATCTACATCAATTATCTTCCACTTCATAAAAAAAAAATCATCTTGTGACCTCTTTGCTGATGACTGCACAGTTTACACTAGAGACAGTGACTGTATCAACCTTGAGTCAACTCTTCAAATTGAAATAAACAGTCTAATTAACAGGAGCAAACAACAACAGAATGCTCATAAACACCAGCAAAACAAAATCCATGCTCATTACAACAAGACAGAAATTAACAATTTCACCAACAACAGCACTACAGCTCCATGCTGGAACTTCACAAATAGAGAGTGTTCTTATCTTATATCTTTCCCTTGCCATTAAACATCACATAGGGCTCGCAAAGTAGTTCGCCAATTTGAGAGAATGTTAGTGAACATAAAACTCTAGGTCTCATGATTGACCACCACCTCAGCTGGAATCATCATGTAGACAATCTAACCAAACTCATTGCACAAAAAAGTTTACCAATTTACTGAAATTAAACATTTTCTTGACATAGACACCAGAAAAATATACTACATAATCACTGCTTCATAGTCTGGGATGGTTTTCCATGTCAAACATGAAATGACTTTACTCACTTCATAAACAAGCAGTAAAGTTTATAGATGACAAACATGCAGCACGTATTACAAATAAGGACAAACATCTTGATATTCTACCCCTCAAGAAGAGATTTCTTTTCAACAAGGCCAAGTTAATTCATAAAATCCTATCGCACAATGCTTCACCCTATCTGTGGTCGTTGTTCAAATCCAACCAAAAACACAGTCAACGCTTAAGCAGTTGTACTCTCCAAAAACCAAGGCTTGACATGTTTAAAAAAAGCTTCTCTTACTCAGCTGCCCCTCTTTGGAATGCCCTACCAATTCACGTAAAACTTATAAGTAATATTCGTTCTTATAACTTTAAACTTTGTCAACATCTGTTTGATATGGGCTATATGCATCCCTAAGCATAGCTTAAAGTAGTTTAAAATATGGCTTGATCGTTCTGTTTTTTTAACAGCTTTTCTATAAATTTTAGTTTTGAATGAATGTAAGAATGCAAGTTTATTTCATGCTGTTGCATAAATCAGAGTGTACGGACATGAGATAAGTTTATTATTTATTTATGTAATCATTTATTGTATCTTCATGATTATTATGCTCATTAATAAATGCTGAATGACAGTGACTGAGTGAAAGCTGTATGATGAAGAGCAGAATGTCAGACAGGCCTGCGTGCCCAATTCTTAACCCTTTGAAAATAAAGTTCGTTCGTTTAGTTCAGCTCAGGTACCATGACTACCTACATCTTGACACTAGCTTCTTCTAGTTCAGTTTTTCTCAAGATTTTTTAACCCCGTAGAACCCTTTGAATATTTTTTTTTTAATCCTGGCAAAGCTCGTGTATTAAAATGTTGATCTCTGCTTATTTTTCCCGTTACCCTCCCAAACTATCACCCGCTCACATCCAGGGCTCCTACCCACACCAGAAAACATGCCAGATCATATCCGATACCAGTGTATGCAGGAGCAAAAAACATTTTCCCTTTTTAAGTTTACCCAGCAAAGGTTGCCGCCGAGGACAAGAATAATAATAAATGTCTAGTATAGAAAATGTTACTAGGTATGGCATGTGGTATATTTTGTTTGGCTGGTGAAGAACTCACAATGTTACTAGGTATGGCATGTGGTATATTTTGTTTGGCTGGTGAAGAACTCACAATGTTACTAGGTATGGCATGTGGTATATTTTGTTTGGCTGGTGAAGAACTCACAATGTTACTAGGTATGGCATGTGGTATATTTTGTTATAATAGCAGTGAAGACTTAGCAGTGTGTCTGTTGAGAGGAGAACATAGGAACTAGTAGAGACAGTAATCTTAGTAGAGGGAACATAGCCGAGTTCAGACATCTTAGTAGAGGGGACGGAGCCAGGTTCAGACATCTTAGTAGAGGGGACGGAGCCAGGTTCAGACATCTTAGTAGAGGGGACGGAGCTGGGTTCAGACATCTTAGTAGAGGGAACGTAGCCGAGTTCAGACATCTTAGTAGAGGGAACGTAGCCGAGTTCAGACATCTTAGTAGAGGGGACAGAGCCAGGTTCAGACATCTTAGTAGAGGGGACGGAGCCAGGTTCAGACATCTTAGTAGAGGGGACGGAGCCAGGTTCAGACATCTTAGTAGAGGGGACGGAGCCAGGTTCAGACATCTTAGTAGAGGGGACGGAGCCAGGTTCAGACATCTTAGTAGAGGGGACGGAGCTGGGTTCAGACATCTTAGTAGAGGGGACGTAGCTGGGTTCAGACATCTTAGTAGAGGGGACGGAGCTGGGTTCAGACATCTTAGTAGAGGGGACGTAGCTGGGTTCAGACATCTTAGTAGAGGGGACGGAGCTGGGTTCATACATCTTAGTAGAGGGGACGTAGCTGGGTTCATACATCTTAGTAGAGGGGACGGAGCTGGGTTCATACATCTTAGTAGAGGGGACGTAGCTGGGTTCATACATCTTAGTAGAGGGGACGGAGCTGGGTTCATACATCTTAGTAGAGGGGACGTAGCTGGGTTCATACATCTTGGTAGAGGGGATGTAGCTGCATGATGTGCTGTGGTGTCCGGATACCAGCCTCACTTGTGCAGTCAGACATGTGTGAGAGGCCTAGTGATATAGGTGTGCTAGCAGTCAGCAGTGACCCGTGTGTAGTCTGAAGATGGCTTGTTCTTGACGTGACCTGCTAGATGGTTGCTTATGTGGCATCAAGTCGTGTTAGATGCTTGGTTGTGTGGCATCAGATCATGTTGGATGCTTGGTTGTGTGACATCAGGTCATGTTAGATGGTTGGTTGTGCTGCATCAGATTGTGTTAGATGCTTGGTTGTGTGGCATCAAATCATGTTAGATGCTTGGTTGTGCAGCATCAGATTGTGTTAGATGGTTGGTTGTGTGGCATCAGATTATGTTAGATGGTTGGTTGTGTAACATCAGATCATGTTAGATGGTTGGTTGTGCTGCATCAGATTGTGTTAGATGCTTGGTTGTGTGGCATCAAATCATGTTAGATGCTTGGTTGTGCAGCATCAGATTGTGTTAGATGGTTGGTTGTGTGGCATCAGATTATGTTAGATGGTTGGTTGTGCTGGTCAGTCCATAGCCTGTTGTACTGATGCTTGATTATAGTTTTGACTTCACTCTGTGAGAATGGGTTATTAATGTTGTAATTGCCTGCTACCAAATTTGCCAGGTCTGTCATCTTCTTGGTTTATCACGTACAGTATTTTCTTAGACTGGCCCACTTCCTTGTAGCCAACTTTCTAACCATTGTACTGATGGTACTCTGATGTATAGTTGGTGGAGGCAGTTCTCAACATGTTCAGGTCAGAAACTTACAAATGAACAATCAGGGAACATGATTTCAAACTAGATCCCATTTCATAGGGGCTATCTTTACTTCCCTTTTTTATGACCTCACAAAAGTCCAGCTGTGTAGCTACTATAATCCATACATGTTGCCGTATATGTTTAGCAACCTATAATAATGTTATATATGTTGTCATGTATGTTTAGCAAACTATAATAATGTTAAAACATAACAGTATATGTTGCCGTGTATGTTTAACAACCTATAATAATGTTTATATGTTGGTGTGTATGTTTAGCAACCTATAATAATGTTTATATATTGCCGTGTGTTTAGCCGCCTATAATAATGTTTATATATTGCCGTGTGTTTAGCCGCCTATAATAATGTTTATATGTTGGCGTGTATGTTTAGCAACCTATAATAATGTTTATATGTTGGTGTGTATGTTTAGCAACCTATAATAATGTTTATATATTGCCGTGTGTTTAGCAGCCTATAATAATGTTTATATGTTGGCGTGTATGTTTAGCAACCTATAATAATGTTTATATGTTGGTGTGTATGTTTAGCAACCTATAATAATGTTTATATGTTGGCGTGTATGTTTAGCAACCTATAATAATGTTTATATGTTGGCGTGTATGTTTAGCAACCTATAATAATGTTTATATGTTGGTGTGTATGTTTAGCAACCTATAATAATGTTTATATGTTGGCGTGTATGTTTAGCAACCTATAATAATGTTTATATGTTGGTGTGTATGTTTAGCAACCTATAATAATGTTTATATGTTGGCGTGTATGTTTAGCAGCCTATAATAATGTTTATATGTTGGCGTGTATGTTTAGCAACCTATAATAATGTTTATATGTTGGTGTGTATGTCTGACAGGCCTTGAACATACAGAGAAAACTTCAGGCCATTCCCTCACAACAGTCCAACAAAAACCCTGTGATGGTTCTGAATGAGATACATAGAGGGGTCAAGTATGAGCTTGATTCAGAGGTCGGTGAGAGGAACTACAGGATTTTTAATATGAAGGTAAACTTATAATGTGTATGTGTGCACACACTGTTTGGTACAGTCAATGAGTGGTCTGATATTTGGTAGAGTGAGTGAGTGGTCTGATATTTGGTAGAGTGAGTGAGTGGTCTGATATTTGGTAGAGTGAGTGAGTGGTCTGATATTTGGTAGAGTGAGTGAGTGGTCTGATATTTGGTAGAGTGAATGAATGGTCTGATATTTGACAGAGTGAATGAGTGGTCTGATATTTGACAGAGTGAATGAGTGGTCTGATATTTGACAGAGTGAATGAGTGGTCTGATATTTGACAGAGTGAGCGAGTAGTCTGATATTTGACAGAGTGAGTGAGAAGTCTGATATTTGACCGAGTGAGTGAGTAGTCACCAGAAACTTTGGAAAAAATGGGATTTCCAACACATTTGATACAATTAACATCACTGCTATATCTAGACCAGCAAGCAGCAGTAAGAATAAATGGTGAAACAACAACTTGGTTTGACATAAAACAAGGGGTCCGTCAGGGGTGCATATTGTCACCCTACTTATTTAACTTGTATACTGAAAATATAATGAGGAATGTTAGAGAAGTTGTAGACAAAGAATATTACGATGCCATAACAATTGGAGGTTATGAAATACCAGAGTTTAGATAATATGATGACACAGTATTGCTGTCCACAACACAAAAAAGGAATGGAAAAACTAATTATGTCAGTCCGTAAGAACAGCGAAGAGCAGAACCTCTATCTTAATGCAAAGAACACTAAATTGATGACAGCTGACAAAACAAACAAGGCAGCTGAAATATATATCAATGAGGAAAAATTGGAAGAAGTGGAGAGTTTTCAATATCTTGGATCACTGCTAACTAATAATGGAGATACAATGAGGGAAATTAAAAGGAGGACATCTATTGCTCTTCAGAAAGTAAAACAAATAAAGAATCTGTAGAGAGGAGCAGACAGAACCACAAAAAATAAGATTTTTAAGGGCATGCATCTTTCCCATCGCAGCATATGCCTGTGAGACCTGAACACTTAACAAAACAGCTGAGAAACACATAAGTGCCTTTGAATGTAAATGCTACAGAAGAGTTCTCCAAATATCGTGGACACAAAAAAGAACAAATATATCTATACTACAAGAGCTTAATATTGAAGAAGGCTGGCTAGTAAAGAGGATTAAAGAGAGAAAACTTAAATATTTTGGACACATTAAATGTCATGATAATTTAGAGAAGACTGTATTGGAAGGATACATAATGAGAAAAGAAAGAGAGGAAGACCAAAACGAAGATGGCTGCAAGACATTGTTGACGATCTGCAAGTGGATGCATCAGCAGCAGGCCATCTTGCTCACAACCGAGAGGCCTACAGGAGAGCTGTTTGGGAGGCAAAGTTCCGCAAGGGACATGCAAATGAATGAATGAGTGAGTGGTCTGATATTTGACAGAGTGAGTGAGTAGTCTAACATTTGGCAGAGTGAGTGAGTGGTCTGATATTTGGCAGAGTGAATGAGTGGTCTGATATTTGACAGAGTGAATGAGTGGTCTGATATTTGGCAGAATGAGTGAGTAGTCTGATATTTGACAGAGTGAATGAGTGGTCTGATATTTGGCAGAGTGAATGAGTGGTCTGATATTTGGTAGAGTGAGTGAGTAGTCTGATATTTGGTAGAGTGAGTGAGTGGTCTGATATTTGACAGAGTGAATGAGTGGTCTGATGTTTGACAGAGTGAATGAGTGGTCTGATATTTGGCAGGGGGAATGAGTGGTATGATATTTGACAGAGTGAATGAGTGGTCTGATATTTGACAGAGTGAATGAGTGGTCTGATATTTGACAGAGTGAATGAGTGGTCTGATATTTGACAGAGTGAATGAGTGGTCTGATATTTGACAGAGTGAATGAGTGGTCTGATGTTTGACAGAGTGAATGAGTGGTCTGATATTTGGCAGGGGGAATGAGTGGTATGATATTTGACAGAGTGAATGAGTGGTCTGATATTTGACAGAGTGAATGAGTGGTCTGATATTTGACAGAGTGAATGAGTGGTCTGATATTTGACAGAGTGAATGAGTGGTCTGATATTTGACAGAGTGAATGAGTGGTCTGATATTTGACAGAGTGAATGAGTGGTCTGATATTTGACATAGTGAGTAAGTGGTCTGATATTTGACAGAGTGAGTGAATGGTTTGACAGTTGATAGAATGACTAGAAAAGGTTGGATGAATGATTATTGAGTGATAGGTTTGCAGTCAGAAAAAAAAGTGAGAGGCCTTTTCTGTTATGGATGAGTGTTTGTGTGACTGATGATTAATGAGCGAGTTGATTTATACATGGACAGAGTTGAACTATCAAGGATGTAGCTATCAAATTAGAAATAATGAGCTCTAGAAGCACTTCTTGAATACAGAAAATACTAACCGAAGTAATGTTTTTTGTGTTCCCAATTCTGTGTAAATCAGAAACGTAATAGAAGTAGAATTATGTCATTAGAGATTTAATTACATAGAGCAGATCTAGCACTTCCTTGAGCTCAGCTGATGAATGCAGGCCTTGCCATGAAAGCACTGACAGCAAAATCAACTATAACACTGTACTATGTTCAAAATTAGCATCATCTTCTTCAAGTAGTCTTGTGGGGTACAAGAAACATAAGATTCCCTTTTTCATCAAACTCAGGACCAGAGACCTACGATCCTATCCTAATATTCACAGTAAAATGTTGGACTAGTCTGATTATCCTGCTGTTGAGAAGAGGAGAAAAACTACGTCAGTAAGAAAGATAAATGATGTGAGTTGAGTGGGCAGGTGAAGCTGAAACTATTTGTTTAGAGAGATGAATAAACTCAGAGCTCAGGAACTATTTGTTTAGAGAGATGAATAAACTGTTTGAGATCTCAGGAACTATTTGTTCAGAGAGATGAGTAAACTGTTTGAGATCTCGGGAAATATTTGTTCAGAGAGATGAATAAACTGTTTGAGATCTCAGGAACTATTTGTTTAGAGAGATGAATAAACTCAGAGCTCAGGAACTATTTGTTTAGAGAGATGAGTAAACTGTTTGATATCTCAGGAACTATTTGTTCAGAGAGATGAGTAAACTGTTTGAGATCTCGGGAACTATTTGTTCAGAGAGATGAATAAACTATTTGAGATCTCGGGAACTATTTGTTCAGAGAGATGAATAAACTGTTTGAGATCTCAGGAAGTTACTGAGTTGGAAAAAAAAAAAAAATTCAGCAAGTAGAGCTGTGTGTTTCAGTAACCACAGAACATAGACCTGGCATGTGATAGAGATGCTTAGGAATATTGTGTTTGCGTGTGTTTTCCTGTAGCTGATGGCACACTAGAGAGCGATTTAATCAGCAAACTGTGTGACGACCTTTTCTTCCACAACCCTAGAATGTATCAGTTTCTACATCTAGGGCTGACTATGGCGTGAACTAGCAGACTAGTCTGAGAGGAAAGCTCTCGGTAACAACACTGATGATACAGTGTGATTAGCTCACTGCAGGTTAACAGATCTTCTGACATGGAAACTAATATGTGCATTTATGTCATGTCATACATATGACCTAGCACAGAAACTAATTTATGGATGTATGCTGTGTTGCAGATGTGACTAAACATAAACAGTGATGTGTTATTACCAGTATTTTGATTGCATTGTTTTCAGACCCAAAGGTAGTATGGACAGTTTTCTTATCAGAATGTATTGTGTTTTTCTGTCAGGTAAAGGTACATACAGGTGTATATTTCAGTTTTTACAAAAGGATGGAAGAGTGTGGAAGGTGAGCAGGAACAAGAATGGCAGAAAATGAGATGTGTAAAGGAAGAAAATACAATTGTTCAATATTTCAGCAAGTAACTTTTTAAGAGACCACATACAAAAAAACACAACAGATAAAAGCAGGAAAAATATATTTGTTTCTCTTATCTGTCATCATTCTGTCAGGTAACAATTGGATCTCGAGATTTCATGGGGTCGGGGCGAAGCAAAAAGCTCGCCAAATACAACGCCGCCCTCAACGCCTTGAAAGTTTTGCATGGAATCAACCACTTTGAGAGAAGAGGTAATCGTAGTGCTTGTATACATGCTTCTCTGGTTTCTGTTTTCTTTATAGTTACAGGTGTGTACATATCAGGTTTAAGATATTTCAACAGCACAAGACAGGCAGCAAACTTGGAGACTTGTTTCTTTATGTCTTCTGCTGTCTGAATGTGCACCTATCTCACATTTCTCTGTCACTGGTTATGTTTTGTCTTTTAGTGTCTAAATGTGCATCTATCTCACATGACTCTGTCACTGGTTCTTTTTTGTCTTTTAGTGTCTAAATGTGCATCTGTCTCATATGTCTCTATCACTGGTTCTGTTTTGTCTTTTAATGTCTAAATGTGCATCTGTCTCACATGTCTCTATCACTGGTTCTGTTTTGTCTTTTAGTGTCTAAATGTGCATCTGTCTCACATGTCTCTATCACTGGTTCTGTTTTGTCTTTTAGTGTCTAAATGTGCATCTGTCTCACATGTCTCTATCACTGGTTCTGTTTTGTCATTTAGTGTCTAAATGTGCATCTGTCTCACATGTCTCTATCACTGGTTCTGTTTTGTCTTTTAGTGTCTAAATGTGCATCTGTCTCACATGTCTCTATCACTGGTTCTGTTTTGTCTTCTGCTGTCTGAATGTGCACCTATCTCACATTTCTCTGTCACTGGTTATGTTTTGTCTTTTGGTGTCTAAATTTGCATCTATCTCACATGACTCTATCACTGGTTCTTTTTTGTCTTTTAGTGTCTAAATGTGCATCTGTCTCACATGTCTCTATCACTGGTTCTGTTTTGTCTTTTAATGTCTAAATGTGCATCTGTCTCACATGTCTCTATCACTGGTTCTGTTTTGTCTTTTAGTGTCTAAATGTGCATCTGTCTCACATGTCTCTATCACTGGTTCTGTTTTGTCTTTTAGTGTCTAAATGTGCATCTGTCTCACATGTCTCTATCACTGGTTCTGTTTTGTCATTTAGTGTCTAAATGTGCATCTGTCTCACATGTCTCTATCACTGGTTCTGTTTTGTCTTTTAGTGTCTAAATGTGCATCTGTCTCACATGTCTCTATCACTGGTTCTGTTTTGTCTTTTAATGTCTAAATGTGCATCTATCTCGTATGTCTCTGTCAGTGGCTATGTTTTGTCTTCTAGTGTCTAAATGTGCACCTATCTCACATGTCTCTGTCAGTGGCTTTGTTTTGTCTTTTAGTGTCTAAATGTGCACTTATCTCTTATGTCTCTGTCAGTGGCTATGTTTTGTCTTTTAGTGTCTAAATGTGCACCTATCTCACATGTCTCTGTCAGTGGCTTTGTTTTGTCTTCTTTTGTTTAAATGTGCACTTATCTCACATGTCTCTGTCAGTGGCTATGTTTTGTCTTCTTTTGTCTAAATGTGCACCTATCTCACATGTCTCTGTCAGTGGCTTTGTTTTGTCTTCTTTTGTTTAAATGTGCACTTATCTCACATGTCTCTGTCAGTGGCTATGTTTTGTCTTCTTTTGTTTAAATGTGCACTTATCTCACATGTCTCTGTCAGTGGCTATGTTTTGTCTTCTTTTGTTTAAATGTGCACTTATCTCACATGTCTCTGTCAGTGGCTATGTTTTGTCTTCTTTTGTTTAAATGTGCACTTATCTCACATGTCTCTGTCAGTGGCTTTGTTTTGTCTTCTTTTGTTTAAATGTGCACTTATCTCACATGTCTCTGTCAGTGGCTTTGTTTTGTCTTCTAATGTCTAAATGTTCACCTATCTCACATGTCTCTATCACAGGCTCTGCTTTGTGCTCTAGCTATAAGAAAGTATGTACATAGTTTCCCCACATACAGACAAGTTGTGAGGGTTGATCCAGGCTGCTAGTATGTAATATGTTCCTCCACATACACAGGACTGTATTAGCAGTTTTAAACTCTTGAATTTCTCTAGCCACAGAATCTGTTGTGACTTGGTTTAAAGGAGAATATTTTTTATCATTGTTCTTATGAGGTGTATCTTCAGCAGTGCGTAATTGTAATTGAGATGTTGTATTATTTTTTTACTGCACATTTTAGGAATCAGAAATATCCAAATTGTTAAGGACTTGCAGAGCGTAGATGTGAAACTAGTCTCTGCCCCTGCCAGGTGAACAAAGATCCTGTTTCTGTTCATGAGTGGTCATGATGATGTAGGTTAGACGTGACACAGGGGACTATTCAGTTGAGTGAAACATCCTGAGTTAGTGGAGGATCTTGGGATGGTTCACATTTAAGATGAGACAGAAAGAAGTAATAATCAATCCAAAAAGTTTCAGTTTAGGCTCAAGAAAATCCTTGAGGATGGTTGGAAATTGAACTGAGATCATTGTCTGAGGCAGCAGAAGTTAGACAAGAGTTAGACAGAAACACTGGTCAAGGACATTTGTTAGAAAAACGGTGGTCAAGGACATTTGTTAGAAAAACAGTGGTCAAGGACATTTGTTAGAAAGACACTGAAGAGAACAGACATTAGTACGTCGGTAAGTAGAACCCATGTAGAAATATTTCAGAGTCAGAACTTTACTCAGAGCTGGAGACTTAGCAGTGTGTCTGTTGAGAGGAGAACTTAGGAACTAGTAGAGACAGTGGACAAGAAGAACAGTTTACCTACAGAAGGTTATTATATAGTAATATTATTTTCGTATTGAGTGCTGTGTGATTTCTGATTGATGGCAGTTGGTTAACTGTTATACATGGAAGTTTGTCTGCATCATGTTTACCTAGCCACTTAATTAAACATCCTTGTTGAGAGTTGTTGAAGTGATTTGACTGTATGTATTAATATGAATTGAGTTATTATGTTGGCCGTGAACCAGTATATGAAAAATAAGCAGTAAGAGCGAGAGAAATGTCACAGACAACCAATGAATTAACTGATGGCCATGTCTCTTCCTGGGCTGTGGAAGGTGATGACCTGGAGTGTCAGCATCCGTAAAGCGGAGGAACCAGGGATTTTAACTGTGACCACACTTGTGCCGAGCTTCTTCTTGCGTAAAGCGGAGGAACCAGGGATTTTAACTGTGACCACACTTGTGCCGAGCTTCTTCTTGTTGCAGAGTGCGTTTTTAAAAACATTGTGTGCAGTTCTGACTGGACTTGCAAGCCTTTCCTTCCTAGCGCCAGCAGCTGTCCAGGCAGTCTGTCTGACCCAGATCAGTCTGCATCATCAGAACACAAGTGTTTTTCTTGTAGATTTAATTATGTTTCTGTGTTCATTTACTTTTATTAAACATTCCCCGTTTGTCAGCATTTTGTTCATTAAAAAAAAAAAGAAATTCATTGGTTACCTATGCTACATAGTTAAATACTATACATATTCTGTGCTGAAAAGTTATATCAGCCCATTCAAGAAGGGATGCCCTAGAGTTGTGGCACTTGCATTATTATTCCACATGTTCACTCTAAAGTTCAACACACTGGGCACATCATTTCTCAGCTTCCTTTAACTCTTAACAAAAAAATATATACATATCTGGTCACTGAAATGCTGCTCTTTTGCTTCCACCACTGCTGAATTATTTGGAAATTTCCTCCTGTTCAAAACGTTTAAATTTGGAAACAGAAAATAGTCAGATAGAGCAAGATCTGGTGGCCAGAGTGGATGATTTATATACTCAGGCCTGAAATTATTCACAGAATCCAACATGTTGTGAGCAGGAACATTGTCCTGCAGACAGAGACCACATTTCTGCATCTTCTCTCACTCTGTTTTTTTCAGTTCCTCCTTCAACCAGCACAGCATGTTACACTAGTGCTTTGCATTAACTGTTCCACTTTTTGGAAGACAATCACTCATAGAATACCTTCCTTATCCAAAAAAAATTGGCCAGTGACATTTCATGCTGATTTTTAGGTCTTGAATTTCTTCCCCAGCGAAGAACCAGAGTGGCACCACTGCAGGACTGGTGGTTTGGTGCCAGGATTATAGTGCTGTAGCCATGTTTCATCACCAGTGACTAGTCATTACAAAAAGTTCTTCTAGATGACTCAGAATGCTAGAGGTGTCCACTGAGTTTCATTTCTTGTTGGCATTTTGGCACTCACTTGGCTGAAAGTTTCATCATACTTGAGTGCTCATCAATTATAATCCAAATGCCTTCACTGGATACCTCTAGTGTCTGGGTAATTATTTAGCTGAATCTCATGGATCTGCCAAACTCAGGTCATGAATATGATCAGCAGTTTCTGGGGTTGACGCTGTTGACAACATTCTAGATCTTGCTACATCTTCAGTCTGGAAATCTCAACTCTGAAAGTTAGCACAGCACTGCATCACATTTGAGTATGATGTGTACTAGCCACTCAGTGTTTCCAGCATTCACTGATGTGGGTTGATAGAGGTGTATGGTGCAATTTTACAAGGTGGCAGAGGGAGTAAGTAAAGTGAGAAAAAACAAATAAAAAATGAGATGAGAATGTATAAATTAAAAACATACAACATCCAATATTTTGACATGTGCCTTTTTTGAGGATTACATACACAAATGAGACAAAACGTATAACTAAATGAAAAACTTATATGGCCTCCTCCAGAGGTAGGAAACAAAGAAATGCGTGTCCACTAGAAGATGCATAGAGACCACGTGGGCCACACAAAGGATAAACCGATAGAGCCAGTCATAAAGAAGAGGTGGAGAGAGAGGAGGAAAACAAGTGGTTGAAGGGGGGGAAGGGCAATAGAAACATGATAGCCGCTAGAGGAGAAGGTGTCGGGGGGAGCGGAGAGATAATGAATGAAGAACATAAACACCTGCAGGGAGAAAATGTGAAACTGGTGAATAGGACAAGACCCTATACACACTTATAGGTCACCAGAGAAGGAGAGAAGGTGGCGATAGGGAGGGGTAGCTAGGAGAAAGAAAGTAGAGTAAAAAAAGGGGGGGTGGGGGTGGAAAACTAAAGAAGTTACAGAAAGCTGAAGACATTGTTAATTCCAGCTGGGTTGAGGCATCCAGCCTGGAAAATAAGGAACTGTTCTAGGACCCTCTGAGATCGTACATCATCAGAACAAGAACGGATTGCACTAACAGAAATGTCCTGTTTTCCCCTGTGGTTGTTAAAGCAAAAGTGTTTAGCCACAGGTGTCCAGGTCCTCTTAGAAATATCATTAAGATGTTGGTGAAAACGATCTCCTAAGTGTAAACTGGTCTCCCCTATATACTTCATACCACACTGTTTGCACATAATAGCATAAATAACAGTGCTTGAAGTGCAGGTGAAACCCTCCTGAACTGATAACGTGGACTTAAGGAAGGAGATCAGGCTAGCCTTGACAAAAAACAGGCAAGTGTTGCATGTACAGCATCCACAGCATCTGATACCATAAAAAGTGTCATCTGTCTTAAGACAGCTTCTAACTAAAAGGTCCCTGAGGTTCTTGTCCCGTCTGTAGGCCACCAATGGGGGTTCCCCAAAAAGTTAACGTGTATCAGGCTCAGTTTGCGGTGCTGGTGAGATTCTTCAACTGCCGTGCGTGGAGCGGTGCTCCTCCCGGCCAAGGAAGAAAGGTGCAAAAGGAGTTGCCATGCGGCACCACCGCGAAAAAAGTGGTAGAAAGGATAAGGCTAAGCAAACAGTCAAATCATGGCACCTCTGGTCTGGAGGTCTGCCACGTCCTGAGTGCAATCATATCGGGTGAAATACGTGAACCGGCTTAACCCAGAGGTTAAGACACTGCTGGCGAGACTCTTCGACTGCTGCACATGGAGTGAAGCTCCTCCCAGTCAAGAAAGAAAATGCGGAAAAGAAATAAAGATTGCTGTGCGTCGCCAATATGAAAAGGTGAAAGAAAAGATAAAGTGAAATTTAATTGGTATGTCCAGTAGTATCGCTGCAAGAGCTACACATACCACGGCGCCTCTGCTCTAGAGGCCGGCCACGTCCAAAATACATCTACACTGGTGAAATATGCCTAAACCAGCACATACCAGGGGTGAAACTTGATGGCCAGGCATGTCACGCCACCTCCGCTCTAGAGGTTGGTCACGCCCAGTATACACCCATACTGGTGAAATATGCCTAAACCATCTCATACCAGGGGTGAAACTTGAAGGCTACGCATGCCGCAGTACCTCTGCTCTAGAGGTTGGTCACGTCCCAAACACGCCCATACTGGGATAATATGCCTAAACCGGCTCAACCCAGGGGTTGAAGTCATTAGTGGCGAGGATTCATCCTCCTGGACAAAAGCTCCATCCTGGTCACAACTAGGAAAGGTAGCGGCAACGAAAACCACAATGTCATGCAATCCCACTTCTGAGACCCACCAAGAATTCAGGCTCAAGCCCTGAGATACTCTGAACCTCCTGTGGTCCTTTCAGGGATCTCGTGTGGTCCTTTCGGGGACCACACGGGGGACCATGGGACTTAAAGAGGACCACAGACGTAAATTCAGTAGGATCACAGGGCGGTCTTGGTGGTAGAAGCGAACGAAGAAGAAGAAGAGGCTCGGTCTGGAGGAGATGGAGATGGCGAAACAGTACGTTTTTAACTGCCAAGCTATGAGGGTGGTGCGTGAGTTCCAGTTTAACTCTGTCCGAGCTACAGTGCGGTTTAGGAGAGAGGGCTCGTTGCCGCGATATATGGCTGATGCGGTTCCAAGATGACGAGAGAACATGTTCTGGAAAGCCACGTTGATAGAAGAAATCTAGCATTTTATGGCCTTGATCCTGGAAATCAACATCCACATCACTGCCAGAGGAAGACCTTGACAACTTTATCAGTTTATTAAGGAGTACAATCCTGTCTTTTCTTTTCACCTTCCGTGTCTCTACTACATCTGTTAACTTTCTCGACATTGCCGTTACTATCGGCCCTACTGTGCTAAATACTTCTGACCACTATAAACCTACAGACTCTCACAGCTATCTCTTGTATTCTTCCTCCCATCCTAGATCATATAAGGACTCTATTCATTTTTCCCAGCTTCTTAGGTTGCGACGTTTGTGTAATGAGGATGTTGATTTCCAGGATCAAGGTCATAAAATGCTAGATTTCTTCCGTCATTGCAGATTGGCACTTGGCATGATAAAATAAAACTATGATCTCACAGATTGGCACTTGATATGATAACAGTTTCCAGCTAAAGTGACATAATTATGCTCAAATTTTGAGATCTGGGCCAGACCAGTAACTTTTCAGCAGCCCTCATACATCTTGACTCACAGTTTTAAAATGGCAAAACAAATTAAGGAGACATCAAACATTGACATAATGAAATGTCAAACTTAGATATCAGTGAAGAGAGATAACTAGGTTAGGTAGGCACCTGACAGAGTTGTAACATGAGAACATGTAAATTATTATCAAAATAGGAGAAACTTTACCAATTAATGGCCAATATTTTCATAATTTAAGACAACACAGGTAGTATGGTGAGACAGAATACAAGAGATAACCAGAACTATAGTATATCTCAGGCTGTCTAACATAGAAGGTAGAACACGAGAGATAGCTAGAACTATAGTATATCTCATACTGTCTAACATAGAAGGTAGAACACGAGAGATAGCTAGAACTATAGTATATCTCAGACGATCTAGCACAGAAGATATAACACAAGAGATAACCAGAACTATAGTATATCTCAAATGATCTAGCACAGAAGATATAACACAAGAGATAGCTAGAACTATAGTATATCTCAGATTGACTAACAGGGAAGGTAGAACACAAGAGATAACTAGAACTCTAGTATATCTCAGATTGACTAACAGGGAAGGTAGAACACAAGAGATAGCTAGAACTCTAGTATATCTCAGACTGTCTAGCATAGAAGGTAGAACACAACACAAAGAAATGTGCTATGCATATAAAAATAATAAACATTTTTAAGTATCAAAAAAAAAAAAGAATTGATGTGAGTGAGAACACAACTAAAGTGAAACGACTGGATGCCAGTAGTCAAGCAGTTACTGACATGAGAGATGTGTCATTACATATATAAAAAGATAACCAGAATCTGCTGTGTCAGACACAGATTTATGTAGAACAAAGTTCAATAATTGATGCAGCAATCAGATGACACTTAATGAAGACATTTAATGGTCATAATATTTCTTCTTCTTCTTCGTTTGCTTCTACCACCAAGACCGCCCCGTGATCATACTGAATTTACTCCTATGGTCCTCGATAGGTCCCGTGGTCCCTCTGTGGTCCCCGAAGAGATTCAGAGTATCTCAGGGCTTGAGCCTGTATCCTTGGTGGGTCTCAGAAGCAGGATTGCGTGACACCATGGTTTTCATTGCACCAGTTGAATCTAGAGTTTGACTTTCTCACCAGAAAACTTCAGCGTGTTTTGGATATCAGTATATCACCACTGGGTGAGAGGTGGTTGCCCATCCAGGCCAGAGTTGGATTTTCTCACCAGAAAACCTCGACGTGTTTTGGGATACCCGTGCATCCCCGCCGGGTGAGAAGTGGTTGCCCGTCCAGTCCAGCGTTGGACTTTCTCACTGGAAAACCTCAATGTGTTTAAGATACGCATACATCCCCGCCGGGTGAGAGGTGGTTGCCCATCCAGTCCAGCATTGGACTTTCTCACTGGAAAACCTCAGTGTGTTTAAGATATGCATACATCCCCGCCAGGTGAGAGGTGGTTGCCATTCTAGACTGCACTGGTCCAGTGTCTCCGACTTCAGCATTTTGTGGTCATGACCATGGCCATTAGCCTTCCTAGTTGTGACCAGGACAGAGCTTTTGTCCAGGAGGATGAATCCTTGCCACTCTCTGTGTTGAGCCAGTTTAGGCATATTATCCCAGTATGGGTGTGTTTAGGACATGACCGACCTCTAGAGCAGAGGTACCATGTCATGAGTAGCCATCAATTTTCACTCCTGGTTTAGGCGTATTTCACCAGTATGGGTGTATATTGAACATGGCCGGCCTCTAGAGCAGAGGTGCCATGGTATGAGTTATGAGTAGCTCTCACCGTGAGGCTACTGGACATTAAGCTTGACTTTATCCTTTCCATCACCTTTTCACATCAGCGCCGCACGGCAACCCTAATTGCTTTTTTGCATTTACTTCATTGGCCGGGAGAAGTTTCACTCCATGTGCGGCATCCGAAGAATCTCGCCAGCAATGTCTTAACACCTGGGTTAAGATGGCTCATGCAGTTCATAAGGTATGAGTGCACATAGGATGTGGCTGACCCTGAGACTACTGATTACTTCAGTTAATCCTTTCTTTCACCTTTTCCACAGTGGCGCCACACGGCAACCCCACTCTCACCTTTCTTCACTGGCCGCTGGGAGGAGCCTCACTCCACACATGGCAGCTGAATAATCTCGCCAGCAGCAGTAGATGAGCTACCAAACATGACTCTCATCTACCCGAAACGTCTGGTTTTCAGGCGCCAGATATTTGCCTTTGCCCCTTCTCCTGTCGGTTTGAACAGTTCTGCCACGAGAAGGCCAGGAGCTGGACTTGACTGTCAGAGGCTATTTGAGACGCATGCCTTGGAGACATTTCATTGGAGTGGAGAGCGTATCCCCCACCCCACCTCCAGCTATAACAGTCCTTAGAACCCAAGAGAAATGCCTATGACACGTAGTGTTCCCAAGCGGTCACCCATCTAAGTGCTAACCACGCCCGGTGTTGCTTGACTTCAGTGATTGGACGAAAACCGGTATTCTCAACATGGTATGGCCATAGGCATCATGATATTAAAATGGACATCACCTGATGGGAAAACCAAGAATCAAATAGACTACATTTTAGTGCATTTGGAAATGAGGTATAGCATCAACAAAAACTCTACCAGTTGCTGATTGTGACACGGACCATGAGTTATTAATAGCAGACATGAAGATAAAAATAAAAAAGACAGTTAGAGGATCAAGACCACTTCACTTTGATCTTACAAAAATACCAGAGAATATAGTATAGAAGTGAAGAACTGTTTCGAAATCCTTATGGCTGTACAGGAGGAGATGACACCAGATGAATTGGCTATGCAGGCTAGAGATATCTTAATAACAGCTAAAGACATGGTTCCAGTAAAGAAAACACAAAAGAATGGATGGATTACAGACAAGCTATAACTAATAAAACAATGTAGAGAAATGAAAGCAAAAGTGACAAACAGGAATATAAATCTTTAACAAAAGAAGCAAGAAGAAACGAGAAAAGACAAAAAAACACTATGTACAAGATTGTTGTGAAAGAATAAAAGGACATCAGAAGTGTGGAAGACATAATGAAATGTTTAAGGAAATGAAGACATTGACGAGAAATGTCACACCTAAGCTAAATGTAATTTGTTACAAAATGGGGAATACCTTGACAGAGACAGAGGAAATTCTGGAAAGATGGAAGGAATACTGCAGAGGAATGTATGAAACAACCGACTGTGAAAGCAGAAATCAACAGTATGAATTATTATTGGAGGAGAAAGAACCCAAGCCGGCAATTGAAGAAGTTTTATGGGCAATAAAGAGTCTGAAAAATGGAAATCACCAGGATTTGATGAGATAACCGCTGAATTTATTAAAGCAGGAGGAAACAAATGTGCAACAATCTATCATGCACTATGTAAAAAAATATAGCATTAAGTTATTTGGCCAAAAGAATGGAAAAGAACTGTATTCATACCACTGCCAAAAATTGGTAACCTGAAATTATGCACAAACTACAGAACTGTTGCCCTGATTAGTCATGCCAGTAAAATTCTGTTAAAAAATCATAATGTGCAGATTTCGTAAGATAATAGAAGAAGAAATCAATATGGTCCAAGCTGGTTTCAGGCAAGGAAGAGGATCAAGAGATCATATATTCAATATAAGATTAATAATAGAGAAATGCAGAGAGTGTAAAGGGAATCTATATTTATCTTTTATAGACTATTCAAAGGCATTTGATTGCGTACATCACCAGAAACTTTGGGAAATAATGGAAAAAATGGGATTTCCAACACATTTGATACAATTAACATCACTGCTGTATCTAGACCAACAAGCAGCAGTAAGAATAAATGGTGAAACAACAACTTGGTTTGACATAAAACAAGGGGTCCGTCAGGGGTGCATACTGTCGCCTTATTTATTTATTTTGTATGATGAAAATATAATGAGGAATGTTAGAGAAGATGTAGACAAAGAATATTACATCCCAGGAGGTTATGAAATACCAGAGATTAGATATGCTGATGACATAGTATTACTGTCCACAACACAAAAAGGAATAGAAAAACTAATTATATCAGTCCGTAAGGACAGCGAAGAGCAAATCCTCTATCTTAATGCGAAGAAAACTAAATTGATGACAACTGACAAAACAAACAAGGCAGCTGAAATATGTATCAATGAGGAAAAACTAGAAGAAGTGGAGAGTTGAATGTTTTGGATCATTACTAATTAATAATGGAGATTATTAAATTTAAAAATATAAAGGGAAATTAAAAGGAGGATGTCTGTTGCACTTCATAAAAAAAAAAAATAAATAACAGAACTAAAGAAAGTGTGGAGAGGAACAGACAGAACTACAAAAATAAGATTTGTAAGGGCATGTATCTTTCCCATCGCAACATATGCCTGTGAGACCTGGACACTTAACAGAAACACATAAATGCCTTTGAATGTAAATGCTACAGAAGAGTTATTCAAATATCATGGACACAAAAAAGAACAAATATATCAATACTACAAGAACTTAATATTGAAGAAGGCTGGCCAGTAAAGAGGATTAAAGAGAGAAAACTTAAATATTTTGGACACATTAAACGTCCTGATAATTTAGAGAAGACTGTCTTGGAAGTGTACATAATGGGAAAAAGAAAGAGAGGAAGACCAAGGCAAAGATGGTGGCAAGACATCGTTGATGATCTGCAAATGGATGCATCAGCAGCAGGCCGTCTTGCTCACAACCGAGAGGCCTACAGGAGAGCTGTTTGGGAGGCAAAGTTCCACAAGGGACATGCAAATGAATGAATGATATTTTTTTTAAAAAAGCTACGTCATAAGTCTGAGCTAACAGTTACTTTTGATAATGAAGTTCAAATTTTAGGTACTGTAGAGTCCAACAAAGAAATTGGAGGTGTCAATGAAACAGTTGAATGGACAGCTAACAGTTGTATGGACAGCTAACAGTTGTATGGACAGCTAACAGTTGAATGGACAGCTAACAGTTGTATGGACAGCTAACAGTTGAATGGACAGCTAACAGTTGAATGGACAGCTAACAGTTGTATGGACAGCTAACAGTTGTATGGACAGCTAACAGTTGAATGGACAGCTAACAGTTGTATGGACAGCTAACAGTTGAATGGACAGCTAACAGTTGTATGGACAGCTAACAGTTGTATGGACAGCTAACAGTTGTATGGACAGCTAACAGTTGTATGGACAGCTAACAGTTGTATGGACAGCTAACAGTTGTATGGACAGCTAACAGTTGTATGGACAGCTAATAGTTGTATGGACAGCTAACAGTTGTAAGTATAAGTAGCTACCTGAGAGGGAACTGGAGGTGGGTGTGATATTGACAGAATAGTGGCAAGCACAAGAGAAATCACCATTCACAGCACAATCATACAGGACATGTCTTTATTTCTAAGTAATAGAATACAAGTATAGATGATATCAGCAGACTTTAAGAATAAGAACTAGGAGAGATAGAAGTAAGATGGAAAGGCTGTATTGTCAAATGCCATGTAAGTTTTTTTTTCCTGGTTTAAACAATCGGAACTGTTTTTGTTTTCCTGAGTAAAATGGTTTAGCAAGTTTCCTCATCATATAGTGAGTATTTCAGGTTTACCTGGTGTCCTCCGCTGTAGCTGTAAAGAAAGGGGCCTAGCCCCTGAGGAGCAGCCTCATCACACTAGGGACACGTCCAGGGGTGTTCAGCCTTTGACATCAGGGTGTCCTTAGAGAAGTGATTTCAGTGCTGTGTTGGTTGTGTATTTAGCTGGGATTTGCATCTACTGCCCTTGACTACACATTTATTTTTATTGGTTGCTGTAGAGCTCTGCTGAGTGTCTGGGGTATATGAATATTTATATTATTAACCACAGGAGCCTGTTTTATGCCTCTTTCATGGGGGGTAACTCCATAGTGTAACCAGTTTGGTTGGCAAAGTTATCCTCAACACTAAAAGTTCTCAGACTTAAAAAAGGAAACCAGGGAAGTATGAGAAACTACTGACAAGTGAATGCAGACCTTGAGTTTCTGTGATAGAGATAAGAAGGGTTGAGTTTTGATTCTCATGTTTGAGTCCAGACCTTTAATTCATGTAAGGTTGTTGAAAATGTCTTTATCAACAGACAGTTTTGTCATTATTGTATGTTTAATGATACATTTAACATTATTAAAGATTTTTATATTGCATCTAATTTATACCTCTGTCTGCCTTCATCCCATCTGTACCTCTGTCTACCTTCATCCCATCTGTACCTCTGTCTACCTTCATCCCATCTGTACATCTGTCTACCTTCATCCCATCTGTACCTCTGTCTACCTTCATCCCATCTGTACCTCTGTCTACCTTCATCACATTTGTACCTCTGTCTATCTTCATCCCATCTGTACCTCTGTCTACCTTCATCACATCTGTATATCTGTCTACCTTCATCACATCTGTACCTCTGTCTACCTTCATCACATTTGTACCTCTGTCTACCTTCATCACATCTGTATATCTGTCTACCTTCATCCCATCTGTACATGTCTACTTTCATCCAGTTTTTACTATTGACTCTTTATTCTATTGAATTTCCAATAAGAATTTATTATTCTTGTCATTTTTTAAAACACACATTTGCATTAAATGAATTCTACATCAAAAGATGTACTCACTTTTAAGATATTCAGTTCTGTTATCCTGCTAAAGCTGAAGATGATTAAGGTAATTTGCCTGTGGTTGCAGTTCATGCCTTTATTTTTCTGCAACTTCAACAAGTTATTCAGCCTTGAACTTGTGTGCTGCTGCATCATGTTTGCTTATTTATGATTTACCATGTCATTTTCAGGCATAAACTTGTTGTTGGTTTACATTTTCTATCACAGATGTTTATACTGCTTCACATGTTACATTGTGCATTCTTCTTCTGGATATATACACAATTACGACATAAATTAACATGCAAGAGATGAAGAGATAAATTTAACAATAGTTTTCTTTTATCATTTCAGGCTATGAATTGCCTGTGGTTTTCACAGTGTGAAAGTGGACATTTTTCTTGTTAACTGCAGTGATGTTGTTTTGTTCAATTCAAAATCATTTTTCAAACTTTTTTGTTTCATCTGCTCTCTCTCTCTGTCAACTCTGGGAATTGAACTGAGATCATTTTCAGAGATAGCAGAAGTTAAACAAGAGATAGATAGAAACAGTGGTCAAGGACGGATTTAGAAAAGCAGTGGTCATGGACAGCTATTAAACAGTGGTCAGTGACATTTGTTAGAAAGACCAAGAATGACACTTGTTAGAACAACATTAGAATGTCATGAATAGAACACATGTAGAAATACTCACAAGTCGGAGTCAGAATAGTAAAGTCGCCATCCCTTTTATAGAGTCAGAATAGGAGACAGTAGTCAGAGCTTGAGACTTAGCAGTGTGTCTGTTAAGTGGAGAACGTAGAAACTAGTAGAGACAGTAGTCAGAGCTTGAGACTTAGCAGTGTGTCTGTTGAGTGGAGAACATATAAACCGGTAGAGACAGTAGTCAGAGCTTGAGACTTAGCAGTGTGTCTGTTAAGTGGAGAACGTAGAAACTAGTAGAGACAGTAGTCAGAGCTTGAGACTTAGCAATGTGTCTGTTGAGTGGAGAACGTAGAAACTAGTAGAGACAGTAGTCAGAGCTTGAGACTTAGCAATGTGTCTGTTGAGTGGAGAACGTAGAAACTAGTAGAGACAGTAGTCAGAGCTTGAGACTTAGCAGTGTGTCTGTTGAGTGGAGAACATATAAACCGGTAGAGACAGTAGACAAGAACATTTTTACTACAGAAAGATCATGTATATTGACATTGTTATTTTCTGAATGAGAAATGATTTGTGGCTGATTTCTTTTGGTTAACTGTTATACAAGGAACTTTACCTGTATCATATTTACATACCTGTTGTTGTTCATCGATTTCTTGTGGATTTTCAAGAAGAGAGAGAATTAAACATCCTTGTTCAAAGTTGTTGTAATGATTTGACTGTGTGTTTTATCAGAAATTGAGTTATTATTTTGGACATGAAGCAGTGTATAATAATAAATAACTAATAATAATAACAGTGCCAGAAATGAGCAGTGATATAACTGCTGCCCACATAAGCCTTGATCTGTTGTTCTTTCCTGTTTATTGTCATAATGGTTGATCTATCTTCATCTAGTCTTTAAGTAAAACAGTTGATATCACATTCTACCTAAAAGGAGGTTAGCAAATGAAACTTTCATATCTTCTTTGTTATTTTTATTTCCTTACAGATCAGCACGTCTTTCTTCACCTGCCCTTCATTAAAACAGATTAAAAACAGATGTTTTCTTCTGATTTGCCCTGAACTTGTGGGTTATTTCACTTGCCTCACATTTGTGGGTACTTGATTTGCCCTGAACTTGTGGGTTATTTCACTTGCCTCACATTTGTGGGTACTTGATTTGCCCTGAACTTGTGGGTTATTTCACTTGCCTCACATTTGTGGGTACTTGATTTGCCCTGAACTTGTGGGTTATTTCACTTGCCTCACATTTGTGGGTACTTGATTTGCCCTGAACTTGTGGGTCATTTCACTTGCCTCACATTTGTGGGTCACTTGATTTGCCCTGAACTTGTGGGTCACTAGACTTACCCTGAACTTGGTGGCCACTAGACTTGCCCTGAACTTGGTGGCCACTAGACTTGTCCTGAACTTGGTGGCCACTAGATTTGCCCTGAACTTGGTGGCCACTAGACTTGCCCTGAACTTGTGGGTCACTTGACTTACCCTGCACCTGTTGAGATTATCGCAGTGCAGAATTATAAAATAACTTCCTTAGCCGAATTACTGTTCTGTTAAAATTTTCAGTGTAAAACTTCAATTGTTGAATTATTGTTCAGTGTAAAACTTCATTGTTGAATTATTGTTCAATATAAAACTTCCATTGTTGAATTATTGTTCATATTTAAGTAATTTTTACTTTCTTGTTTTTTGTTATAATTTCTTGTTTTTTGTTATAATTTCAGCATTAACTCCGTTATGAATATATTCACTTTGTCTGTTTCACTCTTTATGTTAACTCAGTCACTACATATTATCAAAGGCAACTAGTAAGGCTACTATCAACTTGTAAATCATAAAAAGTTTATTTAAAGTCGGCTTGACAAGCGCCCGAGTACATTACTCAACATAGTATGCTGTATGTTGATCTGTTACTTAGCAAACAAAAGAGTGTAAGTAAAAGCAATTGCACGCTGATTGCAACTCTGAGCGACGACACAGCTGACAATTTGGCTGAGAGAGGGTTTGTGTGATTTCCTGTTGAAATTCTGTGATTTCCTGTTGAAATTCTGAGTTTTCATGCCGGATATTTATTCTTTGCCCCCTCACCTGATGAGCTACAGCTTGACCACATTTTATCCTCGCTCTAGCCCGATCTAGGACCAGCCTACTCATATCAGCTCTGTAGGTGTGAGCGCTTGTGTTCAGATACCAACTGTGAACATTTGTCAGTCAGAGAGATAGACAAAAAGTCCACTTCTACATCCAAGAGCAGCATTAAAACATGACGTGAACATAACCCAGATTGGAATCTGCAGGCGATTGTAGTTTGAATGATGAGAATGATTAATTTTTGTTGTTGTTCTTTCAGTGTAAGACAGAGTATTGATCTATTTCCAGATATGGTAGCGGTCAATGAAGAATGCATCCAGGGTGACCCTCAAGTCTTGGCTGACCACATCACCCAGATGGTATTCAACAAATTTGGAGAACTTACTGATAATTTCACATCACCCTATGCCAGGCGGAAGGTATTGGCTGGAATCGTCATGACAACCGGCATTGATGGTGACCCAGGCAAGGTTATCTGCTTGGCCACGGGAACTAAGTGTATCAATGGCGAGTACTTGAGCGCAGAAGGAAAAGCCGTCAACGATTGTCACGCTGAGGTTATCTGCAGGCGGCTTTTAATGCGTTTCTTGTACTCTCACCTGCAGCTTCATCTAGATCCAGGCACTGCCGATCAGTCGGTACTCATCCAGAGGCCAGAGGGCGGCTTCCAGGTCAAGGAGGGGGTCAAATTTCACCTGTATATCAGCACCGCCCCTTGTGGGGATGCAAGGATTTTTTCACCTCATGAAAAACAGCATCCAGGACAAAAGGATGCAGAAACTTCAGAAGTCAGTCATTCGTTAGACTCCTCCACAGGGGTAGCTGCTGGTGGGGATATTGCTGCTGAGAATCCAGAAGGAGGTCAGACGGAGACAGACAAGCATCCAAACAGACGAGCTCGCGGGTTGCTGAGAACTAAAATTGAGTCCGGAGAGGGGACAATACCTGTCCGAGTGTCTGGAACAATCCAAACCTGGGATGGTGTTCTTCAGGGTGAGAGGCTGCTGACCATGTCCTGTAGTGACAAGATCACACGCTGGAATGTCCTAGGACTGCAAGGTAATTATCTTTCTTGACAGTGTTGCTATTAGTCCTAACTATTGTCTTCTTGTTCATCGTTACACCAGTGAACCGATTCTTCTTATTGTTCATCGTTACGCCAGCGAACCGATTCTTCTTCTTGTTCATCATTACGCCAGTGAACCGATTCTTCTTATTGTTCATCATTACAGTAGTGTACCAATTGATTTTCTTGTTCATCATCACAAATAAAGATCAATCAATCAATCAATCAATCACAACAGTATACTGATTCTTCTTATTGTTCATCATTACACCAGTGTACTGATTCTTCTTATTGTTCATCATTACACCAATGTACTGATTCTTCTTATTCATCATTACACCAGTGTACCGATTCTTCTTATTGTTCATCATTACACCAGTGTACCGATTCTTCTTATTCATCATTACACCAGTGTACCGATTCTTCTTATTGTTCATCATTACACCAGTGTACCGATTCTTCTTATTCATCATTACACCAGTGTACCGATTCTTCTTATTGTTCATCATTACACCAGTGTACCGATTCTTCTTATTGCTCATCATCACAACAGTGTACTGATTCTTCTTTTTGTTCATCATTACACCAGTGTACCGATTCTTCTTATTGTTCATCATTACACCAGTGTACCGATTCTTCTTATTGCTCATCATCACAACAGTGTACCGATTCTTCTTATTCATCATTACACCAGTGTACTGATTCTTCTTATTGTTCATCATTACACCAGTGTACTGATTCTTCTTATTGTTCATCATTACACCAGTGAACCAATTCTTCTTATTGCTCATCATCACAACAGTGTACCAGTTCTTCTTATTGCTCATCATTACAACAGTGTACCAATTCTTCTTATTGCTCATCATTACAACAGTGTACCAATTCTTCTTATTGCTCATCATTACAACAGTGTACCAATTCTTCTTATTGCTCATCATTACAACAGTGTACCAATTCTTCTTATTGCTCATCATTACAACAGTGTACCAATTCTTCTTATTGCTCATCATTACAACAGTGTACCAATTCTTCTTTTTGTTCATCATTACATCAGTGTACTGATTCTTTTTCTTACTATGATATGTGACAGGTAAACAGCATCCAGGTATACACTCAATGTTTGTGAACAGTTTGCTGAAACCTGGAGCCACACACATTTTAACATATTAAGTGCTCATGAAGAACATGGTAGCAGTTTTATTGGGACTTTGTATGAAGACAGATGTTGATCGTGCTCGTTACGTGTAGGTTTGAATGAAACCTCATTTGAATACCAGGCTACATGAAGCAGAGAACTAACCAGCTGTCAGAGTTCTCGGTCTTGAAGCGAAACTCTTAACATGCTGATGTGAAAAGTCTTTACCACCCGGCACTGGAGGCGTCTCATGTTGCGTTTAGTTGTGGAGCTTTTCTCTCAACTGTTGCTTAACCTCATTCCTGTACGTCACCATTGACGCGTTTGTCTCATTGATCCAGAATGCTCTCTTGTTGGAGGTATGAAGACGTTCTGCTACACCAGGTCTGTCAGTCTCATAACCTGTGTCAGTGTTGCCCGAGTAAAGTGCAGAGTTGTATTCTTCATTCTCAGTCGTCATGGAAGTTTTCTGTCACATGTCCAGGCTATGTCCGGTTCTGTAGTTGTGGGCCAAGATATTCTTGGTTTTATATTATTGAGTGTGTGCTCTGTTCTTCCACGGACAGACATCCGTGTGGAAGTTCAGTCACTCAGGATTGCCAGCATTGCTGTTATGACCAGTAAAGCTTATGTTACATTAGATCAGTTCTGTGATGAGAATAATTATACGCGCCTATTTAAGACAGTGGTAGCACAGAATACCTATGTTATTGTATATGTGATGAGAATACACGTTATTGTATGTGTAATTAGAATACACGTTATTGTATGTGTGATGAGAATACACATGTTATTGTATATGTGATGAGAATACATGTTGTTGTATGTGTGATGAGAATACACATGTTATTGTATATGTGATGAGAATATACATGTTATTGTATGTGTGATGAGAATACACATGTTATTGTATGTGTGATGAGAATACACATGTTATTGTATGTGTGATGAGAATACACGTTATTGTATGTGTGATGAGAATACACATGTTATTGTATGTGTGATGAGAATACACGTTATTGTATGTGTGATGAGAATACATGTTGTATGTGTGATGAGAATACACGTTATTGTATGTGTAATTAGAATACACGTTATTGTATGTGTGATGAGAATACACATGTTATTGTATATGTGATGAGAATACATGTTGTTGTATGTGTGATGAGAATACACATGTTATTGTATATGTGATGAGAATATACATGTTATTGTATGTGTGATGAGAATACACATGTTATTGTATGTGTGATGAGAATACACATGTTATTGTATGTGTGATGAGAATACACGTTATTGTATGTGTGATGAGAATACACATGTTATTGTATGTGTGATGAGAATACACGTTATTGTATGTGTGATGAGAATACATGTTGTATGTGTGATGAGAATACACGTTATTGTATGTGTGATGAGAATACATGTTATTGTATGTGTAATGAGAATACACACATTATTGTATGTGTGATGAGAATATACATGTTGTTGTATGTGTAATGAGAATACACACGTTATTGTATGTGTGATGAGAATACACATGTTATTGTATGTGTAATGAGAATACATGTTATTGTTTGTGTGATGAGAATACACATGTTATTGTTTGTGTGATGAGAATACACATGTTATTGTTTGTGTGATGAGAATACACATGTTATTGTATGTGTGATGAGAATACATGTTATTGCATGTGTGATGAGAATACACATGTTATTGTTTGTGTGATGAGAATACACATGTTATTGTTTGTGTGATGAGAATACACATGTTATTGTATGTGATGAGAATACACATGTTATTGTATGTGATGAGAATACACATGTTATTGTATGTGTGATGAGAATACACATGTTATTGTTTGTGTAATGAGAATACACATGTTATTGTTTGTGTAATGAGAATACACATGTTATTGTATGTGTGATGAGACATGCACATGTTATTGTATGTGTAATGAGAATACATGTTATTGTATATGTGATGAGAATACACATGTTATTGTTTGTGTAATGAGAATACACGTTGTATGTGTAATGAGAATACACATGTTATTGTTTGTGTAATGAGAATACACATATTATTGTATGTGTGATGAGAATACACATGTTATTGTATGTGTGATGAGACATGCACATGTTATTGTTTGTGTAATGAGAATACATGTTATTGTATGTGTAGTGAGAATACACATGTTATTGTATGTGTGATGACACATGCAGATGAGGGAAGCTTGTGTTAGTTGTGATACTGCTGTGGTCACAACTTGAAGTCGTATGTGGCGCTGTGTTTACTGTGTTACTGATTTTTGTTACTGAGTAGAATGTTGGGGAACTAGCTGAAGCTGTGTTTGCTGAGTGTTTCTCGTTTAGTTATCCACTGTCTCCAGCCATCCTTAACTTCCAGGCTCTTTCAGTCCTAAACTTGGCAACACATTGATACGGAAGCCAAGCCTGTCCTGTGTATCACTTGACATGAGGTTTTATTGATGAATCGGATGACAATGAAGATGGTGATGACGATATTCTGACCGCCGGCAGGTTTGTCCTGACACATGGCGAGTCCATTCATGCTTCCACAACTCCAGTAACAGATATAAACATCCATTTTCTCGACAGAGACGTCACAAAAACCATCCTCTCAGATACAATCGAAGATAGACTTCCCACTCAGTCTTTCCCACAATTCTCTATCACGGGTTTCTCAGTCCATGTGGTATTCTAGAAGAATCTCAACCGACCACGGAAAAGTTCAAAAAGAGAATCATAACAATTGCCATTCCTGTAAAAACAACAGTTATCTCCCTATATTACTACAAACTTTCTGTCATTTGCAAGAGTGAGAAATTATTCTTCTGTGCTTTCTTTTACTTCCTACCTTCTGTCTCGCTCCCTTTTTTTTTTCTTTCTCTTCTTTTTTCCTTTCTTATACTCGCTATGCCTCTCATCTGTTCCCCCCAACACCCAACCAAAAAAAAAAACATTTTCCCTCCCCACTGTCTCTCATTCCATCATCCCATCTCTCCCTCATCCTTATCCTTTCTTCATCTTATTTCTTCTTCCTTCATTTCACCTCTCCTTCCGTCATCCTGTCTCTCATCCCGTCTCTCTACGTCCTTCATCTCTTCTCTCCTTCTTATCTCATTCCTTCTTCTCGTCTCTCCTTCCCACATTCTCTCTTATTCCTTCTCTCCCAAAATTCCACATATCCCACCACGCCTTCCCTCGTCCTGTCTCTTATTCCCTCTTCTCCATTCCACATCCCTTCCGCCTATTTTTCTCTCGTTCCCTCAACCTATTTCTTATCATCATCCGTTATATAGAGGTATTGTCTTACCTGAACATTTCACGTCAAGAAATGTCTCTGATTTATGAGAATCTCGTCTCAAACTATAGATGCCGTGGCAAGAAATGTCTCTGATTTATGAGAATCTCGTCTCAAACTAATAGATGCCGTGGCAAGAAATGTCTCTGATTTATGAGAATCTCGTCTCAAACTAATAGATGCCGTGGCAAGAAATGTCTCTGATTTATGAGAATCTCGTCTCAAACTAATAGATGCCGTGGCAAGAAATGTCTCTGATTTATGAGAATCTCGTCTCAAACTATAGATGCTGTGGCAAGAAATGTCTCTGATTTATGAGAATCTCGTCTCAAACTGTAGATGCCGTGGCAAGAAATGTCTCTGATTTATGAGAATCTCGTCTCAAACTGTAGATGCTGTGGCAAGAAATGTCTCTGATTTATGAGAATCTCGTCTCAAACTGTAGATGCTGTGGCAAGAAATGTCTCTGATGTGGTGATCCCGATACCCCCGGCAGACTGGTGTGAGCACGTAGATTGAGCCAGATCAAGCGTACACTGTAAGCGTGAGCGACACCCAAACCTCCAAGATGTTGTTCTTGGTTAACTGTGCACTTTTTATTCACGCTAATCTCGTTCAGGCACAGAGTTCTGTCCATCGTTTTCCACATGAACAGCTTATTAAGGAACAGTGAACAGATGTACATACGGTGATATTGCGCGGCTTCCAGCTCCCACTTCACAGAATTATGTCAGCTCCGCTGAAGAACATTTGTCAGTATTTATATTGTCTAACTGATCAGTCAGCCAGCTGCTGCTGTCATAATCTCCGGACACACTAGCGTCTGTCAGAATAACTGCACGGACTATCCTACTATTCTCATATTCTTCCTCTGCTGTTCCCAACACTCTTCCTCCCCCAGCATTTTTCACTTTCCTCTTTCCGGCTGAACGTTATACACTGCCTCCTTCTCCTCGTCACTCCACACATTGCTTTCATCTGTGACTGTCACTCACTAAGGTGTCTCCCTCCTCACCATAAATTCGTGGCCTTACATCAAGAGTTAGCTGTGCTGCGTGGACTTCACTTTCTTTTCTTCTTACAGTGAAAGTTGCTGTCCAGCAAATCAAATGACCACACCTCAGAGACGATCAGTTATGCGTGAAGTAGAAGAAATGTGACAGCATACACAAGACCGATCAACTTGTTCCTTTCTGTCCGCACGTTTTCTCCTTTCTGTGCTCATGAAGAGATACTTGCAGTTTTCTAAGCCAGAACTTCTGTGCTCATGAAGAGATACTTGCAGTTTTCTAAGCCAGAACTTCTGTGCTCATGAAGAGATACTTGCAGTTTTCTAAGCCAGAACTTCTGTGCTCATGAAGAGATACTTGCAGTTTTCTAAGCCAGAACTTCTGTCAGTCAGGAAGCCGCACGCTTTGCTTTACATGATCAGCTGCTGAAGCAAGTTCCCAGTACACGGCACACGCTGACAAATTGCCCACTTTCAAGAATCTGACTGTTGCATGTAGATGATTTCAAGAATATGACTGCTGCGTGTAGATGATTTCAAGAATATGACTGCTGCATGTAGATGATTTCAAGAATATGACTGCTGCGTGTAGATGATTTCAAGAATATGACTGCTGCGTGTAGATGATTTCAAGAATATGACTGCTGCGTGTAGATGATTTCAAGAATATGACTGCTGCATGTAGATGATTTCAGTAATATGACTGCTGCATGTAGATGATTTCAAGAATATGACTGCTGCATGTAGATCATTTCAAGAATATGACTGCTGCATGTAGATGATTTCAAGAAGCTGACTGCTGCGTGTAGATGATTTCAAGAATATGACTGCTGCATGTACATGATTTCAAGAATATGACTGCTGCGTGTAGATGATTTCAAGAATATGACTGCTGCGTGTAGATGATTTCAAGAATATGACTGCTGCATGTAGATGATTTCAAGAATCTGACTGCTGCATGTAGATGATTTCAAGAATCTGACTGCTGCATGCAGATGATTTCACTCAAGGCTACCATCCCCTAACCTGAGACCCGACATCTCACTTATCACACTAATAGTGAACTGAAGTTTCCTGTCAATTCATCTCCTTCGTACTAACTTGTCTGCTTCCACATTACCACCCTAATATAGCAGAATGGCCGGGGGGGGGGGGGTGGACTGAGAGATTTATATTATACAGAAGACACTAGAAAACCTGTGTACAGTCATATTGCAGGTTTGTTTGCCCGAGTGTGAGTCTGTCATTCTTGTTGCTTACCGGTGTTTCCGTTAGCTGACTACGAGGCTAAATGAGTTCGACTCCTCGCCAGATTATCACGAGCACTTCTGTTCCCTGCACACTTCTTACTGTGGAAGTTCTTACTCTTTGTTTATAGGCTTGTTAATGTTTGTCTTTGTGCGTAAATCTCTGTATCATTTTGTGTATCATCTGTCCGTTATGTGTAGCTGTGTACCATTACCATATGTATGTGTCGCTGTGTAGCTTTCTGTTTATCATAGGTCTGTTATGTGTAGCTCTCTATCACTCTGTATATCATGTATCTGTTATATGTAGCTCTTTATGTATAGCATATGTGTGTGTGACAATTCTGCTAATTTACATAACATCAGAGGATGAGACAGTTATACTCCAGGCACATCAGAGGATGAGACAGGCATACTCCAGACACATCAGAGGATGAGACAGGCATACTCCAGACGCATCAGAGGATGAGACAGGCATACTCCAGACACATCAGAGGATGAGACAGGCATACTCCAGACACATCAGAGGATGAGACAGGCATACTCCAGACACATCAGAGGATGAGACAGGCATACTCCAGACACATCAGAGGATGAGACAGGCATACTCCAGACACATCAGAGGATGAGACAGGCATACTCCAGACACAACAGAGGATGAGACAGGCATACTCCAGACACATCAGAGGATGAGACAGGCATACTCCAGACACAACAGAGGATGAGACAGGCATACTCCAGACACATCAGAGGATGAGACAGGCATACTCCAGACACATCAGAGGATGAGACAGGCATACTCCAGACACATCAGAGGATGAGACAGGCATACTCCAGACACATCAGAGGATGAGACAGGCATACTCCAGACACATCAGAGGATGAGACAGGCATACTCCAGACACATCAGAGGATGAGACAGGCATACTCCAGACACATCAGAGGATGAGACAGGCATACTCCAGACACATCAGAGGATGAGACAGGCATACTCCAGACACATCAGAGGATGAGACAGGCATACTCCAGACACATCAGAGGATGAGACAGGCATACTCCAGACACATCAGAGGATGAGACAGGCATACTCCAGACACATCAGAGGATGAGACAGGCATACTCCAGACACATCAGAGGATGAGACAGGCATACTCCAGACACATCAGAGGATGCCAAGATAGCCAGGCCTACTCCCATCCCTGTTACGGTTTTAAGATATCATGTTTTGATCCGAATTACTACGATGTTAGGAAGACTTTGAGATGTTAGGAAGTCTTTGAGATGTTAGGAAGTCTTTGAGATGTTAGGAAGACTTTGAGATGTTAGGAAGTCTTTGAGATGTTAGGAAGTCTTTGAGATGTTAGGAAGACTTTGAGATGTTAGGAAGTCTTTGAGATGTTAGGAAGTCTTTGAGATGTTAGGAAGTCTTTGAGATGTTAGGAAGACTTTGAGATGTTAGGAAGTCTTTGAGATGTTAGGAAGTCTTTGAGATGTTAGGAAGTCTTTGAGATGTTAGGAAGTCTTTGAGCAGATGAGAAGTTAGGAAGACTTTGAGCAGATGAGATGTTAGGAAGACTTTGAGCAGATGAGAAGTTAGGAAGACTTTGAGCAGATGAGAAGTTAGGAAGAGTTTGAGCAGATGAGAAGTTAGGAAGACTTTGAGCAGATGAGAAGTTAGGAAGACTTTGAGCAGATGAGAAGTTAGGAAGTCTTTGAGCAGATGAGAAGTTAGGAAGTCTTTGAGCAGATAAGATGTTAGGAAGACTTTGAGCAGATGAGAAGTTAGGAAGACTTTGAGCAGATGAGAAGTTAGGAAGAGTTTGAGCAGATGAGATGTTAGGAAGTCTTTGAGCAGATGAGAAGTTAGGAAGACTTTGAGCAGATGAGATGTTAGGAAGACTTTGAGCAGATGAGAAGTTAGGAAGACTTTGAGCAGATGAGAAGTTAGGAAGAGTTTGAGCAGATGAGAAGTTAGGAAGACTTTGAGCAGATGAGAAGTTAGGAAGACTTTGAGCAGATGAGAAGTTAGGAAGTCTTTGAGCAGATGAGAAGTTAGGAAGTCTTTGAGCAGATAAGATGTTAGGAAGACTTTGAGCAGATGAGAAGTTAGGAAGACTTTGAGCAGATGAGAAGTTAGGAAGTCTTTGAGCAGATGAGAAGTTAGGAAGACTTTGAGCAGATGAGAAGTTAGGAAGTCTTTGAGCAGATGAGAAGTTAGGAAGTCTTTGAGCAGATGAGAAGTTAGGAAGACTTTGAGCAGATGAGAAGTTAGGAAGTCTTTGAGCAGATGAGAAGTTAGGAAGACTTTGAGCAGATGAGAAGTTAGGAAGTCTTTGAGCAGATGAGAAGTTAGGAAGTCTTTGAGCAGATGAGAAGTTAGGAAGACTTTGAGCAGATGAGAAGTTAGGAAGTCTTTGAGCAGATGAGAAGTTAGGAAGACTTTGAGCAGATGAGAAGTTAGGAAGTCTTTGAGCAGATGAGAAGTTAGGAAGACTTTGAGCAGATGAGAAGTTAGGAAGACTTTGAGCAGATGAGAAGTTAGGAAGACTTTGAGCAGATGAGAAGTTAGGAAGACTTTGAGCAGATGAGAAGTTAGGAAGACTTTGAGCAGATAAGAAGTTAGGAAGACTTTGAGCAGATGAGAAGTTAGGAAGACTTTGAGCAGATGAGAAGTTAGGAAGACAGTGACTGGTTTGATGAGCTAGCGCTGGACATATAAAGAAGTGGAAAGCTACACACGTGCCGGGGCAGCAGTGGGGGGGGGGGGGGGGGCAGGCCATGAAAGTTGTTGCACTCCGCTACATCTCCACTTCCGTATGCTCTATGCAACTTCAGTAACACCGGATCAGTAAAACACTAGATTCATACACAAACATGAACCATAATCAACATTTCATCTGCTATCACCTTCACATTTGCGACATAACATAGATCAATCATCACATAATTCCAGCAGTTACAAGAGAACAGGTTTATTGGTGAAGCCCCATTTGCTGGAGAATGTTTGCCAATGGAAGTGGAATGGAAAGGCTCATGAAAATCACAGCAACATGAAATAAGTGTCTGTGTGATTGATGTCGCCATGGAACGATTTTTCTCACGGCAAAACAAAATGTTAAAGGACCTTTCTAATTTCTTACAAGCAAAGACACAATATACAAGGACGGACAATTAAGTAATGGGACTAATTCCGTAAACATTAAAATAAACAGCGGTTGAAAATATAACTTGTATTTTATTCAAAGTAAGCCCCTTGTGCATTGATAAAGCGAGTGGCAGGATCTAACAAACACTAGAACGACATCTGCAGTTCTTCTAAATCGATGTTACGGCCCTTTGGATGTCATCAGTATCCTCAAAGAAGCTTTCTTTCAATGGTAACTTTAATTTTGGGAATATAAAATAATCGCAGGGAGACAAATCTGGGGAACAGGGTGGACGGTTGAGCACACACTTGTTTTGGGGCTAAAAATGCCTGTACAACTAGCGCCCGGTGAGCCGGTGCATTATCATGAAGGAAGAAAACTGCCAGGTGTTGAATACTCGGGTCGGACTCGGAGAATCCTTTTCAATAGGCCTTTCAAAATACTTAAATAAACTTTGGCAGTGACAGTCTTGGCCCTTTGGAATAAATTCTTTGTGAGTAACTCCTTTTGCTGTCGTAGAAGCACACCGACATTGTCTTCACTTTCGACTTTTGAAGACGAAATTTTTTGCCTTTTTGTGATTAATCACTTCCTCTGAGCACTTTGGTGGTGTTTAGTTGTGAAGTCATAGCGGAAAATCTCTGTTTCATTCTCTGCAACAGTCAGATGTGAGAAATGTTTATTTGTGCGACACGTTTTGATGATGTCTTTTGCATACTCAACAAGCTGATGTTTTTGGTCATCAGACAACGCATGTGGTACAAACCGGCAATCAACTTTTTTCTTGTCCCAATCTTTCACTAAAATGTTACAAATGGTCCCTCGGTTAACACCAAGTTCATCTGCCATCATTCTCACAGTCAAACAACGATCTTCTTGTATCCGTTCTCTGACTTTTGCGATGCGTTCCTCATTACGAACAGAAATTGAGTGACCATGTCTAGTTGCATTTGTAATCGTTTTCACGCCACTTTCAAATCGTGAATACTACCCGAATATCTGTGCACGAGATAAACAATTATCCCCATAAACTTGTCGCATCAATTCAACTGTCTCAGTGGCACTTTTTCCGAGTTTTAAACAGAATTTAATGTTAGCATTTTGCTCCATGCTGATTATGTGACAGTGCACCTCTAACTAGGCACTTCTGGCGGCTTGTTTGTCGTCTGCTTATCAGTCGGCTGTGAAAAGTTGCCAGATCATAGATGAAGGTTGTCTTTTTGGATTCCATGCTTTGCTTCATAGATGGCGTTTTTGTCTTGGCAATAATAAAATCAGTCTCATTACTTAATTGTCAGACCTTGTACTTTCTCAGTCTGAATTCACCACTTATTAGCAAGGACAGTCTACCCTCAACTCTGCATAAAAACTAGAAAATCTGTCCTAAAACGTTCCCTACAAAGAGACTGCAGCAGTGACAGTCTACCCTCAACTCTGCATTAAAAACTAGAAAATCTGTCATAAAAAGGACAAATTAACCATTTCCCTACAAAGATACTGCAGCAGGGACAGTCTACCCTCAACTCTGCATAAAAACTAGAAAATCTGTCCAGAAAAGGACAAATCAACCATTTCCCTACAAAGATACTACAGCAGGGACAGACTACCCTCAACTCTGCATTAAAAACTAGAAAATCTGTCCTAAAAATGACAAATTAACCATTTCCCTACAAAGATACTGCAGCAGGGACAGTCTACCCTCAACTCTGCATAAAAACTAGAAAATCTGTCCAGAAAAGGACAAATCAACCATTTCCCTACAAAGATACTACAGCAGGGACAGACTACCCTCAACTCTGCATTAAAAACTAGAAAATCTGTCCTAAAAAGGAACAAATCAACCTACCATTTCCCTACAAAGAGACTACAGCCTAAACTCTACATTTTCGACAATACAACTAAAAATACTAACTCTGAAAGAGGATCTTGCTTGATCCTCCGATTTCGGACCTCTTTCCTTGCCTGTCTCAAGCGTTTTTTTTTTCTTTACGTCAGCTCTTTTCATGTGCGTCTCTTCCAATTCGTTCACAGTGTGTACCAATACATGTGAACTTTACATCACTGATTCGCTTGCTGCGCAAGCGTATACGTTTCCAAAATTAGCTCTCCAGAGGGGAGACTACGCTTTTTCCCTTATCCAAACCATTTACCTACCCTGTTCTGTTACACATAAAGTCAGAACTACAAATTTAACAGTTCACAGAGAAATATAAAGAAACAATAACATGTACAACATTTAACAATAACCATTAGGAGTACGAGTAAAACTGTTAACAGTATACATTGGGAGTACATGTAGAACAGTTAGCAGTAACCATTAGGAGTACTAGTAGAACATTTAACAATATCCATTAGGAGTACGAGTAGAACAGTTAGCAATATCCATTAGGAGTACAAGTAGAACATTTAACAATAACCATTAGGAGTACGAGTAGAACATTTAACAATAACCGTTAGGAGTACGAGTAGAACATTTAACAGTAACCATTAGGAGTACGAGTAGAACAGTTAGCAATAACCTTTAGGAGTACAAGTAGAACATTTAACAGTAACCATTAGGAGTACGAATAGAACAGTTAACAATAACCATTAATAGTGCCGATATTGTTAACCATTGGGAGTACAGGTAAAAGAGCTAACAGAATAGATTAGAATAAAGTGACAGTACATAGCCACGAGCATGGACTATTGCCGTTAATTTCTGAATGAGCGCTATCATGAAAATGATTTTTGTGTGAATATGAGCAGGAAACAATAAATTGAATTATGTATAAATAAGAACTTCTGAAGATCTATCCCACCAGTGAAGCAACTGTGGAAAATGCTAGGTTGTCTTTGAATATTTGCCACTAGCCAGTTTTACTGCGGTCTTCCTCCCAGTTGATGGATACGCTTGAAGGTGGTCGTGACGTGGACTGTGTGTAGAGAAGAGTTACAGTGTCAGCCACAGGGCCACAGCCAGCCTATGACAAAAGAAATGTGTCCCAATTGAAATAACTCACACAGTGCTCGTCCTTCCTTTTCTCTACTCAGCCTGGCCAGGAAAGCGGAAGTTGTGTCAAGTAATCTGGTTAAGAGACTGCTCTGTCTTTTCTCGCTACTGTGGCTGGTTAATCTGGTTAAGAGACTGCTCTGTCTTTTCTCGCTACTGTGGCTGGTTAATCTGGTTAAGAGACTGCTCTGTCTTTTCTCGCTACTGTGGCCGGTTAATCTGGTTAAGAGACTGCTCTGTCTTTTCTCGCTACTGTGGCTGGTTAATCTGGTTAAGAGACTGCTCTGTCTTTTCTCGCTACTGTGGCCGGTTAATCTGGTTAAGAGACTGCTCTGTCTTTTCTCGCTACTGTGGCCGGTTAATCTGCGGCAGATTTTCAAGTTGGGGGGGGGGGGGGGGTAACGTTGGGAGACCAAGTCCACTATTTTGTTTCTCCTCTTCTCATGTTGCTCTCTCTCTCTCTCTCTCTCTCTCTCTCTCTCGTCTGTGGTTAATACTGGTATTCCTCAAGGCTCCATTCTTGGCCCTCTTCTCTTTGCTATCTATATTAACGACCTACCACTACATTTAAAGCACTCTTCATGTGATCTTTTCGCTGACGACTGTACTGTTTACAATAGTGAATATGACATCAATAACCTACAGACAACGCTCCAAAATGATATAAACAGTTTGATTAAATGGAGTAATAAAAATGATATGTTGATAAACACCAACACAACAAAATCCATGCTCATCACTACAAGACAGAAACTGCAGAATGCAACAAAAACTTCACTACAGCTTTGTGCTGGGACTAAGGCAATAGAAAATGTTCATGAACATAAAACCCTAGGACTCATCATTGATCAGCATTTAACTTGGAATTCTCACGTACATAACCTAACAAATTTGATTGCACAGAAGGTTTATCAATTAGTCAAAATTAAACACTTTATCGACAGAGACACAAGAAAGATATACTACACATCACACATACAAACACACTTAGATTACTGTTCCACAATCTGGGACGGATGCTCAGTCTCAAACACAAAAAAGGCTCCACTCACTTCACAAGCGAGCATTAAATCTTATTTGTGACAAACACCCAGTACAGACTGTAGATCAACACAAACAACTCAAAATTCTACCCCTCAAAAATAGAATCATTTTTAACAAAGTTAAGTTTGTTCACAGAATTCTATCCCACAATGCTCCGCCTTACTTGTGGTCACTGTTTACGTATAACACTAAACATAGCCAGCGTTTAAAAAACTGTCTTCTTCCTAAAGCCAGGATTGATCTGTACAAGAAAAGCCTTGCATACTCTGCAGTACAGCTCTGGAACACTCTCTCCTACCATTTAAAATCCATTGATAATACTTCATCCTTTAACTCAAACCTGTTTCATTATTTACTTGCTTGTAATTATATGCCTCCATAAAATAACCAGCATTCTCTCAACACGTGACTCGCCAACCATCAAGTACTAAAATGACATAGTTAGAAAAGCAACTTGTTAGATATTGTTAGAAATTATTTTAATGTCTGTTAAAAAAAACATATGTTAGAAGATCTGTATTTACAGTGTATTTTTGTTTATGTATATGTCTGCATATGTATGTGTGCGCGAGTGCTATTTTATTAGGTTAATTACTTCTCTTTTACTTTGAATGTATTAGTTAAATCTTACACTCTTTTGATATGTTTTTTCCTAATTTAATTTGTATATTTGTACTAAATCAAGTGTGTGGGAAGAATGAAAGATGGAGTGATGAAGGGCAGAATGTAAGACGGGCCTGCGTGCCCAATTCTTTACCCTTGAAAAATAAATATCATTCATTCATTCAATCATTCTCTCTCACTCACCCTCCCTCCCTCCTATCTTTTCTCGCTGTTTCTCCCTGCCCTCTGTCTGTCTCATGTTTTGAGTATATTGTTGCTTGCTATAACATCTCGCTGTATTTTGTGAACTGCTTGATTAGATCCTGACAGATGCGTCTTTTCTCTGAACAGCCACTTTGTTTTCCCGGAGTATACACTTCTGATTTGTTGTGTAAAGAGCTGTGCTCGTCATGTTTGTATATATATGTTTTTGTGTGGTCAGTTTTGTGTATGTGTGGTCTAGATAGTAAGCGTTAGAGTATATGGTATATCATGTGTCTTTATCAGGGAGAGAGAGAGATTCATGTAAAGAATGGATTGTGATTTTGTTGGCATATACTACCTAACTGAGGTGATTACTGTAAAATACAATGATTGTATTGAAAGAAACTGATGGCTACGTGGAACAGAGCTCAGTAAATGCAGAAACATTTGCTTAGTATTTTTCTGATGTGAAATATCATTTGATGCCCGTAGAGAATAGTGCTAACTATCGCTTGTAATGTCATGTCTTTCCTATAGTTTCTTGCATACATGCGTGGTTGTGTGGGTGCGTGCGTGCGTGCAAGCAGGACTGGCAAGCAACATATAACTCAGTGAGAACAGGTTCACATACAACTTTCTTTGGTCAGTATGATCACAGTCATGGTGGGTGGTTCGTGTACAGAAATACAGCATGGTAGCACGTTTGTCCCGCCTTTATATGTAAGACGTGAGACATGAAGAAAACCATAATAACCCGTTATTGTCATCCTCATCATAACAGCCGGCGTCGACATCATCATCATTATCACTGACTGTAGGACAGAAGAGCAAAAACCATTTTCTATGTAAATCAGGACAACACCGACAACAACAGCTGCAACAACAACCTGTCTGACTCTCTCTCCGTCTGTCTTTCTTTGTCTCTCTATATGTCTATCTCTCTTTGTCTCCGTATCTCTCTCTGTGTCTCTTTCCTGCAAGAAATTGAAGCAGCTCTTGTATGAATGAATGTATGTCTGCAGCACTTCCCACCACCACCACCACCACCACCACCACTGTAAGCTGCCCTCTCAGACGCTCTCGTCAGTCACTCGTAGAAGATGTGTTGGCTGTTTAACCCGCGCGTTTGTTCAGACTGTTGCAGACATCAGACGATGCTGTCTAGTGAGATTCTCTGCTACATTGATCCGTGTAGACATTGTCCTGGTGGCACTTATATGAGCCCTTTCGGCGGACACGTCTCCGGGTCTCCACGTCTGCCTTATGTTGTTGCTGTCAGTGATTTGGCTTCTTCGGAAACTTCATTTCATATTATCAAACAAAATACATTGTTTAAAATAATGAAGGATAATGAGGGTATTAACTAATGAGTAGTTAATGATTGTTATTATTGATGGCAGTGTTGTTCTGTGTACATTTACTTGTGGAAAGATACCCTCTCTCACACACACACACGAGACGACGAGCAGACACGAAGAAATGAGAAAAACCTGGCAGTAGAATTGATCGTTTTATTTTGACATTGAAGAAATAGATTTGTAGATAGAAATATTTCTGTTTGAGCAGACATTCTTGTCTTGCTGTTTCTGGATGACACAACTCAGAACTGGCAGCAGAGAACTCCACCCCCAGACCTGTCAGTGCTCACGCTGTTACAGAAATGATCAGTTTATCACTCGAGCCTCGCTTCACAAATTCTCTTACACTTCTGACTTCAGCTACACTTTCAGATTAATCAGTCTGTATGTCTTTTTATCTGTCTGTCGCTTTATCCCTCCAGCTTCTGTCTGTCTTTCTGTCTCATCCCTCCCTCTCTCTCTCTCTCTCTCTCTCTCTCTCTCTCTCTTTCTGTCTCAACTTCTGTCCCTTCCTTATTTCTTTACTACATTATTTTTAACTTGTCTGCTAAGTTGTTATTGTTGTTGTTGTATGTCGTGTTTGTTGAGGAGCATAATATTAGAAAAACACACAGCGGTAAATGCTGCTGCTGCTGCTATCTGAGGGTACAGAAAAACGTTTAGACTGAGTTAACCGTCTACCAGAAGCATGAACAGTCTTGATATTGCTGGGTCTTTTCTTTGTGTGCAAGTTCAGGTCGGCTTACAGGGCGTCTCATTCCTGCTGTCTGTCTGTCCGTCTGTCTGCCTGTCTGTCTGTCTGCCTGCCTGTCTGTCTGTCTGCCTGTCTGTCGTCTGCCTGCCTGTCTGTCTTTGTTTGCTTAAACATTCTTCATACTTTATCATATGCAAAATAAGTGGCTGCCCGTTACGTCACCCGCATTTCAGATATCTGACCGTCTCGTGTCTTGTGGTGGTGGAGGACTTAGCTCAGCAGCTTCTAAATACAGTCTTGAAAGCCAGACGTACATCGTTCGTTATATTTCTATCAGTTTTCTCTTCATACTGAATAAGGTAGATAGAGGTGTATGGTGCAGTTTTACAAAGTGAGGGAGGAAGTGAGCAAGGTGAGAAAAAAACTAATATAAAGTATAAGAACGTATAAATGAAAAACATACAACATCCGATATTTCGGCCTGAGCCTTATTCGAGGATACATACACAACGAAATACAAACATATATAACTTATCTGAAGTGTCTTGCTCCCAGTGAAGCAGAAATGTGTGTGGAAGAAGGAGGGAAAAAAACCACGCTGCCTACAGACAAAAGATTCCCAATAAAGCCAATCATAACGAAGAAGCGGAGAGAGAGGAGGAGAACAAGTGGGAGAAAGGGGTTGGGGGAAGGCAATAGAAACATGATAGCCGCTAGAGGTGTCTGGGGGTGAGGGGGACGGGAGATAGAGGAGGGAAAAAGGGACGCGGAGAGATAATGAATGAAGAACTTGACCTGCATGGAGAAAATGTCAAACTGGTGAATAGGACAAGACCAATATGTTGGCAGAGAAGGAAATAGGATGGTAGTAGGGAGGGGTAGCATAGAGAAAGAAAGTAGAGTATAAAAAAGGCCAGTGGAAAAATAAAGAAGTTACAGAAAGCTGAAGACATTGTTAATTCCAGCTGGGTGGAGACAGCCAGTCTGGAAAATAAGGCGCTGTTCTAGGACCCTCCGAGATCGTACATCTGCGGAACAAGAGCGGATCGCACTAACCGAAATGTCCTGTTTGCCCCTGTGGTTACCAAGGCAAAAATGTTTAGCCACAGGTGTCCAGGCCCTCTTAGAAATATCATTGAGATGCTGGCGAAATCGATCTCCTAACCGTAAGCCAGTTTCCCCTATGTACTTCAAACCGCAACGTTTGCACATGATAACATAAATAACATTGCGTGAAGTACAAGTGAAACCCTCATGAACTGATAACGTGGACTTAGGGAAGGAAATTTGGCTGGCCTCGACAACAAACAGACAAGTGTTGCATCTTCGGCGTCCACAACGTCTGGTACCATAAAAAATGTCATCTGTCTTAAGATGACTACGAATTAAAAGGTCCCTGAGGTTCTTGTCTCGTCTGTAGGCCACCAATGGGGGTTCCCCAAAAAGTTCACGTGTCTCAGGCTCGGTCTGGAGGAGATGGAGATGGCGAAACAGTATGTTTTTAACTGCCAAACTATGAGGGTAGTGCATGAGTACCAGTTTAACTCTGTCCGAGCTACAGTGCGGTTTAGGGGTGAGGGCTTGTTGCCGCGATGTATGGCTAATGCGGTTCCAAGATGACGAGAGAACGTGGTCTGGATAGCCGCGTTGACGGAAGAAATCTAGCAATTTGTGGCCTTGATCCTGGAAATCCAAATCCTCCTTACACAAACGTCGCAACCTAAGAAGCTGGGAAAAAGGAACATAGTCCTTACACGATCTGGGATGGGAGGAAGAGTACAGGAGGTAGCTGTGAGAGTCTGTAGGTTTATAGTGGATAGAAGTAGTAAGCCCGGAAGGACCGATAGTGACGGCAATGTCAAGAAAGTTAGAGGAAGTAGCAGAGATATGGGAGGTGAAAGAAATGACAGGATTGTATTCTTTAACAAAACTGATAAAGTTGTTAAGGTCTTCCTCTGGCATTGATGTGATCCCAATGCCATCGTCTATGTAGCGTCTATAGAAGGCGGGAAAAGGGCCTCTAAAGGCTCTCAGAACCTTGTGTTCGAAGTGGCCCATGAAAAGCACGCGTAGCTGGGGCACATCTTGGTACCCATGGCTACACCACTAATCTGGTCAAAGTAAAGGCCATTGAATTTAAAAGAATTGAGTTGGAGTTTTTTTCTCACCTTGCTCACTTCCTCCCTCACTTTGTAAAACTGCACCATACACCTCTATCTACCTTATTTATTTAAACCAGTTTTACTGCAGTCGTCATCCCTTTTATCTCTTCATACTGATACTATTTTTATCCTTTAGATGTAACCCCATATTCATGTAAACCCACATACATGTATGAAGTAGAGATAAAAATAGCCATTTGTGAAACTAGAACTTTATCCCAGGATAAGAATGCTGGAGTAGAGTGGGTTAAAGACTTGTGCTACAAAAACAGAAGAGTGCCCTGGAAACTCTGATCCTGTGTGTGATGCTGTAGCTTGCTGCTGGTTCAAGTAGAAGACCTTCTTAGTCGCCATCTAAATATAGCAAGTCTTCTAAGCCAATTTTTTACCTTAATATCTTCTCTGATAAAGACGAATGGAACACTGGAAGAGTTTTTGATAGAACTTTGGAAATCAGAAGGGAACATGAAAATCTAAGAACAAACGAAGGTGAATGAGACGAAAGTTAGAAAATGCGAATTACATCAAACTAGGGATGGGGGGGTTACACAAATGTTTGTTACACGAACTATCATGCGAGCCCAGTGTGACGTGTAACGGCACGGCAAGAATGTAAGATTGTAATTTAGTACAGAAAATAAAACAACCTATTCTAATAAGGGGGAAAAAACCGTTGTGCTGACTTTCATCGATACACCATTTCTTGCAGCTCTGTGTTAGCCAAGAACCTGTTAGCACCAAGATGTTGTTTTAGAGATGCAGACAGTTGAAAGTCACTTTGAGCCAAATCCAGGTAGTTAGGAGGGGGGGGGGGTGCGCCAGTACTTGAAAGTTCAGTCTTTACCAAATCAGCTTTAGTGACTTGCGCTGTATGAGGACGAGCGATGCACTGCATTTACATTAGCTGACAGGACCGGCAATCAACACAGACAGGACCCACGTGTTCCGCCCGGTCGCTGTAGGTAGCGCCAATGATGGTAGATCCAGACTGGCTGAGTTCAGATCTTGGGCGGACAAGACCGGGATGATACAACGAACTTCTTCCGCGGGTTTTGTCAACAGCGTTGTCTCCGCGTGTTATTCTTGGTTTGTTGCTTAGCGACGACGACGCAACCCACTTGCTGACGTCATGGACTTTTGTGCTAGCTCGTACCACTAAGGAATTTCAACTTGTTCTTTCAAAAGTGTTATTCTTGTCTTATCTTTTATCCTTCCCGTGCCGTTAAACGTCGCTAAGGGCTCGCAAGGTAGTTCGCCAATGTTTCCTGTTTTCGGTGAGCTTTTCAACCTCTTCAAAGGATTTTATGTCTACTTATTTGGCCTCTTTTAACAGTGTCCTCTTTAGAGTTTCCCGTGGTCGGCTTCCTTTTCTTCGGCCTATTCTGTTCCATTTGATAGCTTGTTTTGGGATTCTCTGATCGTTTCTTCTCATCACGTGACCGATATATGTCCATCTGCTTTTCCTGATCACCCCTGAGACTGGTTGTTGTTCAGTCATCTGTCTTATCCCTGCATTTTTCTTGAATTCGTTCCACTTGATGCCGAGTATTTTCCTTAGGCATTTGTTTTTAAAAGTCTGATTATTATGTTGTTAGTGGTTTCTAACTTTCATTCAGCCTCTGACGGCAGTTTGAATTCACGGATATTCTGGAAGGAGAATTGTTGTCTGTTTACTGTTTCCACCATATGTGTGTCCACGTTATGGGTCTAGGCTATGTGTCTGCACCTTATGCATCAGCACCATTTGTCTATACCTTGTGTGTCTCCACCATATCACTGCCTGTGTCTCCACCTTATCCACCTTATATATCTGCTTTATGTGCCAGTTCTGTGTGTCTTCCTTATGCCTCTGTCTTATGTGTTACTCCCTTATGTTTATCTGCCTTATATGTCTCTGCCTTCTGCCTGTCATATTTGTCTCTGGCTTATGTGTCACTCCCTTGTGTTTCTCTGCCTTATATGTCTCTGCCTTGTCTCTGTCTGTCATATTTGTCTCTGCCTTGTACGAGGGGCGTTCAGAAAGTAATGCACTACATCGTTTTTCTCAGGAGCTGTTTATTTTAAAAAGCATGAAATGTATACACTATATACATAGATATGGCATGTAAACATCGGTAATATTCAACATAATCTCCATCAACTTGTACGGCTTTACGCCAGCGCGAAACAAGTGCATGTATTCCTTGCCCGTACAAAATTTCCTCTTGATTATGTAGCCACTACTTTGCTGCATGAATCACTCCTTCGTCATCTTCAAATCCCACCCCTTGGAGTGCATCTTTAAGTGGACCAAACAGATGGAAATCAGAGGGTGCCAAATCGGGACAATAGTAGATGGGGTAGTGCAGTCCAACCCAATTTGGTGATTGCTTCCCATGTTGCCAGACTTTTGTGAGGGCGCCCATTGTCGTGAAGGAGAAGCAGATCTGCTGGATTCTTGTGCGGCCGAACTCTGTGAAAACGTTGATTGAGTTTTTAAATTTCTTAATGTAAGCTTACAAATTGATTGTCTCTCCTCTTGGCATAACATCCACAAGAATCACACCTTCAGTGTCCCAAATGACAGTGGTCATGATCTTTCCAGTTGAAGGAGTTGTCTTGAATTTATTTCTTCATGGTGATTGCGGATGATGCCACTCTATTAACTTTTTTTTTTTGTCTCAGGTTCAAAATGATGTGCCCAGATTTCGTCACCTGTTGCGATCTTAGCCAAAAAGTTCTCCCCATCAGCATTGAAACACTCGAACAATTCGGCCGATCATGCAGCTCCTTATCACCACTTATTGATTCTTTGATTCTCTGAACCCAGGGACTGATTGACTGGAAAAACTTCCATCCACATCACACAGACGCTTGTGAATGTTCACTACAGATTCTTTCTCTGCAACGAGAAATTCTGTCACAATTCACTGCTTATACCGCAAGTTGCTAACACGCTCCATTTCAACGGTTAGGGCAGCCATATTCTTTAGTCGGTTGCAGTGCAATTTGGTTCACACAGTTGGCACATGCCATATTTAAAGTGTACAAAATTTCATGCTTCTATCTTCATTATTAGCTGAAAAGAAAAAAAAACAGTGTTGTGCATTACTTTCTGAACGCCCCTCGTATGTCTCTGCCTTTTGTCTCGCTGTCATATTTGTCTCTGCTTTGTGTTTGTTTGTCATATTGTCTCTGCCTTATATATCTCCATCTTGTGCTTTATGTATCTCTGTCTTATGCATCAGTCGTGTACGTCTCTGCCTTTTATGTCTCTACCTGATGTATCTCTATCTTATCTATCTCTGCTGTATGTATTTGGCTTCAGTGTCTCTGTCTTATGGCTCTCTGTCTTGCGCCTCTGTCTTATACTGTATTTCTGCCTTATGTATATCTTTTTTTTGGATCTCTGCCTTATTATCTCAGTCTTATGTGTCTCTGCCTCATGCCTCTCTGTCCTGTGTTTCTGCTTTATGTATCTCTGTGTATGTTTATGGTGTGAGAGAAAGTGATGAGCATGATGCCATTGTTCCAAACACTACAAATATGTTCTATGACAGAATCTTTCTTTTGTTTATTTTATCATGGAAACTGTTAACAAATTGTCCTGCTCTTGTTTGTCCATGCTGACCAGGGTCCTTACTGAGCCACTTTGTTATGCCCGTGTACTTGAGCAGTATTATTGTTGGCAGTTGGTACCACAGTGAGCACATGGTACGCGGAGTGTACGGCAGAGTCAGCCACATGAAGTTCCCATCTCCCATCTTCAAGCTGAACAAGCCATTCTTAAGTGGGATCACAAGCCCAGAATGTCGGCAGGCTGGGAAGACGCCCAACTTCTCCCTCAACTGGTATGTATGACTGATTAGATCAGTGGCCGTGATTCACTAGATGATGGTAGAGACAGCCAGAACTTAGCATCTGCTTAATGTGATTACAAGAGAGAATAAATACACTGGGATGAGGAGGAGCAAGTCAAATGAAATGAAAATAAAAAAAGCATCTTTCAGTACAGTTATCATAGTCTGGCAAAATGTGATTTAAATTACTTCAGTCTGTAAAGGTTGGGTTTTTTTTTTCCCTTTGTATGTCATATATGAGCGTCCACCCCATTACACTTAGGTTTGGAGTATTTTTACAATGTTATCAATACTGGTGTTTCATTTATAATCTTAGTACAAGACTGAAGAGTACTGATGTGAGATTGATATTGTTAGTGCTTGCTTTACAGCTTTGGTACTTGGTTCACAGTACTAGTAATACATTTACAAAATCAGTGCTAGATCTACAATACTGGAAATAAATTTGCAATAGTGGTTCTAGATTTACAGTAGCAGTGCTAGATTTGCAGCACTAGTAAAAGTTTACAGTATCCATGCTATATTTATAACAAGTATCATAAAATAACTGAGACTTTTAGCAAAATATAATGCATGAAATACGTACATGAGTACAAGCACAGATTTGCTTTCACATTTAATCCTGATATGGATAAGAAGGCAAGTTTACTTGGGGGAAATAGTGACATCTTTCACTTATAAATTAGCATTTAAAATATATGTTAAGCTTCTTTTTTCTTTGTAGTTTTCTTGGTAGTTGCAATACTTAAAGTTGCTGCACTTCAGGTGTTTAAAGACATGAAGCTTGATTTACTGAGATTATAAAGTGCATCAGTAGCTTAGACTCTTACAAGTGCTTCTTATATGGATGTATAGGATATGATAGCTTCCAGTTATAAATTGTTATAATGTTATAACAAATACATTGTAATAATTGTTAATGTCTTATAACAGGTATATTGGAGATGACAGTGTTGAAATTATAAACCCAACTACAGGAAAGACAGACAAAGATGAGACATCAAGGCTGTGTAAACAAGTTATGTTCAAGAATTTCATCTTCTTATATGGAAAAGTCAGTGCCTTGTCAAGTCAAGGCGTTGTTGACACACCACGGTAAGTTTTCCATCATCTCAACCAGTTGTGTTTTATGTCATTGTTTTATACATGAGTGGAAAAGAGTTACTCTTCACTTCCTGTCAGTGCAAGACACTGTCATACCAGGCTCTCACTTCCTGTCAGTGCAAGACACTGTCATGCCAGGCTCTCACTTCCTGTCAGTGCAAGACACTGTCATGCCAGGCTCTCACTTCCTGTCAGTGCAAGACACTGTCATGCCAGGCTCTCACTTCCTGTCAGTGCAAGACACTGTCAATCAGGTTTTTCACTTCCTGTCAGTGCAAGACACTGTCATACCAGGCTCTTCACTTCCTGTCAGTGCAAGACACTGTCATGCCAGGCTCTTCACTTCCTGTCAGTGCAAGACACTGTCATGCCAGGCTCTCACTTCCTGTCAGTGCAAGACACTGTCATGCCAGGCTCTTCACTTCCTGTCAGTGCAAGACACTGTCATGCCAGGCTCTTCACTTCCTGTCAGTGCAAGACACTGTCATGCCAGGCTCTTCACTTCCTGTCAGTGCAAGACACTGTCATGCCAGGCTCTCACTTCCTGTCAGTGCAAGACACTGTCATACCAGGCTCTTCACTTCTTGTCAGTGCAAGACACTGTCATGCCAGGCTCTCACTTCCTGTCAGTGCAAGACACTGTCATGCCAGGCTCTTCACTTCCTGTCAGTGCAAGACACTGTCATACCAGGCTCTCACTTCCTGTCAATGCAAGACACTGTCATACCAGGCTCTCACTTCCTGTCAGTGCAAGACACTGTCATGCCAGGCTCTCACTACTTGTCAGTGCAAGACGCTGTCATACCAGGCTCTCACTTCCTGTCAATGCAAGACACTGTCATGCCAGGCTCACACTACTTGTCAGTGCAAGACGCTGTCATACCAGGCTCTCACTTCCTGTCAGTGCAAGACACTGTCATGCCAGGCTCTCACTACTTGTCAGTGCAAGACGCTGTCATACCAGGCTCTCACTTCCTGTCAGTGCTAGGATACTGTCTGACTTCCTGCCTGTACTAGGACACTGTTTGACCTAATGCCAGTGCTAGGATACTGTCTGACTTCCTGCCTGTACTAGGACACTGTTTGACCTAATGCCAGTGCTAGGATGTCTGACTTCCTGCCTGTACTAGGACACTGTTTGACCTAATGCCAGTGCTAGGACACTGTTTGACCTAATGCCAGTGCTAGGATGTCTGACTTCCTGCCTGTACTAGGACACTGTTTGACCTAATGCCAGTGCTAGGACACTGTTTGACTTAATGCCAGTGCTAGGACACTGTTTGACCTAATGCCAGTGCTAGGACACTGTTTGACCTAATGCCAGTGCTAGGACACTGTTTGACTTAATGCCAGTGCTAGGACACTGTTTGACCTAATGCCAGTGCTAGGACACTGTTTGACCTAATGCCAGTGCTAGGACACTGTTTGACCTAATGCCAGTGCTAGGACACTGTTTGACCTAATGCCAATGCTAGGATGTCTGACTTCCTGCCATTGTTAATCATTCTGATGTCAGCTTCTTTCTCACTCTCTAACATTTTTAGACACTCCCTCACTTACAGGCAGTTTAGACACTGTTTCTAGACTCTCCCTCACTTACAGGCAGTTTAGACACTGTTTCTAGACTCTCCCTAACTTACAGGCAGTTTAGACACTGTTTCTAGACTCTTCCTCACTTACAGGCAGTTTAGACACTGTTTCTAGACTCTTCCTCACTTACAGGCAGTTTAGACACTCTGTTTCTAGACTCTTCCTCACTTACAGGCAGTTTAGACACTCTGTTTCTAGACTCTTCCTCACTTACAGGCAGTTTAGACACTGTTTCTAGACTCCTTCACTTACAGGCAGTTTAGACACTCTGTTTCTAGACTTAGCATCGCTTACAAGCAGTTGCAAATAAGGCTTTACTTACTTTCTAGCAGTGTTAGGCTCACTCGAATCAGACTCTGTCATGGTAGTGTATCTTCTTGCAGATATGATGGTGCATTTTCTTGCAGATAAATGTTTGTAGCATTTAACATGATAAAGTCATACAGTATTTTCTGCAGGTTATATTTGTCTGGTTAGCAGAAATCCTTGCTTGTCTCTCTTGCATTTATTTAATGAATCTGTGCTATCTTGTCCATTCCCAGGCTCTATTCTGAGGCTAAAGCGGCAGTCATGGACTATCAGCTGACCAAACAAGCTCTTATCACAGCCTTCCAGCAGGCAAATCTTGGCCACTGGGTAAACAAACCACATGAACATGATGAGTTTGTCCTGGCAGAATAAAGCAAACTTGATGCCTTCACTCTCATTGGCTTCTACTGCAGTAATTAGCGTGAGAAATGAGTACTCTAGATGTAATGATTGAACATGAAATTATTTTTAATGATTGTGTTTTCACATGAATGAAATATAAAGTGAGGAAACTTCTTTAGTTGGCAGGTCAGATTGTGATGAGGAGCATAGTGTGTGAGCTGAATTTTTTTTTTTTAACTAATTCTTGGAAGTAAGATATATCCCTTGTCACAGTGTTGTATGATGCAGGAATGTGAATTTAGGTCAACAGTGAGGGCATACATTAAAATCATCATGTTAGAAATACAATATGTCTGAGACAAGGTAGACTAGAAGAGTTTTAGAAAAAGTAGACAATTCAAGACTTGTACAGGCCAAAGCTTGACATCAAAATCTTGACAGTTTGGGGGAAATGCACATGTATAATGAGAGAAAAAGTTAGTAAATCTATGAGTGAGTCGACCAGCTTGATAGAGAGGATAAGCTTTTGTATATTGGCGAGAGGTTTGCTCACTCACAGACTGTACACATCATTGCTTTTAGTCATTGTCTTTTAACTTTTCCTTCTCCCACTTGGTTCAGAGTATAGGGATTTGATGATTGTTTGAGATTGTTGAGACAGTTCCACTTGGTTCAGAGTATAGGGATTTGATGATTGTTTGAGATTGTTGAGACAGTCCCACTTGGTTCAGAGTATAAAGATTTGATGATTGTTTGAGATTGTTGAGACAGTCCCACTTGGTTCAGAGTATAGAGATTTGATGATTGTTTGAGATTGTTGAGACAGTCCCACTTGGTTCAGAGTATAGGGATTTGATGATTGTTTGAGATTGTTAAGACAGTCCCAACTTGGTTCAGAGTATAAGGATTTGATGATTGAGTTTATATTTTATGTTGTATGGGACTTAAATCTGTTTTTGTTATGTGTAACTATGACACATGCCTGTCAGAGACCTCCAGACAAGATGTCAGATTTGCTGCATGTTTTTATATACATGTTGTCAGATCTGCAGAATGTTTTATAAACATCAATTCAGCTGTTTTTAAGACTATAAGCATGCATTTTTTAAACATCAGTTATTTGTGTTTCAGTATCTTCCCGTTACATATTTCATTTGGTGTCTTGCTATTCACATAACACAGTTTACATTTGCCTTTCAGATTTAGAGCTTATTTTTTCACCATCAGCTTTTCTGCTGTGTATTTTTCCATCAGGTCAGCAAAAAGTAAGAGAGAGCAGCTCAATGTTTCCTTCAGTTTTCATGAGTGATTGAAACACATTTTATGTAATCTTACAAGTGGCATTTGTTACGTGTTGAATATTATGATGAAAGTTCTTTAGTTTTCTGAGCTTTAACTGTGTTGATGATGATGGTCATGTGTGACAAGTCGACTGAAACATTTTCTTTGAGACTCGGGGCCTGTCAACTGAAGTTTAGAGTTCTTCATAACAGAAAATCCTGAGAAATCATTTATCTAGCTCCATCGTTTGGATGTGATTGTAGAAGTTTGACTGCTAACTAAGACAAGAAAACTTGTAATTTATTTTTTTTAAGATGACTGTTATTTCTTTTGTGTTCAGTTAACCTGGTCATTCTGTAACCAGTGGTTATGTTTAGAGAGACTATACCAGTAAGTGGTTATAATAACCTGGTCATTCTGTAACCAGTGGTTATGTTTAGAGAGACTATACCAGTAAGTGGTTACAGTAACAGGTCATTCTGTAACCAGTGGTTATGTTTAGAGAGACTATACCAGTAAGTGGTTACAGTAACAGGTCATTCTGTAACCAGTGGTTATGTTTAGAGAGACTATACCAGTAAGTGGTTACAGTAACAGGTCATTCTGTAACCAGTGGTTATGTTTAGAGAGACTATACCAGTAAGTGGTTACAGTAACCTGGTCATTCTGTAACCAGTGGTTATGTTTAGAGAATCTATACCAGTAAGTGGTAACAGTAACCTGGTGAGAGCAGAAAGTTACCCTCTTTGTCTCCTCGGAGGAGCAGAACATGGACAAAATATTTCTGCACACAAGCTATTTCATAGACAGACAAGACAAAGTGATAAACTGAAACAAAACAAAAAAAAACATCTACAAAGTAGAAGAACCAGAAAGCAGGCATGTTGGAGACGGCAACATCTACAAAGTAGAAGAACCAGAAAGCAGGCATGTTGGAGACGGCAACATCTACAAAGTAGAAGAACCAGAAAGCAGGCATGTTGGAGACGGCAACATCTACAAAGTAGAAGAACCAGAAAGCAGGCACGTTGGAGACGGCAACATCTACAAAGTAGAAGAACCAGAAAGCAGGCACGTTGGAGACGGCAACATCTACAAAATACACAACTCATGTACAACATTTTAATAATTTTTTTATTTGTCATTTCATTTTCATTAAAAAAAAAGTGTTTTAATATAACCTCCTGTGTTATCTCTCTCTCTCTCACACACACACACACACTGGTACAAGTTTATGTACAAGGAGAAGGCATTTGCACCAAATAAAAAAAAAACACAAAAGGCAAATTTTGTAATAAAATTATTAACTGGTGAAAATAAAAAAAAAATTCCAGGAGAACCAGAGACAAGTAATGTTTGTCAAAACTGAAATGTGGAATGACAAATGTTTGGGTGGGTGAGAGAAGAGGCCATGCTGATCTTTCTCTCCGTACACAGTTTATGTGCTCACGTTTCAGTTCTTCCAATGGGAAAATGTGCACACCCCAAGTCAGACGAGATGTGACCTACCACACACAAGCTGAAACAAATCAACACTAGTCAAAGAAGATCAAACTTTGCTGTATATTATAAATAAAATCAAGATCAAGCACAACAGTTTGTGAATTACAAACACCGGATAACAAACAAATGATGTTTGGCCATTTTTTAAATCTGAGAATCTTGACAGCATAACATGATGATGACATGGAGGGAACAAAAATAAACTGCCGCAATAACCTGTCAATTTATTAACAAAATAACGTGACATTGGGCACAGTCAAATAACCCACAATTCATCCATCATCTGCCTAGGCAGCCCCAGAAACTACAGAGACAGTCATATCAACTTTACACAGCTATTTACAAATCCTGTCACACAAAATCTTTAGCCTGGCCTGTCTGATGTTTGTGGTCAAAATATTTCAGAAACCTTAAGCAATCTACTTCCCACCAGCTCTGACCCTTTTCTTATCAATCATTTCATATATCCACCCAACCATAGACAACCTGATATCTCTATAACTCTTTCCATGATTTTCTGAACCTTCATGTTTGTCATTAGCCACCCAAAAACTGCCAGACTTCCTTCATTAAGTGCTTGCCATGTTTCTCAGTCTGATGTGCTCCTTATTTAGTTTGTCTTGGCAAATATCACTAAGAATATTCTGAAATAAAACACAAAACCTACAACACAGAGTACCTGCATCTCTCCTGATATATACATATATATATATACATACAATAATAAACACTGAGATAGTGAAGTTTCCTCACTTTACAAAAAGAAAGCACTTAGTGCCACAAGAATGTCAACAAAATAAGCAAATACAACTTATTCTTGATGGCATTATACATTTCACTTGGATATGTCACACCCTCCAACAGAATGCAAAGTCTACAAATATAAACACATTCTGAGGCAACTCTGCCAGGCAAAACCCTACTATATCTCTGAGCAAGCCGAGCTGCCTGAGTGATACATGAGGCTTGTCAAGACAACAGACTAAAGGACAGCCAGCGGAAAAATGCAGCACCCCCAGAAATGTCCTGAAACAGATGAGCAAAATGTCATCTTCCTAGTTGTGTATAAGCTGACAGACTTCACTGGCCACACACAACCAGGTTGCCGCCAAAATGACATCTTACACTCCATAAAGTGACAGATCTTCAACCTAAATCATGAATTCTGCCATAAACTGGCCCTACAAATTGTCACTGCTGTAAATCTGTAGAAAGTTGATGAGATTTGAGCAGGCACTCCAACATCTGCATAGGGAAGTAGACATCTGGTTTGTTGTTAAAAACAAGCATATATGTTCTATTTAAAGTCACAGACTTTAGACAGTTCACATGCATTATTCTTTACAAGCATAACACAGGAAAGAACATTTGCCGCTGAAAAAGGTGTAAAGATTTCCAGACACAAAATATTGGTTACCTTCTGTGATTTTCACCTTATATGACAAGTCACTCTGACCATATGTGTCATCATAATTATGAGCGTACGGTCACATAATGCTCGACAACTATATGTAAAAAAACATGCAGTCATTTCAGCACAAACCAGACAACTAAGAAAATGTTCCGACTACCAACAGCCTGTCTTGTGGTTTGTGAAATATTTTCATCTGCCTTGGGGCCGCTCTGGCCGTCACGGCCAGCTCTCTCCTGCAAGAATCCTCGGACCAAAATTATAAAGTTGGTGGAGAAGGTGGGGGTGGGGGAGGTGACACCTGAGGTGGGGGACCTTTCGGCAGTGGCGGTCTCTTGCTCGTTTCTGCCCGATGCTGAGCCATAATCTGATGGAATCTTTCGTGGTGTGCGGGTACCACATCCGCTGTGGGTGTGACCGGGGAGTGGAAGTGGCTGGGATCATCGTCGTCGTCATCAAATATATTGTGTGGCATGGCAGAGGAAAAGGCGTCGTTTATGCTGAAGCCACTGTTCTGCTGCTGAAGGGTTCGAGATGAGCTGTTGCTGGATGTAAAGTCTGAGTAACCAGTCAGATGGTGGTTTATGTCAACCCCCGGAACTGGGTATGTGTCTGACCTTGAGGCTTTTGAAGGTCGTTCATCATGGTAGTCCATCGATGACGCCGAGCGTTTGCTGGAGGACCTTCCCTCATGACGAGATCGTTCGTGCTTCGAATGTTTCTTGCTCTTACTATGGTGATGACTTCGATGGTGGCCATGATGGTGTGAGCGGTGGCTAGAATCACGCTCTCCATTGTAACCATTTGAGCCCAGCTCATTCTCCCGTCTGCTGTAGCCTGGAGCATGTTCCGGCTTGGGAACAGTCAGTCGGATCTTGAGCCTCTCAGATTTCTGCTCGGAGTCGCATGACGACGGTGGGGTGTCGTCTACGATTTCACCTTCTTCTCGAGGAGTGCTAGACCTGGATGAGGCAAGCCCGCTTGGGCCTGCCTCTCCTTCAGATCCGCCACCGGTCTCTGAGCGAAGAGGTTTGATCTTAATTTTCAGTCCAGTTTCTGGGTACTTCACATGGCGCTGCCCTGAGGAAGGATCACGTTTTACTCTGATTTTAATGCGAGGATTGTTAGGACTGTCTTGTGGCTTGCTGAAATTTACCAGATCAGAGCTGGACAAACTCTGCCTCATGTCTGGTTCTGTGGGAGAACTCGTCACAGACTTGGAGTTAGATCCTTGAGTGAAAGTTTCCTCAACAGACTTGACTGCTGCACTGGCATCTTCCACCTGTGCATTCTGTTCTGCCGGCGTTTGAGATTTTGCGCTAGCACGTTCTCTGTACATGGTCAAAGAAAGTCTGGGGCCGGGATTTGTCTGAGCTTTTTTCTGAGAGTCAGGATTTGACTGTAACCTGGAAATATTGTCAGGTGAAGAACTGTTCAAGTTTGTGTCTGGAGCATCAGCAGCAGCTTGAACAAACTGGGATGCTTCAGTTACTGGCTCAGAGGGGCTGCTGTGTGCAGCATGATGTGTCATCTCACTTGCAAGCTGTGGCAGTTGCTGTTCACTTCTTGCCGGCTGAGCTCTGCCGGCCGAGCTACGCTTGGCATCCACGGGCACATCTGAACGCCGGTCTGAACGTACATGACTATGCCGAGATGTTTCTTGGGGCCTCATTTGCTCATACGTACGTGACATGTCACGAGGTCTGGAAGGGTCATAGACTTTCGTTGTCTCAGAATGAGAACGGGATGGGTCATGTGGGTGGGGCTGTTCTTGCTGGGATCTCACCTGATCATGGCCTGGTCTAGATGATGACTGATGACCTACAGGATGAGGTGGTAGCTGTCCCAAATGTGGAGCAGTGGGTGGTCTGGCACCTTGATTTGCTGGGACAGGTGGCTGGGACAATTTGGATGATGGTCGACTACCACCGCTTGCTGGAACCCCTTGGTGTGACTGGCCACTACCCGGAGGATATGTACGATGCTGCTGATGTTGATGATGGTGCTGCGTCACTCCAGAAGATGGCTGTGGCGGCCGCATGTGAGCAGCACCACCTGATGGATGAGATCTGGAATGAGATGTCTGGAGAGTGGCATCTTGTGCTGTGCCCTCACCGGATCCTGGTTTGTTGTTAGGGCTGATCTTAAGCTCACTCTGAGATGGCTGCGGCCCAACCGCTCGAACCGAGCTTAGGGACTGCTGGGACTCTGAATTCTGGGATGTGGGCAGGGATGATGTCGCAACTGGGTGGGTGGGTCGAGTTGGGTAGCTCTGGGACATGGCTGATGTTGGCTGTGGTATACTGCCCAAAGTTGCTGCTGGTGCACTGGATAATGCTGGGGCTACCGGTGCAGGCTGACCTTGCCGACCTCCTTGTGGTGCAGATGCAGATGATGCCCCAGGTCCTCTAGCTGGCCCAGGCATGGCACGATTATTATTTGCCCTGGATATCTGCAGATCAAAGACAACTTTTTAGCTATCTAGGCAATAAAACATACTTATATAACATACCTATATAAAGTCTCAGCAAACTGTTTCCTATTTAATCTCCCATCTTCATTTATATTCATTTATATTTCATAATGAAAAAAATATTTTTCAATAATTAACTTCTGAAAATGAACAGAAAAATAAGTTAATCTACCTAAATTATACCAAAAAATGTTTGTGAAAAGGGACGTAAAGTGACCACTTGGAAGCCGAGTACCTCAAATTTTCTTACTAGAAACAAGCTCATGCTATAGCAGCATGGAAGATAGAAACAAGCTCATTCTATAGCAGCATGGAGGATAGAAACAAGCTCGTGCTATAGCAGCATGGAGGATAGAAACAAGCTCATGCTATAGCAGCATGGAGGATAGAAACAAGCTCATGCTATAACAGCATGGAGGACATCATGTTTAGATAGTTCCTCAAATTTTTTTGTTTGCTTCTTAGAAGCAAGCTCATACTATGACAGCCCGGAGGACAAAGTGGTGGAGTTTACAGAGAAACCTGGCATTGCAACACGATGAAAGGTAACTGTTTCATTGTCTCATGCATGCCCCATGAAAACTGGGAAAGCCATGACAGCCATCATCATCTATCATGACCTCTTCCACAGAGACCCTGTAAAGACATGACCTGTCACACAAAATGTGGGACATCAGCATCAAATATTAAATATTCTTACTGCCTGGTAATTTGGTCAAACAGCAACTTACCCTTGCCAAATTGGACATCCAGGAGGGGAGTAGAGGACATTCTTTGATGAGCTGAAGGAACTCCTCAGAAACAGCTGTGAAAACAACAAGAAAACAACGCATGTTGAAGACAATGCAAGATTAAACAGGGATTTTCACAGATTTCCTTCACAACAAACACAGGCATATCAAAAAATAAAAACAGAAAGATCACATCCAGGTACGAGATCTTTGATTCAACCAATTTCCACTATCACTTCTTCCAGGTATCCACTGAGAATTTCTGATAAATGATCTCTGTGCTAGAGAAATTTCAATAAGTTGACCAGCGTTCGGTCAGTAATACATTTGTTCTCTAAATACTGTATATCAGCCGATTTCAATGTCAAAATGAGTAGACCTAATGGTAGAGAAACATGCCCATAATTTTTTTTCAAGACATGTCAATGTTGTAGTTATGTCAAATAAAGTTACGATATGAAATTATTCACAATAGTGACAGATGTGTAACATTCTATATACAGAGTTCACCTCACTGTCAAGAAATATGAGAAGGAAAATGTTTAGAATGTACTGGACTGAATCAAAATTTCTTCATGTTTTTGAAGCTTTTCACTGCTGCACAAAACCAAGCAACATAATATAAACCTAGCAGTGTTCCTGTCTCATGAGTGATCTGAAAAAGAAGATGGACATATGTCGGTCATGTGATGAGAAGAAACAATCAGAGAATCCCCAAACAAGCTATCAAGTGGAACATAACAGGCCGAAGAAAAAGAGGTTGACCACAAGAAACTCTAAAGAGGACATTGTTATGAGAAGCCAATTCAGTCGGCATAACATCCCTTGATGAGATTGAAAAACTCACCACAGACAGGAAATCTTGTCGAACTATCATGCGGGCCCTAAGTGACGTTTAGCAGCACGGGAAGGATGCAAGATTAAGTGTTAACAATGTAACTCTTCAAAATACAGTCAGTAACTTTCAATGGTCTTCTGTCATTGCTCAACCAAAGGGAGGAGACTAAGAAATCTCTCACACAGGCTTCAACTTCTTCCAGTGAACTGAATTTCTGCTCTTGAAGGAAGTGTGGCACTTGTGGAATAGAAGGTAGTCAGAGGGTGCAACGTCAGGACTGTACGGTGAACTGGACAGAATTCCACAGGCTGCACATGGACCATGTTGGAAGTATGCACTGGCGCACTGCCACGCCGGAGAAGCACCCACTTCCTGTTGCTAAGTGCTGTGTATCAGGTGTGCAAAACATACAGTTGGTCAGTATACAGATTTCTGTCCATTTTCTCGAATTGGCCTCGTCTGACAACAGTCTCTGCCACCAGCCCCGCCTGGAGCCACTGGTTACCTATGCTGGCGTACCACAGGAAAATCCACATCCCCAGTGACAAGGTGGCAGAGAAAACTTGTCAGTGAGTTTGTCAACAGCTGGCGACAGACATCAACACATCTCTGCATTTGCCAGAGAGTGACATCATGGGGGACACATCCAGGCTGCCCGCTGTTGGAATTCATGGAGGTTTTGAGAAGGGCCCAGCTGGGTGACAAGTGTCGAGTACTTGTCCTGGGATCATTTTCAACAGCTTGGTGCAGGGCCTCATCGCTGGCATTTGATAGGCTTGTCTTTGATGTCAGCGTTTCCAGACCTGAACCTTTGGGACCATTTCTTTGCAGCCCCATCATCGACCGTTATTCCTTTACACGGAGCAAATTTCATGGCCAGCTGCAGGTGTTCAGCCCTTTCCTCCAACGTCTCAGGAGGACATGAACAATGACCTTGCTGTCCACCATACTTTCTTCTGCTGATCACTTATCTTGTGATTCATAGGCTAAAAATGGGTATGCACATTTTCAGAATGAGCAACACAACATCAGCATGACAATGCAAATGCCAATACACCATACAAAATGGGAATCTTGACAGAAAATAGGATTTTGGAAAAACGTGATGAATTTTTGACTCGCCATAACAGTCTTCAACAGCATGTCTAAACATTACAGAAACACAGCAAAAAGTTTAGTTACATTTTACTCTGATGTTGGACATACTGACAGTCATAAGCCACTAAAATCTAACACAGAAATCTATACTAGAGGATAAAGACAAGGCAACAGAAATCTATACTATATTAGATGGTAAGGCCAAGCCAAAAGAAATCTATACTACAGTAAAGACAAGGCATCAGAAAACTATACCAGAGGATAAAGATAAAGCCAAGACAACAGGAAAGACTGGAGGAGGAGATAAAAAGACAAAGACAATAGCATGGCATGGAACATTAACAAGATAGCACAGAGATCCACTAACCACAAGCTATACTAACAATATGGCACAAAATGCTGAAGACCTACTCAAGGCAAAAAGCACAAAAACAGAGAAGAAAAGTTATTTCTGTGCTCACTTTGAGCGAAAGGTATATAAAACAAACATTTTCAATGTCTCACCTTCAACTTCAGCGAAGTCAGTGCTAGGTACAATCACTTGGTACCACTTCACATTGGAGTCCTTCATTGGCTCAAACTGAGGAAAGATAAGAGCCAAATGTTACAAGTAAGCGAGTTAAATATCCACTCGATAGCACAAGATACACACAATCTTACCTCAAAACAACTGGTTTTCAGGTAAGACAACTAAAAATTACTTAGGTATCACAGATTTGTGAAAATTTTAAAAATTCACTTCTTTTCAAGATTAAAATTCTAAAACTGAAATGCTGAGCAACTCCTTTACCCATTAGATACCAAGCTGATAGGACAGTCAGTTTCATTTTCTCTGGCCTGTGCTGACTACAATCAGTTCTGTTCTCTCAACTTTCTCTGGCCTGTGCTGACTACAATCAGTTCTATTCTCTCAACTTTCTCTGGCCTGTGCTGACTGCAATCAGTTCTGTTCTCTCAACTTTCTCTCGCCTGTGCTGACTGCAATCAGTTCTGTCTCTCAACTTTCTCTGGCCTGTGCTGACTACAATCAGTTCTGTTCTCTCAACTTTCTCTGGCCTGTGCTGACTGCAATCAGTTCTGTTCTCTCAACTTTCTCTGGCCTGTGCTGACTGCAATCAGTTCTGTTCTCTCAACTTTCTCTGGCCTGTGCTGACTGTAATCAGTTCTGTTTCTCAACTTTCTCTGGCCTGTGCTGACTGTAATCAGTTCTGTCTCTCAACTTTCTCTGGCCTGTGCTGACTGCAATCAGTTCTGTTCTCTCAACTTTCTCTGGCCTGTGCTGACTGCAATCAGTTCTGTTCTCTCAACTTTCTCTGGCCTGTGCTGACTGTAATCAGTTCTGTTCTCTCAACTTTCTCTGGAATGTGCTGACTGCAATCTTATATTTTCTTGGATGTTTATCATTAACATTTTCTTCCTATCTCCTCAAAGTCTCCTGTGATTATCAGATTGTTTCTCTCATCATGTCATGTTGAAATATCTTATCCTTAAATTTTAATGAACCTTCATAGTTGTACATAGATGTATATGAAAGTATCACTAAAATCTCTTGGTTTAAAAGCAAAGATTTTAATGTCAACAGAACAAAGCCATCATTACCAAGTGCCATCACAACACCCAAATAAAAGATTTCTTATACTTTTTTATAGTCAATAAGTTTTCATGTCAGTGCCCAAGCTATTCATTTTATTATTCGTTTTCATGTCTTCTTTGTCTGTATATACTGTCTTCTTTGTCTGTATATACTGTCTACCGTGTATGTATATACTGTTGTCTTTGTCTGTATATACTGTCTTCTTTGTCTGTATATACTGTCTTCTTTGTCTGTATATACTGTCTTCTTTGTCTGTATATACTGTCTTCTTTGTCTGTATATACTGTCTACCGTGTATGTATATACTGTTGTCTTTGTCTGTATATACTGTCTTCTTGACTGTCTTTGAAAGAAGAAAACTTACCCGCACATAGTGAGCTTTAGAAGCGATATTGAGGCACATGGTGGCTATAGTTTCTGGCTTGTACTTCAGACAGAGCATCGTCAGCTGTGAACTGCGGAAACAACACAAAAGTTATGAACTTTCCACCACCCAGGACATCAATTCAACTAAATAATTCACATCATTTATAAACAATGCTCTATCCTCTAGTCATTTAAATAATCATTTTATCAGAAACATACGGCTCTCTCAGACTCACAAGCTGCAGACAGGATCAATACAAGGAACTCAAATGTTTAGATAACAACTTGTAAAGATATTCTCAGACATGAGCTTACACCACTTAAGGAGAAACAAGAATGTTTTACTTCAAACTACAGTAAGTGCATTTTTAACAGCAGCAGAAAGAATCATTCAAAATTTGGGACATTTTTCCAACCATGGCACCACTAAGAGTATAGCACTTTTCTAACCATGGCACCACTGAGAGTATTTCTAACCATGGCGCCAATGAGAGTATAGCACTTTTCTAACCATGGCACCACTGAGAGTATAGCACTTTTCTAACCATGGCGCCACTGAGAGTATAGCACTTTTCTAACCATGGTGCCACTAAGAGTATAGCTCTTTTCTAACCATGGCACCACTGAGAGTATAGCACTTTTCTAACCATGGCACCACTGAGAGTATAGCACTTTTCTTACCATGGCACCACTGAAAGTATAGCACTTTTCTAACCATGGCACCACTGACAGTATAGCACTTTTCTAACCATGGCACCACTGACAGTATAGCACTTTTCTAACCATGGCACCACTGAGAGTATAGCACTTTTCTAACCATGGTGCCACTGAGAGATATGGAGAGAATAAAACCTGAAGAAAAATCTCGAAGAAACTTTAGTGCATATATTTTACAGCCTAATAACTGATGCAAGTGTTCATCACTTTCTGTTCCTACAATCATCATCATAATTATCATCATCATCATCAAATAAACGAGTTAGCTGAACAGAGATTTATTCTCCCAAGACAAAAGCACAAACAAACCCAGTGGTAGGGGAATGACACTACATCTAAAAACAGTTACAAGAAAATACAAAAGTAGACAAACTACCAAACATGCCTACCTTGCTGTAGCCAGGTTATATGCATACTGGCTAATGTCTTTGATATTTTCAGCTGAAAGGGAAACAGAAATGAAGTACATTCAGTAAAGCTGTTAACAAGCATCACTGGAAGAGTCTCACTTCTGTGAGAGACAACATGAAGACTTTATATTCAACATCACAGTCAAGATAATAGTGAACTTACAGTACATGCTGTTAATATTTTCAACATGGCTTCAAAAGTTGTTCACATTTTCAACATGGCTTCAAAAGTTGTTCACATTTTCAACATGGCTTCAAGTGTTGTTTGCATTTTCAACATGGCTTCAAGTGTTGTTTGCATTTTCAACATGGCTTCAAGTATTGTTTGCATTTTCAACATGGCTTCAAGTGTTGTTAGCATTTTCAACATGGCTTCAAGTGTTGTTCGCATTTTCAACATGGCTTCAAGTGTTGTTCGCATTTTCAACATGGCTTCAAGTGTTGTTCACATTTTCAAAATGGCTTCAAGTGTTGTTCACATTTTCAACATGGCTTAAAGTCAGCCCAGTTTTCAGTTCTCCCTGTGACATGGTTATGACATCAAATGTTATCTTCTCCCTGTGACATGGTTATGACTATATCACCCCTAATTGCTGACCTTATGACTATATCACCCCTACTTGCTGACCCTATATCACACCTACTTGCTGACCCTATGACTATATCACCCCTACTTGCTGACCCTATGACTATATCACCCCTACTTGCTGTCCCTATGACTATATCACACCTACTTGCTGTCCCTATGACTACATTACATCTACTTGCCATCAGTGTAACCGCATTACTTCTACATGTTGTTACAGCGACTACATTATATCTACTTGCTGCCCAAGTGACCACATTATATCCACTTGCTGTCTCTAACAATCTCAAATATGAGTAATTTCAGACAGTATGAAATGATGATGATTACTCTTGAAATTTATCTCAGAAAAGATATTAAAAATTCATTATGCAAAACAATGGATAAAACTTCAACAGGGATTTCAAAACTCATCACAGTGAAGCAACCAAACTATGCACACAGTCAACAAAATTATAAACACAACATATTTTCATTTCTCCGATCCTGCAGCCATTTGAACTTGTGCTCACTCAAAGCGATGGCAAAGTATCTGCTGGTTTATGTGTTTTCAATGACTGGCTGTTGAGGCATGTACTCCTATCATAAATCTCTGAGAAGTGGACATCCTAGGAGTTTGTGGTATCTTTCACATTTGTGTCAGTTATGTAAACTGCTCTGCCTGTGTTTCCTACTACCCATTCATTCAGCCATTCTTCCTTTTTGTGATTAGTTATTATTTGTTCTATTGTTTGTAATGACGTTGGATTGTTGGGCTGGTTCCCTGTTGAGCCTCTTTTTTGTTAGCGTTATCTGCCTTCTCATTTCCTTGGTACCTACTGCGGTGTTATTTTAATACCGTGTGTTTCTATTAGGGTTGATCTTATGAGCTGCTGATTAACATTTCTTGTCTTTCCAGTTAGAGTGATCTAATGCTTCCTATACTGATCTAGCATCAGTGAAGATGACAGCATTCTTGGTTTTCAGAACATGATAACAAATATAAATGTAACAAAAATAATGAATACTACAACACAAAAGTAGCAAAACAAAAACCATTTAAAAAAAAAAAAAAGGCCAATCACTGAAGCCAGCAAACTACGAATGCACTGTAAGAAAATATAAAGCACACACAAACAGAAAACCTGACTTACCACCCAACAAAGCACACATCCGTATAACATAATTATGTGGATGTACAATCTGCAGCTGAAAACCTGTGAAGCACAAGATAAAGAAAAAAATATGTCAAAAACATGATGATTAAAAAACTTTTACATTTAAATATAGCATTCAGTTTCACTTAAAAATGAAAAAAAAAATGTGGCTCTTTAAAGTAAATAAAGCAGAATGGAATAAAGGTGAGAAAACAAACTGAAGCTAGATCAGATATTTCTGTAAACAATAAATAAATAAATCTGAAGAGAAAGCATTCAAATAAGCACTTATGTTGTTGTTAGGGCATATAATTGTTCAGACTAATGCCATTTTTTACAACAAAACCTTCAGCACTGTCCTCTAGCTTGACAGTAACATCTGCTACTCCAACTCAGTTTTTTGCTTTGATATCATATCATCTTCCTACATCCATTTTGTTCATGCTGGCTCTAATCATCCTCCAATTTTCTTTTGTCAAGGTCTGATCCTGACTTTCAGTAGAAAGAAAAAATTCTTCCAGTTATTCTCTGTTCAGTGTCGGTGCAGGCAGTATTTTATAAGCTTTGCTTGTCTCTTATACAGTGAGCAGCCTTGTACACTGTTTCAGTCTCATCACCTAGAGTGGAGTGCAGCAGACACTAGAGAGGAATATTTCTTCATTGTGGTAGTCAGTTCTTCTCCTGTAAAACTTGCTCAGCTGAAAACAACAAATTGCTCTGCATGTGGTAAATGCTGTATACAAGGAGTTTACAACAAAATAAACTGTAACTAATAATAAAGAATGTGCTTCAGCTAAGACACAGAAAACAGACATCTTCTTCATCTTGTTTATTTTGTGATGTTTCAACAGATATCACTTTTAAGATAAGTGAAGACATCTTGGTTCAGTCCAGAAAAAGAAGTTGCCAAGGGCAAAACATGAAAAGATACAGGTATTTAACATGAGAAGATACAGGTATTTAATATGAGAAGATACAGGTATTTAATATGAGAAGATACAGGCATTTAATATGAGAAGATACAGGCATTTAATAGGAAAAGATACCAAGGAATATTGGTCAGTACAGTGTCTTTTTTTAGAATATTACAAAGCACATGAAAACAACACAACAGCTGCTGATATTTGACAAGCAGTTTGTGTGTAACCCTGTACAACTCCCACCACCACCTCTGTCTACACAGCCCAAGGTTTGTCAAAACACTCAGCCAAACTGGGCACAGAAGGTTAGCATGTGAGATCAGAGTTAAGTGAAGAGCTCAACCTACCGATAACTGCGTAGATTTCTGTCTCGCACTCAAGGACAAGCTTCTTCATCTCCAGGTAAGCCTGTGAGATAAAGAGAAGCCCACACATTACAAGTGAAGCTTCTTTATCATTTTCTCCATTTCTATTTTCACTCAGTCCACAGTAGAGTCACAGACACAAATATGTGCAGCCCTTCCAATGCCTGCCACTTATAAGCCTGCAAGTGCTGTTACAGCAAACAAAACCCTACAAAGTCTATCATCTGCAAACTCAATGATCTGCTGCAGAATTAAAGACCTCCTTTGATTCATGCCAGAGCATGGCAAAGTTTCCTCAAAGGCAAGATGCTATTTTCTTTGGACGTAAGAGCAATCTTTGTTCATGTTGCTTATAAAGTTCCAAAGTAAGGACGTGGCTCATGTTCTAAACTTAGCCTGGGGGGGGGACCACCTGGAACTGCAGATCCATGAATGTTAAACTCTGCGGACAGCATTGACACTGACTCTGTGAGATGCCATAATTTACAAAGCAAAGAGGAAAATCTGCACTGATCACAAGATACTCTGCTGATGCCTGTACTGCTAGTATACTTTTCAGGCTATCATCAGTACAATCATGATTTTGAGGGAGATAACCAGTCATATTAACATTTCTATTTCCAAAAATTTGCTACAGTTCATCTGTTATCTGACATGTAAGGCAGGTTGTCTAGATGCTTAAATCCTGCCCTTATGCATCTGTCCAAGTCCTGTCTTATTTCATCTCTTGACACTATCTGTCAACTATATTTCTGCCAGCATTTCCTTGCTCCATCTCTTGACACTATCTGTCAACTATATTTCTGCCAGCATTTCCTTGATACATCTCTTGACACTTTCTGTCAACTATATTTCTGCCAGCATTTCCTTGATACATCTCTTGACACTATCTGTCAACTATATTTCTGCCAGCATTTCCTTGATACATCTCTTGACACTTTCTGCCAACTATATTTCTGCCAGCAATTTCCTTGGTCCATCTCTTGACACTTTCTGCCAACTATATTTCTGCCAGCATTTCCTTGGTCCATCTCTTGACACTTTCTGCCAACTATATTTCTGCCAGCATTTCCTTTCTTCATACTTTCTGCCAATATTTCCTTGGTCCATCTCTTGATACTTTCTGCCAACTATATTTCTGCCAGCATTTCCTTTCTTGATACTTTCTGCCAACTATATTTCTGCCAGCATTTCCTTATTCCATCTCTTGACACTATCTGCCAATTATATTTCTGTCAGTATTTCCTTGGTCCATCTCTTGATACTTTCTGCCAACTATATTTCTGCCAGCATTTCCTTATTCCATCTCTTGACGCTATCTGCCAACTATATTTCTGCCAGTATTTCCTTGTTCCATCTATTTTTCTGTCATGTTCATCCCTTTTTTCCTCTCAATGTTTCTGTCCATTCAACAGTATTCCATCATACGAGGGGTGACTGGTAAGTTCTTGGCATGAGGTACAAATACTTGAAACACACAATTGATATTGCTGAAGTAGTACTACTGAAGTGGTATGGGGTGGCAGAAATTGAGAAAATGGATAAAATTTCTCATCGAAGGAGATCCATGAAGATATGGTAGAAACTCTACAGGAGAGTGCCCCTTCTTACAGCACAGTGAAGAAATGGGCAGCTCAATTCAAACATGGAAGGGAGAGTCTGGAAGATGATCCCCATCCAGGAAGACCAAGAACGGTAACCACCGATGAAACCACAGGCAGAATCCATGATACTGGAGGATCAACAACTAACTAAGCGGCACATTCCTACTGAGTTGAGCGTCTCCCAAGAATGTGTTCATGCCATTATTCACAATGATCTTCAAATGACAACGGTCTCTGCTCAATGGGTTCCGAAACTTCTTGGAGCTGATCACATGTGACAGCGTCTCAACATGTCAAGACACAATCTTGGCCATTTTTCTGCACATCCTGAAAAGTTTCCTCAGCAATGAGACTAATGAGAGACTTGGGTTCATCATTTTCAACTAGAAACCAAAGAACAGTCAAAGCAGTGGAAACATCATGGATCCTCACCTCCAAAGAAAGCAAGGGTGGTTCTGTGTGCGGGTAAAGTGATGGCAAATAATCCGTTGTACCTTATGGCGAGAACTTATCAATCACCTCTCGTACCTCCTGATATGGCCATAGTAATTCCTGGTCCTGTTTTTCTTTTTCTTCTTCAGTTTCATCTTATTCTATGCATCAGCTGAATGAGAACTTAGTTTCCTTGCTGACGTCCATGTTACTGCAGCAGAGACAGGTGAGTATTCAGCATCAAATACTTCTTAATTATAATACATGTGCTATTTGTCTGGAGGTAAAAACCTGCCTCATTCTACTGAACATGTACCTGGACTCCAGATTAAAGTCTATTCAATCACAGGCAACACTCCTGTAAATCTTGTATCCTGGCATCTAATGATGGTGACATATGTAAATGACAGACAATGAACTGGCTGCACATATTTAGATGACATTATGTCATATTTTATTCCAGGACTGCTGTGAGAGAAACATATTAACCATGCAAAATAATAACAATCATATATTGCTACCATATAACACTGATTTATTAAAATAAAGAAACTATTTAGCAAATGGAACAAATATATAAAATGTACAAAATCACGGCCAGCTATCTATGGCAAGTATGAAATGGTGTACTGCTTAATCAGGAAGAATGAAACTGTTCTAACTGTTAAATCTAGCACCACCCTTTGCTTGTTCTGAAACAGGTTTTAGGTCTTGCCAGATCTACGGCTCTGCTAACAAGACAAAGATGAACTTTATCCAGCTAACAAGACAAAGATGAACTTTATCCAAGTTCTTGAGGAAGCCTCATAGCTTCAATATCCTCCCAATTATGGGACTGAGTTTTGCTTCTTATCATAGTTCCCCTATATCCAGTGCCATATTTAGAGACAGCCAAGTGTGTGCAGAACATTGCACACTGGACATAGCTACAGAACGATATTTATAGTCTTCCCAGCACAAACATGTCAGACAGACAACAAATCAGTGTTACTGAAGCTCTGAAAACTTACATAAGAAACGATGACATCTGCAACAGTGTTGACAACAAAACTAGTCAAGATAAATCTAAACAAAATTTTTTAAATTTCAATTTTTATTTATGTTCCAAAAAAAGGACTGATCTAGAGGTACCACAAGTAATATTCTTACATAACAAACTGGACCAACGATATCAACTCGATACATTTCATATTCTGAAAACAGACAGTACCGAAGAAGTTAAAGTAAAACTAAAATGAAGATAAAAAGAAAACAAGCTGAGCAGGCGGGAGATGATTACAGGCACCGAAGGAGAACAGACAAGAACAACACTCCAGTTTAGTATGGTATCAATCAAAAATGCCTTGGATAATGAAGTATCTCCTCACAAATCTACAGTAAATTGTCAATCTTCCTAATACCACTGATACACCATTTCTGGAATTTTAAACAAAGGAACATGATCGAACCAAGAGAAGAACACAGACTTACCCCTGACTCTATATTGCAGTTAGTCTGGCACAATGCCTCCATCTTTGACCTCCACTGGCAATCCATTTCATACGTCAGGGGGTCAGACTTGTCAAGAAACTCTTTATTCCTGTTGTGACGTATAACCTCCACAGCAGTGCGGATCAAATGTTCCAGTTTACGGGCACTTTCTTCAACTTTACCACCAGCAAAGGCAAAGCCAATGGCAAGTTGCTGAAAAAAAAAAAAGCAGGTACAAGTGTGTAAAGGACATACTAATATGTAACAACAGCATACAAAAACAAAATATGTCATGAAAACTAAGGCTGAGGTGTCAGATACTGAGTCTTGCAGAGTCAAAGTCTGAGTTGCGATGTCAAACTCAGAGTCGTGGAGTCACAGCCAGTTGTTGAATTAAAGTCTGAGTTGTTGATGTAAAAACAATTACACGCGGAATCTAGCTGGCAGAAATGTACCATTTATCACAGAGACAGTGGAGAAAAACAGAGGCATTAGATCTGAATAGCTGGCCTACCAACTACATTGTCCAAACAAAAACAGGTCAAAAATGTCATCATTAACTCAAATCTTCCTACTTGGTACTTAACTGCTTGGTCATGATAACCCTGGAGCTAGAATGAAAACCATTTCTTCCCTGCATTCTGTTCTTGTGACCCAGATACATAGTCTATATACCAGTATACAAAAACTACAATATGACCAAAATAAGACAGGTGTAAGAAATTCTATCACAGATCTCACAGCACTCACTCTTTCTCTCTCTCTCTCTCTCTCTCTCCCTCCCACATTTGTTCCTGTCTTATACTTACCACTCTAGGGAAAGCCTTCACTGTCCGAAACATGAAAAATCTATGCATGAATATCACACTTGTGTTCACAGCCAGCTGAGTCCTGCAAAGAAACAGTTCACAAAATCTAACAATTGGCTTCCAAGGAGGGACATGTCTTATACTCTATAGAACACTTGCAAATCACCAATCACAAATGAAGTCTGACAACATCAAAGTCTGTTATGGTTTATTTTTATTCAGAAGTATCTAAGACTGACGTGGCAGATGAGATTATATAAAATATGTAAAACCAAAGCAGACTGAAAACCTTATCCTACCTTTCAAAACAATTCCCTGTAACTGGTTGCTAACATATTAGAGTCTGCCATTAGGATAGAGATTATAATGACTATCCTAGTGGTAGAGTCAGCATCTATGTCCTCTCTAGACTGTTAACAAAACCACTATAGCACAATCCTCATTTATTTGTTAGCACATATTCATAACAGCATTAACTGCCATATCAACAATATACGCTGACTTCTGATGCTATGTATGCTGTACACACTGTGCTCTCTCCAATTCATATTTTGTTCCAAAACAGAATTTCAATTAAATTATTTATGTTTTGCAACTGCAATTAAAACTCTTCTGTGCAGCACTTCTGTATGGTCTCTTCTCATATTATGGCACATAACAATAATGAAATGTTAACAATAAAATTAAAATAAGAAAAAACAACAGAATTTATTATCAGAAAATGTTGCTGTTCGTCCATCGTCTTCATGATGACCATAGAATCATCTTAGTCAAAGTAAGGAGAGGTGTGTCCGTGCGTGACCAACTAGTCCTATACGAGCTCTAAAAGTTTTGCCACACACAGAACATATATGTCCAGGTTCAGTTGTGGGTGCTTGTGCTGCCTTGGCTTTTCACACTGCTCGTTTGTGCTGGCCACTTTCAATTCTTGAGCGCTCTGCTCTCTTGAGTACCCAGGGTGGTTAAAGCCCTCCATGATGGGCGGACTCGTGCTACGACCTCCCATGAGTTTATGTCTATCCCGAAGGTTTGAGTGAGGTTTTGAGCATATCCTTGTAACGCTTTTTTCGCCCTCCAGCTTTCCATTGATCAGAAAATGTACTACGGTCAGCATGAGCAATTACTTATCTCCACCTTTTCAGTTCAGCTGAAATTTTCTGCCATCCTGTTTTCTCTGATCGGTCTCTCGTCCCTGCTGACAGCATTAAGGCCCCTCTTTCTCAAAACTTTCAAGGTTTTAAGTAAACTCCTACTTACATCCACTCCATCAAATTCATCATCTTCACATTTCTCCACGAATCCACATTTTTGTTCCCTTAAATGATCTTTGAAATACTGGTCATTTTCACTCCAACAGTGTAAGACAAATAAGAAATATAAATCTTTATTTTCTGCCAACACATGGGAGATTTCTTCTTTAAAATGTACTAAAAGCAAGCGAATGGGGAAAAGAAAAAAATGGAGCTTTCTGACAATGAAGTGTGAACGTTAATAAAAACTCATATACTTTAAAAACACTTATAAACAACAAAAGCACACATATACTTTAAAAACACTTATAAACATCACAAGCACACATGTACTTTTAATATAAGTATTAGAAACATTCATGGACTATAAACATTACAAACACTCATATACTTACAGGCCAGACTTGAGTCCAATTGTCTGGATCAACATGGCCTGTTTCTGCCTGAATGTCAACTCCTGCTCTAAGCTGACACCAGCCTGAACGCTCGGAGTGTTCTGCAGTTCCTCTTCTGTGAAGAGCCATCGAAAGCTCCGACTGGCTTCCTCCATTCTCTGTTTGAAAAAAAAAAGAAAAATAAAGATGAACAGAATTAAATTTTTCAAACATTCTTTAATGAAATAAGACTATAGATCTGGAAAAATGTTACATATATAATAGCATGCTCATTATAATAAATTTTCTGTTTCCACAATGCCTTTTTTCTACCAATTTTAAAAAGTGAGACTGACCTAAGAACCCTATATTTATCTATTTTCTCTCGGGCTTTCTTGCCTCCTGCCTTGTGAATGAAAGATTATTTAACACATTACACACTGAGTAAAGTTTCTTTTTTGTTTGTAGTAAACTATACCAAATGTGACACACGAAAGAAAGATACTGGCAGGGAAGTTACATGCAGGCAAACTGTGGTGAGCTGTAACAGATTTTGTAACACTATTTAGGGTCATCTTTCTAACTTATTCTCTCTAAATATACAAAATATGGAAGACTGATCACAAAAAAAAAACTAATCAATTATTTAAAACCCACAATATACTACATCTTTATTCCAATTAGTATCACTTGATAAACTTAGTTAAGAATATTTCCAGTATCTACCTGAGTGTTTCGCACGCACGCTTTAGTCTAACAGATTTACGACTAATATGCGATGCGACATTAGACAGAGAAACCGTGAGTGAAAAAATGATCGTTTGCTGTCAGAAACGGGGCAGACTGCAAGATTGGGCACACAGGCGAGACAGCATGGCCACCCACTTGGACATACCAATGGCCACCGTCCTTAGCATTTACGACGAGAACAACAGCTCTACTAATAAATCGTTGCGATCCATTTACGCAAACTAACAAGCCACTTATCTAGTCTGTATATGATTATATACAACACGGCTTTTAGTGTGATTAAAGAGACAAAGAACAAAGTAATGAACGGCTTTCACAACTTGTAGAAATGTGACAATCACTTTTACAAGATGGCGGAAAGTAATCGGCGCTAAATAAAAGACGAAGTTTCATTTGTTACTTGACCAAAATTGTGTTTGGTACAAAGTGAAAAAACTCGCTTGTTTTTAAATTGCAGAATAATAGCAGCTGATGCATCTTTGTTTTTAAATACTGAATTTTATATTTAATTTTAGATGAAATATATTTTCAAAAAATAGCACAATATAGATTAGTTTGTGCGAACCTAGAAGAGAGGGAGAATTCAACTAAATGTCTGCCAGTGCACGTTATCTCCCTTCATTAGATTTAAAATTCATTCATTCATTTGCATGTGCCTTACGGAACTTTGCCTCCCTAACAACACTCATGTAGGCCTCTCGGTTGTGATGCTTCTGATGCATCCATAGGTTTAAAATTCATTCGTTTATTCGCATGTCCCTTGCGGAACTTTGCCTCCCTAACAGCACTCCTGTAGGCCTCTGTTGTGAGTAAGATGGCCTGCTGCTGATGCATCCATTTGCAGATCATCAACGATCCATCTTCGCTTTGGTCTTCTTATCTTTCTTTTTCCCATTATGTACCCTTCCAAGACGGTTTTCTTTAGATTATCATGACGTTTAAAGTGTCCAAAATATTTAAGTTTTCTCTGTTTAATAATCTTTACTAGCCATCCTTATTCAACATTACGTTCTTGTAGTATGGAGATATCTGTTCCTTTTTTTTTTTTGTCCATGATATTTGAAAAACTATTCTGTAGAATTTACATTCAAAGGAGTTTTTGGTGTTTCTCGGCTGTTTTGTTAAGTATCCAGGTCTCACATGCATATATTGCGATGGGAAAGATTTAAAATATAATTTGCAAATATGAATTCGGCTTTGCTGAATAATATTCTACATCCAAACAAATAAAATGGGGAGGGGGGGGGGGGAATGGAAATAGTTGGCTGTGATATCTTGTTGATGCTAATCAATTGAACTGAGGCGTTAAAAATGTACATGAAATATATAAGATGAATAATGTTTATAAGAAGAATGGTTACAGCTGATAAATAACGAAAGGGTTTAGTACAAGGCAAACAGTTCCAGATCTACACAGAGGTGTCATATTTTGCCACAACCTCTTCTTACTTAGATGTAGTAAGATAGATTTTTAAAAAAGAAGCTTTTTCCTGTAAAGCTACGAAAGATGACTGATTCCATCAAACTAGAAATTGCTGAGTACCAATCAAATGGCACAAAATAAGTGCAAAAGTTTGCATGTTCGAACTCACGATAGACATGAGTACCTATATAAACGAAGTCAGTATACATAAAGTTTTCAGTATATTAACAAATACACAGACCAGACTTTAAAGTCGAAGGGCCCAAACGAAAACTCGACACTGGGGATAGGGGAGTAAAGCGACAGCATCAGGTCAGATGACAAGTAAGAACAGAAATAATTGTGTCATGTGTGATTTCTTTCACTCTTACATATCGGCTCTTCTTGATGTGTTGTCATTTCCTCTGTGGCTTGCCTGTCCAGATCTATGGCGTCTTGCTCAACAGTCTCCGGTGTCTCAATCTGAAAAGTTCAAAAACCTCTTGTGTCTCTGGAATGTTCTCGGCTGTCTGGGCTTGTCTGTGGTAAGTCTTAAGATTAAGGCCTCTTGAGCAGCAACCAGCGTGGGTTTGTTTTCTTAATCTTTTCTTCATTTATTTCATTAAAAAGTACCTGGTCGTCCTCATATGTACCCCAGTTGTCTGTTTAATGAGGGGAAATTACATATAACATTACAGACAACACATTACAATACATAAAATAAGCGACAGTACACGGAATAACTTATCACAAGAACATCCCATACATCATTTAGACAGCATAACAAACCAACACCCCAAACAACGTATAGACAGTATAATTAACATATCCGAACAAACTCAAAGAGTAATTTATGAATCTTTTTTTTTCAGAACCAGTCATTGGACACAAAACAAAAATGAAATAAATAAGTTACACAACAATGATCATTCCTGTGACATATTCGGTGACATGCTGTAATGTGCTTCAGTTTCTGATGACTTCAGTTGTAAGAGTATAATGTCTGTGCACAGAGTCAGTGTAGTATAATGTCTGTGGCAGAGTCAGTGTAGTATAATGTCTGTGCACACAGTCAGTGTAGTATAATGTCTGTGCACACAGTCAGTGTAGTATAATGTCTGTGCACACAGTCAGTGTAGTATAATGTCTGTGCACACAGTCAGTGTAGTATAATGTATGTGCACACAGTCAGTGTATATAATGTCTGTGCACACAGTCAGTGTATATAATGTCTGTGCACACAGTCAGTGTAGTATAATGTCTGTGCACACAGTCAGTGTAGTATAATGTCTGTGCACACAGTCAGTGTGGTATAATGTCTGTGCACACAGTCAGTGTAGTATAATGTCTGTGCACAGAGTCAGCGTACTAGTTCTGTACCAAATTTGTCAGATCTCATTGTTCACTGTTGCGGAACTATGCCCGGAAATTCTGAAGAAAATATGTTCCGTGTAGAAAAATGAAGCCACTCTAGATCCGACTCTAATTTTTTCTATGTATTCATATTTTTCAGTACTTGACTTGAAATTTGTGTAACGTATTAATATGTGAAGATTGTCTGTAACATTTGTTTATGTAACAATACGAGTGATGTTTTTCACATTTGTTATATGGGCTGATTAATATTTAACAAGAGACATTTTTGCTATTACTACAATCTATACAATACAAGCGACTCACTATGTAACATCAACAGCTACTACGTATGTTTTATACTTCATGTAGCCAGACTGGGAGAGGGGGGAGAGAGAGAGAGAAAGAGAGAGAAGAGAGAGAGAAAGAGAGAGAGAGAAGAGAGAGAGAATCGGATGCTAACAGCGATTTACAAATATCATTCTGGATAGAAAAACTGGGTTAGTTAACTTCACAATGCCTCTCCAGGTTCTCTTTAGGAAACTTTTAGGCACAATTTTAATTTTTACAAAATGAGAAGCATTGACGTCTGTGTATAACAAAGTAAGAGAGCAGAATCAACAGAATTAGTCTCTAGAAGTTTCTGATTACTTCTAGCAATCTTCTCGTGAATGTACTAGTAGAGGATTGTATCTGTTTACTTGTTACTGTTTTATTATAACTGAACTAGTGGAGGACTGTTTATTTTCGCTTGTCCCTGTCTTCTTATAACTGAACTAGTGGAGGATTGTTTATTTTCGCTTGTCGCTGTCCTCTTATAACTGAACTAGTGGAGGATTGTTTATTTTCGCTTGTCGCTGTCCTCTTATAACTGAACTAGTGGAGGATTGATTATGTTCACTTGTCCCTGTCTTCTTATAACTGAACTAGTGGAGGATTGTTTATTTTCGCTTGTCGCTGTCCTCTTATAACTGAACTAGTGGAGGATTGTTTATGTTCACTTGTCCCTGTCTTCTTATAACTGAACTAGTGAAGGATTGTTTATTTTCGCTTGTCGCTGTCTTCTTATAACTGAACTAGTGGAGGATTGTTTATGTTCACTTGTCCCTGTCTTCTTATAACTGAACTAGTGGAGGATTGTTTATGTTCACTTGTCCCTGTCTTCTTATAACTGAACTAGTGGAGGATTGTTTATTTTCGCTTGTCGCTGTCCTCTTATAACTGAACTAGTGGAGGATTGTTTATGTTCACTTGTCGCTGTCTTCTTATAACTGAACTAGTGGAGGATTGTTTATTTTCGCTTGTCGCTGTCCTCTTATAACTGAACTAGTGGAGGATTGTTTATGTTCACTTGTCGCTGTCTTCTTATAACTGAACTAGTAATAAAGGGGATAGCGACTGCAGTAAAACTGGTTCTTGTAATAAAGGTAGATAGAGATGTATGGTACAGTTTTACACGGCGTAGAGAGAGTGATAAAAAACAAATAGCAGAAAGTATGAGAGTAAGATGAGAACCACAACATATAACTAAAAGAGTGTGAAAATGAAAACTTAGCTTTGTGGCATCCTCCTAGAAAGAAAACACTCGAATGCGTCCTAGAGGCGAGGAAAATCTTCCACAGAGGAAAGGGGATACAACCAACCGATATAAGTTTTCATGTTCACGTTCTTTTAGTTGTGTGTTGTTGTGTTTGTGTACATAATCCTTGAGAAAGGCTCACTCCGAAATATTGGATGTTGTATGTCTTTCATTTAATCATTCTCATCTTACTCTCATAATTTCTGCTATTTGTTTTTTTTCCTCACTCCCTCTACCGCCGTGTACAACGGTACCATACTCCTCTATTTACCTTTAGTACGAAGAGTGTTAGTGGAGCCAACTTTCCTAGATTCTTACTGGATTTAGCAGCTGTCAAGTAAGGTCACTTCAATCGAATGTTGTTGTTGTTGTTCTTGTGAAGCGAATGAGTGAGTGATGAAAAAGAAGAATGTAATAGAAATTCAAAATTCAGTTCTGAAGAACGTCCGATGCTCCTGAAATTCATAATCATCATCCTCTTCTTCATCTTGGAACTACGAACTGGTGTTCTTTGTAGCTGATGCGATGAAGATGTTGAGTTGCAACATGATGGGGGCTTGAGAGCCAATTATGGCAGTCATTATTTTTTTCTTTTCCTGAGCGCAGCTAAAAAGTAAGTGATGTGAAAACTTCTTTAGCAAACTCCTTGACGGTGTGGAATGTAGCGATCCTTGGTCAGTTATCCAGGCTGTTACTGGGAGTACCAACGGAGACTTGGGACAGTGTCTTGGTCGCCTTTGGTTTGCAAGCAATAACGCTGGCGTATCAGCTGTGGATCATTGATTGTAAAGCCAGACAGCTTATTCGCTCTTACAGAGTAGGATAGACTCAACACTTTAACAGTTAACATTTGTTGTCGTTCTAATGGGATATCCAGATATTGAAATTAGAGGTTATCGGCATTTATGGTTTTCTCATCTAGTTAACCAGTTCTAAAACAGTTTCCTGATGATAAAATTGTGGATAACAATGGGAAAGGCATGTCGTTTAGTGCAGCAGAACAGTGGAAAATAAGAAAGAGTTAGTCATATCTTATATCCTTCCCGTGCCGTTAAACGTCACATAGGGCTCGTAAAGTAGTTCGCCAATTTTTCCTGTCTTCAGCGAGTCTTTCAACCTCATCAAGGGATTTTATGCCTGTTAATTTGGCCTCTCTTAACTATGTCCTCTTCAGAGTTTCACGCGGTCTGCCTCTTTTTCTTGGCCTGTTGTGTTCCATTTGATAGCTTGTTTTGGGATTCTCTGATCATTTCTTCTCATCAAGTGACCAACATACGTCCTTCTCCTGATCACCTATGAGACCGGTTGTTGTTCAGTTACCTGTTTTATCTCTGCATTGTTCTTGAATTCGTTCCACTTGATGCCGAGTATTTTCCTTAGGTATTTGTTTTCAAATGAGTCTAATTTCTTGTCTATTTGTTTAGTTGTTTTCCAGCTTTGGCATGCATAAATGAGGGTGAATATTTTATTTGAATTGAAAGCTTGGTTTTTGTGCTTATAACTTTTGAATTCCATCTATTGTCAAGATTATCGAAGATGGATGCTGCTTTTGCAATTCTGATTCTAACTTCCTTTCTTGTGTCACCATTCTGGTCTATGTAGCTGCCAAGGTATGTAAATTGATTGACTTCTTCAATGTCTGTCCCTTCTAAGTGTATGTTTCCATTTTGATTAATGGGAATATTCATTATTTTTGTTTTGTCCTTGTTAATTTCAAGTCCTATTTTGCTAGCCAGTGAAGACAGGCCATCTGTTTTTTTCTTGCATGGAATTCACATTGTTACTGATAAGAGTTATGTCAGCAGCAAAATCAAGATCTTCTAGCTGGGTCCCATGTACCCAGTCAATACCTGTGTTGCCTGTGCAGCATCTTTTCAATATGAAGTCTATTGTAATTCTCATAGAGAAACCAACCGAGCATCAGGTAGTCATAATAACTGATACAGAAAGTTTGGCTAAACGTTTTCATCAACATCCTTTAACACATATCAGATTTATTATGAATGTGTATATTTTTACTTTAAATAAGTCTACACAGTAGACTTACCATGGCAATTTAAATTAAAGACACATAGAAAAAATTCGTACATAAATTCGATGTTCCAAATAAAACAACACGTGGTGAAACTATACAATTTTGTCACAAATTTTATTAATCATAAAGTATATTCAATAAGAAAAAAAATCGACAACGAGTTAGACACGCAGAGAAACTCTTACATACACAAGATAGACAGACTAATACTTCAAGTTTGACTCAGAAACTGTTTTAAGAATAGAAATGTACATGACACCAACTCACACAAAGAAATGTGTGTGATGAAACCTAAGCGTTGATCTAAATTAGAAATATTTCTTCTAATAAATTTAAAAACAAAAAACACATACCTCCAACATACGAAGAATGTGCGGCATTTTGGAAAAGAACTCTGCAATATTCGTGACAACTAGAAGAAAAGATGACTTGTAGAAAGCAAGCACAAATTCTCGCTAACAAACACGTCACGTGTTTCACAAATCTCTCAACGACCGGAACAAGGAATCATGGGACTGTTTTCTGGGTTATAAAAAGAAACTTCGTCACTTAACGACACTTCCGCCGGTAGAAGCGACACGCGGCTACCAGAGGTCAAATAATAGAAGCAGTGAAACATGGACTGTACCCAAACCGGGGTAGCCATCGTACTTGGAGATAGGACAATTTACACCGAACAAGAAAGTCGTGCCAAACAGACACTGTCACGACGGTGAAGAAAGCTCAGTCGTTTATTTGAACGAAATAAACTCTCACATTTTGTGAAATATTTGAAACCCGATCTCTTGGGGATAGTAACTTGAGGGTCTTGAACCTAATGTGTGATGTGGCCAATTCTGGCTTGAGTTCATTCATTTTTAATCCATTTGCTCTAACTTACTCTTATTTGGAAATATAACTGAAAATTTACACTTAAAATAGTTTCAGATCTTTATTTCACAGATATCCGTGGACAAAATGTCTTGTTATTAAGTCTTCATTATTATAAACTTAGAAATGTATAATGAAGAAGATACGGTTCCCAGTATCGGTTATCTTTGACATGTTTAAATCCATAGCCTGTGTCTGTGTTATGTTTACGGAAAACGTGTTTGTTCAGTTTGACTAAAGAAATTAGATGTTTTCCCGAGGTACAGAAGTTTTATGAAATTCTAGTCTGTCATGACCACTTCTGTAAGTTATAAAATCTAGGCTGCCCACTCTTGATCTACATTCAGCCAACTTTCCTAGATTCTTACTGGATTTAGCAGCTGTCAAGTAAGCTCACTGTGTTGTTCTGTTAACGAGACAGACATAGTTCAGTGAAATTCAATCGAATGTTGTTGTTGTTGTTGTTGTTGTTGTGAAGCGAATGAGTGAGTGATGAAAAAGAATAATGTAATAGAAATTCAAAATTCAATTCTGAAGAACGCCCGATGCTCCTGAAATTCATAATCATCATCCTCTTCTTCATCTTGGAACTACGAACTGGTGTTCTTTGTAGCTGATGCGATGAAGATGATGAGTTGCAACATGATGGGGGCTTGAGAGCCAATTATGGCAGTCATTATTGTTTTCTTTTCCTGAGCGCAGCTAAAAAGTAAGTGATGTGAAAACTTCTTTAGTAAACTCCTTGACGGTGTGGAATGTAGCGATCCTTGGTCAGTTATCCAGGCTGTTACTGGGAGTACCAACGGAGACTTGGGACAGTGTCTTGGTCGCCTTTGGTTTGCAAGCAATAACGCTGGCGTATCAGCTGTGGATCATTGATTGTAAAGCCAGACAGCTTATTCGCTCTTACAGAGTAGGATAGACTCAACACTTTAACAGTTAACATTTGTTGTCGTTCTAATGGGATATCCAGATATTGAAATTAGAGGTTATCGGCATTTATGGTTTTCTCATCTAGTTAATCAGTTTTAAAACAGTTTCCTGGTGATAAAATTGTGGATAACAATGGGAAAGGCATGTCGTTTAGTGCAGCAGAACAGTGGAAAATAAGAAAGAGTTAGTCATATCTTATATCCTTCCCGTGCCGTTAAACGTCACATAGGGCTCGTAAAGTAGTTCGCCAATTTTTCCTGTCTTCAGCGAGTCTTTCAACCTCATCAAGGGATTTTATGCCTGTTAATTTGGCCTCTCTTAACTATGTCCTCTTCAGAGTTTCACGCGGTCTGCCTCTTTTTCTTGGCCTGTTGTGTTCCATTTGATAGCTTGTTTTGGGATTCTCTGATCATTTCTTCTCATCAAGTGACCAACATACGTCCTTCTCCTGATCACCTATGAGACCGGTTGTTGTCCAGTTACCTGTTTTATCTCTGCATTGTTCTTGAATTCGTTCCACTTGATGCCGAGTATTTTCCTTAGGTATTTGTTTTCAAATGAGTCTAATTTCTTGTCTGTTTGTTTAGTTGTTTTCCAGCTTTGGCATGCATAAATGAGGGTGAATATTTTATTTGAATTGAAAGCTTGGTTTTTGTGCTTATAACTTTTGAATTCCATCTATTGTCAAGATTATCGAAGATGGATGCTGCTTTTGCAATTCTGATTCTAACTTCCTTTCTTGTGTCACCATTCTGGTCTATGTAGCTGCCAAGGTATGTAAATTGATTGACTTCTTCAATGTCTGTCCTTCTAAGTGTATGTTTCCATTTTGATTAATGGGAATATTCATTATTTTTGTTTTGTCCTTGTTAATTTCAAGTCCTATTTTGCTAGCCAGTGAAGACAGGCCATCTGTTTTTTTCTTGCATGGAATTCACATTGTTACTGATAAGAGTTATGTCAGCAGCAAAATCAAGATCTTCTAGCTGGGTCCCATGTACCCAGTCAATACCTGTGTTGCCTGTGCAGCATCTTTTCAATATGAAGTCTATTGTAATTCTCATAGAGAAACCAACCGAGCATCAGGTAGTCATAATAACTGATGAAATTCTTTGTGGATATTGTACAACTTAAGAAAAAAGACACATGTTACAGAAAGTTTGGCTAAACGTTTTCATCAACATCCTTTAACACATATCAGATTTATTATGAATGTGTATATTTTTACTTTAAGTAAGTCTACACAGTAGACTTACCATGGCAATTTAAATTAAAGACACATAGAAAAAATTCGTACATAAATTCGATGTTCCAAATAAAACAACACGTGGTGAAACTATACAATTTTGTCACAAATTTTATTAATCATAAAGTATATTCAATAAGAAAAAAAAATCGACAACGAGTTAGACACGCAGAGAAACTCTTACATACACAAGATAGACAGACTAATACTTCAAGTTTGACTCAGAAACTGTTTTAAGAATAGAAATGTACATGACACCAACTCACACAAAGAAATGTGTGTGATGAAACCTAAGCGTTGATCTAAATTAGAAATATTTCTTCTAATAAATTTAAAAACAAAAAACACATACCTCCAACATACGAAGAATGTGCGGCATTTTGGAAAAGAACTCTGCAATATTCGTGACAACTAGAAGAAAAGATGACTTGTAGAAAGCAAGCACAAATTCTCGCTAACAAACACGTCACGTGTTTCACAAATCTCTCAACGACCGGAACAAGGAATCATGGGACTGTTTTCTGGGTTATAAAAAGAAACTTCGTCACTTAACGACACTTCCGCCGGTAGAAGCGACACGCGGCTACCAGAGGTCAAATAATAGAAGCAGTGAAACATGGACTGTACCCAAACCGGGGTAGCCATCGTACTTGGAGATAGGACAATTTACACCGAACAAGAAAGTCGTGCCAAACAGACACTGTCACGACGGTGAAGAAAGCTCAGTCGTTTATTTGAACGAAATAAACTCTCACATTTTGTGAAATATTTGAAACCCGATCTCTTGGGGATAGTAACTTGAGGGTCTTGAACCTAATGTGTGATGTGGCCAATTCTGGCTTGAGTTCATTCATTTTTAATCCATTTGCTCTAACTTACTCTTATTTGGAAATATAACTGAAAATTTACACTTAAAATAGTTTCAGATCTTTATTTCACAGATATCCGTGGACAAAATGTCTTGTTATTAAGTCTTCATTATTATAAACTTAGAAATGTATAATGAAGAAGATACGGTTCCCAGTATCGGTTATCTTTGACATGTTTAAATCCATAGCCTGTGTCTGTGTTATGTTTACGGAAAACGTGTTTGTTCAGTTTGACTAAAGAAATTAGATGTTTTCCCGAGGTACAGAAGTTTTATGAAATTCTAGTCTGTCATGACCACTTCTGTAAGTTATAAAATCTAGGCTGCCCACTCTTGATCTACATTCAGCCAACTTTCCTAGATTCTTACTGGATTTAGCAGCTGTCAAGTAAGCTCACTGTGTTGTTCTGTTAATGAGACAGACATAGTTCAGTGAAATTCAATCGAATGTTGTTGTTGTTGTTGTTGTTGTGAAGCGAACGAGTGAGTGATGAAAAAGAATAATATAATAGAAATTCAAAATTCAATTCTGAAGAACGCCCGATGCTCCTGAAATTCATAATCATCATCCTCTTCTTCATCTTGGAACTACGAACTGGTGTTCTTTGTAGCTGATGCGATGAAGATGATGAGTTGCAACATGATGGGGGCTTGAGAGCCAATTATGGCAGTCATTATTGTTTTCTTTTCCTGAGCGCAGCTAAAAAGTAAGTGATGTGAAAACTTCTTTAGCAAACTCCTTGACGGTGTGGAATGTAGCGATCCTTGGTCAGTTATCCAGGCTGTTACTGGGAGTACCAACGGAGACTTGGGACAGTGTCTTGGTCGCCTTTGGTTTGCAAGCAATAACGCTGGCGTATCAGCTGTGGATCATTGATTGTAAAGCCAGACAGCTTATTCGCTCTTACAGAGTAGGATAGACTCAACACTTTAACAGTTAACATTTGTTGTCGTTCTAATGGGATATCCAGATATTGAAATTAGAGGTTATCGGCATTTATGGTTTTCTCATCTAGTTAATCAGTTTTAAAACAGTTTCCTGGTGATAAAATTGTGGATAACAATGGGAAAGGCATGTCGTTTAGTGCAGCAGAACAGTGGAAAATAAGAAAGAGTTAGTCATATCTTATATCCTTCCCGTGCCGTTAAACGTCACATAGGGCTCGTAAAGTAGTTCGCCAATTTTTCCTGTCTTCAGCGAGTCTTTCAACCTCATCAAGGGATTTTATGCCTGTTAATTTGGCCTCTCTTAACTATGTCCTCTTCAGAGTTTCACGCGGTCTGCCTCTTTTTCTTGGCCTGTTGTGTTCCATTTGATAGCTTGTTTTGGGATTCTCTGATCATTTCTTCTCATCAAGTGACCAACATACGTCCTTCTCCTGATCACCTATGAGACCGGTTGTTGTCCAGTTACCTGTTTTATCTCTGCATTGTTCTTGAATTCGTTCCACTTGATGCCGAGTATTTTCCTTAGGTATTTGTTTTCAAATGAGTCTAATTTCTTGTCTGTTTGTTTAGTTGTTTTCCAGCTTTGGCATGCATAAATGAGGGTGAATATTTTATTTGAATTGAAAGCTTGGTTTTTGTGCTTATAACTTTTGAATTCCATCTATTGTCAAGATTATCGAAGATGGATGCTGCTTTTGCAATTCTGATTCTAACTTCCTTTCTTGTGTCACCATTCTGGTCTATGTAGCTGCCAAGGTATGTAAATTGATTGACTTCTTCAATGTCTGTCCCTTCTAAGTGTATGTTTCCATTTTGATTAATGGGAATATTCATTATTTTTGTTTTGTCCTTGTTAATTTCAAGTCCTATTTTGCTAGCCAGTGAAGACAGGCCATCTGTTTTTTTCTTGCATGGAATTCACATTGTTACTGATAAGAGTTATGTCAGCAGCAAAATCAAGATCTTCTAGCTGGGTCCCATGTACCCAGTCAATACCTGTGTTGCCTGTGCAGCATCTTTTCAATATGAAGTCTATTGTAATTCTCATAGAGAAACCAACCGAGCATCAGGTAGTCATAATAACTGATGAAATTCTTTGTGGATATTGTACAACTTAAGAAAAAAGACACATGTTACAGAAAGTTTGGCTAAACGTTTTCATCAACATCCTTTAACACATATCAGATTTATTATGAATGTGTATATTTTTACTTTAAGTAAGTCTACACAGTAGACTTACCATGGCAATTTAAATTAAAGACACATAGAAAAAATTCGTACATAAATTCGATGTTCCAAATAAAACAACACGTGGTGAAACTATACAATTTTGTCACAAATTTTATTAATCATAAAGTATATTCAATAAGAAAAAAAAATCGACAACGAGTTAGACACGCAGAGAAACTCTTACATACACAAGATAGACAGACTAATACTTCAAGTTTGACTCAGAAACTGTTTTAAGAATAGAAATGTACATGACACCAACTCACACAAAGAAATGTGTGTGATGAAACCTAAGCGTTGATCTAAATTAGAAATATTTCTTCTAATAAATTTAAAAACAAAAAACACATACCTCCAACATACGAAGAATGTGCGGCATTTTGGAAAAGAACTCTGCAATATTCGTGACAACTAGAAGAAAAGATGACTTGTAGAAAGCAAGCACAAATTCTCGCTAACAAACACGTCACGTGTTTCACAAATCTCTCAACGACCGGAACAAGGAATCATGGGACTGTTTTCTGGGTTATAAAAAGAAACTTCGTCACTTAACGACACTTCCGCCGGTAGAAGCGACACGCGGCTACCAGAGGTCAAATAATAGAAGCAGTGAAACATGGACTGTACCCAAACCGGGGTAGCCATCGTACTTGGAGATAGGACAATTTACACCGAACAAGAAAGTCGTGCCAAACAGACACTGTCACGACGGTGAAGAAAGCTCAGTCGTTTATTTGAACGAAATAAACTCTCACATTTTGTGAAATATTTGAAACCCGATCTCTTGGGGATAGTAACTTGAGGGTCTTGAACCTAATGTGTGATGTGGCCAATTCTGGCTTGAGTTCATTCATTTTTAATCCATTTGCTCTAACTTACTCTTATTTGGAAATATAACTGAAAATTTACACTTAAAATAGTTTCAGATCTTTATTTCACAGATATCCGTGGACAAAATGTCTTGTTATTAAGTCTTCATTATTATAAACTTAGAAATGTATAATGAAGAAGATACGGTTCCCAGTATCGGTTATCTTTGACATGTTTAAATCCATAGCCTGTGTCTGTGTTATGTTTACGGAAAACGTGTTTGTTCAGTTTGACTAAAGAAATTAGATGTTTTCCCGAGGTACAGAAGTTTTATGAAATTCTAGTCTGTCATGACCACTTCTGTAAGTTATAAAATCTAGGCTGCCCACTCTTGATCTACATTCAGCCAACTTTCCTAGATTCTTACTGGATTTAGCAGCTGTCAAGTAAGCTCACTGTGTTGTTCTGTTAATGAGACAGACATAGTTCAGTGAAATTCAATCGAATGTTGTTGTTGTTGTTGTTGTTGTTGTTGTGAAGCGAACGAGTGAGTGATGAAAAAGAATAATATAATAGAAATTCAAAATTCAATTCTGAAGAACGCCCGATGCTCCTGAAATTCATAATCATCATCCTCTTCTTCATCTTGGAACTACGAACTGGTGTTCTTTGTAGCTGATGCGATGAAGATGATGAGTTGCAACATGATGGGGGCTTGAGAGCCAATTATGGCAGTCATTATTGTTTTCTTTTCCTGAGCGCAGCTAAAAAGTAAGTGATGTGAAAACTTCTTTAGCAAACTCCTTGACGGTGTGGAATGTAGCGATCCTTGGTCAGTTATCCAGGCTGTTACTGGGAGTACCAACGGAGACTTGGGACAGTGTCTTGGTCGCCTTTGGTTTGCAAGCAATAACGCTGGCGTATCAGCTGTGGATCATTGATTGTAAAGCCAGACAGCTTATTCGCTCTTACAGAGTAGGATAGACTCAACACTTTAACAGTTAACATTTGTTGTCGTTCTAATGGGATATCCAGATATTGAAATTAGAGGTTATCGGCATTTATGGTTTTCTCATCTAGTTAATCAGTTTTAAAACAGTTTCCTGGTGATAAAATTGTGGATAACAATGGGAAAGGCATGTCGTTTAGTGCAGCAGAACAGTGGAAAATAAGAAAGAGTTAGTCATATCTTATATCCTTCCCGTGCCGTTAAACGTCACATAGGGCTCGTAAAGTAGTTCGCCAATTTTTCCTGTCTTCAGCGAGTCTTTCAACCTCATCAAGGGATTTTATGCCTGTTAATTTGGCCTCTCTTAACTATGTCCTCTTCAGAGTTTCACGCGGTCTGCCTCTTTTTCTTGGCCTGTTGTGTTCCATTTGATAGCTTGTTTTGGGATTCTCTGATCATTTCTTCTCATCAAGTGACCAACATACGTCCTTCTCCTGATCACCTATGAGACCGGTTGTTGTCCAGTTACCTGTTTTATCTCTGCATTGTTCTTGAATTCGTTCCACTTGATGCCGAGTATTTTCCTTAGGTATTTGTTTTCAAATGAGTCTAATTTCTTGTCTGTTTGTTTAGTTGTTTTCCAGCTTTGGCATGCATAAATGAGGGTGAATATTTTATTTGAATTGAAAGCTTGGTTTTTGTGCTTATAACTTTTGAATTCCATCTATTGTCAAGATTATCGAAGATGGATGCTGCTTTTGCAATTCTGATTCTAACTTCCTTTCTTGTGTCACCATTCTGGTCTATGTAGCTGCCAAGGTATGTAAATTGATTGACTTCTTCAATGTCTGTCCCTTCTAAGTGTATGTTTCCATTTTGATTAATGGGAATATTCATTATTTTTGTTTTGTCCTTGTTAATTTCAAGTCCTATTTTGCTAGCCAGTGAAGACAGGCCATCTGTTTTTTTCTTGCATGGAATTCACATTGTTACTGATAAGAGTTATGTCAGCAGCAAAATCAAGATCTTCTAGCTGGGTCCCATGTACCCAGTCAATACCTGTGTTGCCTGTGCAGCATCTTTTCAATATGAAGTCTATTGTAATTCTCATAGAGAAACCAACCGAGCATCAGGTAGTCATAATAACTGATGAAATTCTTTGTGGATATTGTACAACTTAAGAAAAAAGACACATGTTACAGAAAGTTTGGCTAAACGTTTTCATCAACATCCTTTAACACATATCAGATTTATTATGAATGTGTATATTTTTACTTTAAGTAAGTCTACACAGTAGACTTACCATGGCAATTTAAATTAAAGACACATAGAAAAAATTCGTACATAAATTCGATGTTCCAAATAAAACAACACGTGGTGAAACTATACAATTTTGTCACAAATTTTATTAATCATAAAGTATATTCAATAAGAAAAAAAAATCGACAACGAGTTAGACACGCAGAGAAACTCTTACATACACAAGATAGACAGACTAATACTTCAAGTTTGACTCAGAAACTGTTTTAAGAATAGAAATGTACATGACACCAACTCACACAAAGAAATGTGTGTGATGAAACCTAAGCGTTGATCTAAATTAGAAATATTTCTTCTAATAAATTTAAAAACAAAAAACACATACCTCCAACATACGAAGAATGTGCGGCATTTTGGAAAAGAACTCTGCAATATTCGTGACAACTAGAAGAAAAGATGACTTGTAGAAAGCAAGCACAAATTCTCGCTAACAAACACGTCACGTGTTTCACAAATCTCTCAACGACCGGAACAAGGAATCATGGGACTGTTTTCTGGGTTATAAAAAGAAACTTCGTCACTTAACGACACTTCCGCCGGTAGAAGCGACACGCGGCTACCAGAGGTCAAATAATAGAAGCAGTGAAACATGGACTGTACCCAAACCGGGGTAGCCATCGTACTTGGAGATAGGACAATTTACACCGAACAAGAAAGTCGTGCCAAACAGACACTGTCACGACGGTGAAGAAAGCTCAGTCGTTTATTTGAACGAAATAAACTCTCACATTTTGTGAAATATTTGAAACCCGATCTCTTGGGGATAGTAACTTGAGGGTCTTGAACCTAATGTGTGATGTGGCCAATTCTGGCTTGAGTTCATTCATTTTTAATCCATTTGCTCTAACTTACTCTTATTTGGAAATATAACTGAAAATTTACACTTAAAATAGTTTCAGATCTTTATTTCACAGATATCCGTGGACAAAATGTCTTGTTATTAAGTCTTCATTATTATAAACTTAGAAATGTATAATGAAGAAGATACGGTTCCCAGTATCGGTTATCTTTGACATGTTTAAATCCATAGCCTGTGTCTGTGTTATGTTTACGGAAAACGTGTTTGTTCAGTTTGACTAAAGAAATTAGATGTTTTCCCGAGGTACAGAAGTTTTATGAAATTCTAGTCTGTCATGACCACTTCTGTAAGTTATAAAATCTAGGCTGCCCACTCTTGATCTACATTCAGCCAACTTTCCTAGATTCTTACTGGATTTAGCAGCTGTCAAGTAAGCTCACTGTGTTGTTCTGTTAATGAGACAGACATAGTTCAGTGAAATTCAATCGAATGTTGTTGTTGTTGTTGTTGTTGTTGTTGTGAAGCGAACGAGTGAGTGATGAAAAAGAATAATATAATAGAAATTCAAAATTCAATTCTGAAGAACGCCCGATGCTCCTGAAATTCATAATCATCATCCTCTTCTTCATCTTGGAACTACGAACTGGTGTTCTTTGTAGCTGATGCGATGAAGATGATGAGTTGCAACATGATGGGGGCTTGAGAGCCAATTATGGCAGTCATTATTGTTTTCTTTTCCTGAGCGCAGCTAAAAAGTAAGTGATGTGAAAACTTCTTTAGCAAACTCCTTGACGGTGTGGAATGTAGCGATCCTTGGTCAGTTATCCAGGCTGTTACTGGGAGTACCAACGGAGACTTGGGACAGTGTCTTGGTCGCCTTTGGTTTGCAAGCAATAACGCTGGCGTATCAGCTGTGGATCATTGATTGTAAAGCCAGACAGCTTATTCGCTCTTACAGAGTAGGATAGACTCAACACTTTAACAGTTAACATTTGTTGTCGTTCTAATGGGATATCCAGATATTGAAATTAGAGGTTATCGGCATTTATGGTTTTCTCATCTAGTTAATCAGTTTTAAAACAGTTTCCTGGTGATAAAATTGTGGATAACAATGGGAAAGGCATGTCGTTTAGTGCAGCAGAACAGTGGAAAATAAGAAAGAGTTAGTCATATCTTATATCCTTCCCGTGCCGTTAAACGTCACATAGGGCTCGTAAAGTAGTTCGCCAATTTTTCCTGTCTTCAGCGAGTCTTTCAACCTCATCAAGGGATTTTATGCCTGTTAATTTGGCCTCTCTTAACTATGTCCTCTTCAGAGTTTCACGCGGTCTGCCTCTTTTTCTTGGCCTGTTGTGTTCCATTTGATAGCTTGTTTTGGGATTCTCTGATCATTTCTTCTCATCAAGTGACCAACATACGTCCTTCTCCTGATCACCTATGAGACCGGTTGTTGTCCAGTTACCTGTTTTATCTCTGCATTGTTCTTGAATTCGTTCCACTTGATGCCGAGTATTTTCCTTAGGTATTTGTTTTCAAATGAGTCTAATTTCTTGTCTGTTTGTTTAGTTGTTTTCCAGCTTTGGCATGCATAAATGAGGGTGAATATTTTATTTGAATTGAAAGCTTGGTTTTTGTGCTTATAACTTTTGAATTCCATCTATTGTCAAGATTATCGAAGATGGATGCTGCTTTTGCAATTCTGATTCTAACTTCCTTTCTTGTGTCACCATTCTGGTCTATGTAGCTGCCAAGGTATGTAAATTGATTGACTTCTTCAATGTCTGTCCCTTCTAAGTGTATGTTTCCATTTTGATTAATGGGAATATTCATTATTTTTGTTTTGTCCTTGTTAATTTCAAGTCCTATTTTGCTAGCCAGTGAAGACAGGCCATCTGTTTTTTTCTTGCATGGAATTCACATTGTTACTGATAAGAGTTATGTCAGCAGCAAAATCAAGATCTTCTAGCTGGGTCCCATGTACCCAGTCAATACCTGTGTTGCCTGTGCAGCATCTTTTCAATATGAAGTCTATTGTAATTCTCATAGAGAAACCAACCGAGCATCAGGTAGTCATAATAACTGATGAAATTCTTTGTGGATATTGTACAACTTAAGAAAAAAGACACATGTTACAGAAAGTTTGGCTAAACGTTTTCATCAACATCCTTTAACACATATCAGATTTATTATGAATGTGTATATTTTTACTTTAAGTAAGTCTACACAGTAGACTTACCATGGCAATTTAAATTAAAGACACATAGAAAAAATTCGTACATAAATTCGATGTTCCAAATAAAACAACACGTGGTGAAACTATACAATTTTGTCACAAATTTTATTAATCATAAAGTATATTCAATAAGAAAAAAAAATCGACAACGAGTTAGACACGCAGAGAAACTCTTACATACACAAGATAGACAGACTAATACTTCAAGTTTGACTCAGAAACTGTTTTAAGAATAGAAATGTACATGACACCAACTCACACAAAGAAATGTGTGTGATGAAACCTAAGCGTTGATCTAAATTAGAAATATTTCTTCTAATAAATTTAAAAACAAAAAACACATACCTCCAACATACGAAGAATGTGCGGCATTTTGGAAAAGAACTCTGCAATATTCGTGACAACTAGAAGAAAAGATGACTTGTAGAAAGCAAGCACAAATTCTCGCTAACAAACACGTCACGTGTTTCACAAATCTCTCAACGACCGGAACAAGGAATCATGGGACTGTTTTCTGGGTTATAAAAAGAAACTTCGTCACTTAACGACACTTCCGCCGGTAGAAGCGACACGCGGCTACCAGAGGTCAAATAATAGAAGCAGTGAAACATGGACTGTACCCAAACCGGGGTAGCCATCGTACTTGGAGATAGGACAATTTACACCGAACAAGAAAGTCGTGCCAAACAGACACTGTCACGACGGTGAAGAAAGCTCAGTCGTTTATTTGAACGAAATAAACTCTCACATTTTGTGAAATATTTGAAACCCGATCTCTTGGGGATAGTAACTTGAGGGTCTTGAACCTAATGTGTGATGTGGCCAATTCTGGCTTGAGTTCATTCATTTTTAATCCATTTGCTCTAACTTACTCTTATTTGGAAATATAACTGAAAATTTACACTTAAAATAGTTTCAGATCTTTATTTCACAGATATCCGTGGACAAAATGTCTTGTTATTAAGTCTTCATTATTATAAACTTAGAAATGTATAATGAAGAAGATACGGTTCCCAGTATCGGTTATCTTTGACATGTTTAAATCCATAGCCTGTGTCTGTGTTATGTTTACGGAAAACGTGTTTGTTCAGTTTGACTAAAGAAATTAGATGTTTTCCCGAGGTACAGAAGTTTTATGAAATTCTAGTCTGTCATGACCACTTCTGTAAGTTATAAAATCTAGGCTGCCCACTCTTGATCTACATTCAGCCAACTTTCCTAGATTCTTACTGGATTTAGCAGCTGTCAAGTAAGCTCACTGTGTTGTTCTGTTAATGAGACAGACATAGTTCAGTGAAATTCAATCGAATGTTGTTGTTGTTGTTGTTGTTGTTGTTGTGAAGCGAACGAGTGAGTGATGAAAAAGAATAATATAATAGAAATTCAAAATTCAATTCTGAAGAACGCCCGATGCTCCTGAAATTCATAATCATCATCCTCTTCTTCATCTTGGAACTACGAACTGGTGTTCTTTGTAGCTGATGCGATGAAGATGATGAGTTGCAACATGATGGGGGCTTGAGAGCCAATTATGGCAGTCATTATTGTTTTCTTTTCCTGAGCGCAGCTAAAAAGTAAGTGATGTGAAAACTTCTTTAGCAAACTCCTTGACGGTGTGGAATGTAGCGATCCTTGGTCAGTTATCCAGGCTGTTACTGGGAGTACCAACGGAGACTTGGGACAGTGTCTTGGTCGCCTTTGGTTTGCAAGCAATAACGCTGGCGTATCAGCTGTGGATCATTGATTGTAAAGCCAGACAGCTTATTCGCTCTTACAGAGTAGGATAGACTCAACACTTTAACAGTTAACATTTGTTGTCGTTCTAATGGGATATCCAGATATTGAAATTAGAGGTTATCGGCATTTATGGTTTTCTCATCTAGTTAATCAGTTTTAAAACAGTTTCCTGGTGATAAAATTGTGGATAACAATGGGAAAGGCATGTCGTTTAGTGCAGCAGAACAGTGGAAAATAAGAAAGAGTTAGTCATATCTTATATCCTTCCCGTGCCGTTAAACGTCACATAGGGCTCGTAAAGTAGTTCGCCAATTTTTCCTGTCTTCAGCGAGTCTTTCAACCTCATCAAGGGATTTTATGCCTGTTAATTTGGCCTCTCTTAACTATGTCCTCTTCAGAGTTTCACGCGGTCTGCCTCTTTTTCTTGGCCTGTTGTGTTCCATTTGATAGCTTGTTTTGGGATTCTCTGATCATTTCTTCTCATCAAGTGACCAACATACGTCCTTCTCCTGATCACCTATGAGACCGGTTGTTGTCCAGTTACCTGTTTTATCTCTGCATTGTTCTTGAATTCGTTCCACTTGATGCCGAGTATTTTCCTTAGGTATTTGTTTTCAAATGAGTCTAATTTCTTGTCTGTTTGTTTAGTTGTTTTCCAGCTTTGGCATGCATAAATGAGGGTGAATATTTTATTTGAATTGAAAGCTTGGTTTTTGTGCTTATAACTTTTGAATTCCATCTATTGTCAAGATTATCGAAGATGGATGCTGCTTTTGCAATTCTGATTCTAACTTCCTTTCTTGTGTCACCATTCTGGTCTATGTAGCTGCCAAGGTATGTAAATTGATTGACTTCTTCAATGTCTGTCCCTTCTAAGTGTATGTTTCCATTTTGATTAATGGGAATATTCATTATTTTTGTTTTGTCCTTGTTAATTTCAAGTCCTATTTTGCTAGCCAGTGAAGACAGGCCATCTGTTTTTTTCTTGCATGGAATTCACATTGTTACTGATAAGAGTTATGTCAGCAGCAAAATCAAGATCTTCTAGCTGGGTCCCATGTACCCAGTCAATACCTGTGTTGCCTGTGCAGCATCTTTTCAATATGAAGTCTATTGTAATTCTCATAGAGAAACCAACCGAGCATCAGGTAGTCATAATAACTGATGAAATTCTTTGTGGATATTGTACAACTTAAGAAAAAAGACACATGTTACAGAAAGTTTGGCTAAACGTTTTCATCAACATCCTTTAACACATATCAGATTTATTATGAATGTGTATATTTTTACTTTAAGTAAGTCTACACAGTAGACTTACCATGGCAATTTAAATTAAAGACACATAGAAAAAATTCGTACATAAATTCGATGTTCCAAATAAAACAACACGTGGTGAAACTATACAATTTTGTCACAAATTTTATTAATCATAAAGTATATTCAATAAGAAAAAAAAATCGACAACGAGTTAGACACGCAGAGAAACTCTTACATACACAAGATAGACAGACTAATACTTCAAGTTTGACTCAGAAACTGTTTTAAGAATAGAAATGTACATGACACCAACTCACACAAAGAAATGTGTGTGATGAAACCTAAGCGTTGATCTAAATTAGAAATATTTCTTCTAATAAATTTAAAAACAAAAAACACATACCTCCAACATACGAAGAATGTGCGGCATTTTGGAAAAGAACTCTGCAATATTCGTGACAACTAGAAGAAAAGATGACTTGTAGAAAGCAAGCACAAATTCTCGCTAACAAACACGTCACGTGTTTCACAAATCTCTCAACGACCGGAACAAGGAATCATGGGACTGTTTTCTGGGTTATAAAAAGAAACTTCGTCACTTAACGACACTTCCGCCGGTAGAAGCGACACGCGGCTACCAGAGGTCAAATAATAGAAGCAGTGAAACATGGACTGTACCCAAACCGGGGTAGCCATCGTACTTGGAGATAGGACAATTTACACCGAACAAGAAAGTCGTGCCAAACAGACACTGTCACGACGGTGAAGAAAGCTCAGTCGTTTATTTGAACGAAATAAACTCTCACATTTTGTGAAATATTTGAAACCCGATCTCTTGGGGATAGTAACTTGAGGGTCTTGAACCTAATGTGTGATGTGGCCAATTCTGGCTTGAGTTCATTCATTTTTAATCCATTTGCTCTAACTTACTCTTATTTGGAAATATAACTGAAAATTTACACTTAAAATAGTTTCAGATCTTTATTTCACAGATATCCGTGGACAAAATGTCTTGTTATTAAGTCTTCATTATTATAAACTTAGAAATGTATAATGAAGAAGATACGGTTCCCAGTATCGGTTATCTTTGACATGTTTAAATCCATAGCCTGTGTCTGTGTTATGTTTACGGAAAACGTGTTTGTTCAGTTTGACTAAAGAAATTAGATGTTTTCCCGAGGTACAGAAGTTTTATGAAATTCTAGTCTGTCATGACCACTTCTGTAAGTTATAAAATCTAGGCTGCCCACTCTTGATCTACATTCAGCCAACTTTCCTAGATTCTTACTGGATTTAGCAGCTGTCAAGTAAGCTCACTGTGTTGTTCTGTTAATGAGACAGACATAGTTCAGTGAAATTCAATCGAATGTTGTTGTTGTTGTTGTTGTTGTTGTTGTTGTTGTTGTTGTGAAGCGAACGAGTGAGTGATGAAAAAGAATAATGTAATAGAAATTCAAAATTCAGTTCTGAAGAACGCCCGATGCTCCTGAAATTCATAATCATCATCCTCTTCTTCATCTTGGAACTACGAACTGGTGTTCTTTGTAGCTGATGCGATGAAGATGTTGAGTTGCAACATGATGGGGGCTTGAGAGCCATTTATGGCAGTCATTATTGTTTTCTTTTCCTGAGCGCAGCTAAAAAGTAAGTGATGTGAAAACTTCTTTAGCAAACTCCTTGACGGTGTGGAATGTAGCGATCCTTGGTCAGTTATCCAGGCTGTTACTGGGAGTACCAACGGAGAGGTAGGACAGCGTCTTTCTGCCCAGGGTAATCTTTTAATCTAAAAACCCTCTCCACGTCACCGTGGTATAGTTATCTAGCATCACCATGTGTTGTTAAAATAAAAAAATGAAAAAAGGAGGGTGTAACAAGGATGTGTACTATCTCCATACATTTTTTCTCTGTATAGCGAGAATATTCAAAAACGATCATCACAGAATCAGGTATAACAATTGGAGGATACAATATTAACAACCTTAATTATGCTGACGACAAAGTACTGATAGCTGAGAACCAACAAGACTTGCAAAATCTCTTGGATAAAGTCGTTAAAGGGAGTGAACAGAAAGACTTTACTTTGAACATAAAAAAGACAAAGACTATTTAAGAAACAGAATCCACCAACATGCAGTATAAAATTAAACGGAACTATTCTAAAGCGGTTGGTTTCTGTGCGAGTTTCCGCGTGAAACTCTGAAGAGGACATTGTTAAGAGAGGCCAAATTAACAGGCATAAAATCCTTTGATGAGGTTGAAAGACTCGCCGATGACAGGAAAAATTGGCGAACTACTTTGCGAGCCCTATGTGACGTTTAACGGCACGGGAAGGATATGAGATATAAGGTTCTAAAGCGGGTGCAGAAGTTCAAACACCTCGAAGTAGCAATAACGTCAGATGTGAAATGCAGAATAGAAATTAAGAACAGAATAGGCCAAGCAAAGACTGGATTTCAGAGAATGAGAAACACATTATTCACCACATCCTTATCAATGAATGTTAGAAAACGAGTCCTAAAACGCTATATTGAACCTATTATGTTAGAAAAGGAGTCCTAAAACGCTATATTGAACCTATCTTGTTATGTGGAAGTGAATCATGGACAATAGGCAGATCTGCACAAAAATCAGTGGAAGCAGCAGAAATGTGGTTTGTTAGAAGAATGTTGCGAATTCCAAGGACAGCAAAAATAACTAATGAAGAATGTATGAGATGAGCTGGAGAGACAAAAAAATCTTATAAAAAAAATAAGAGAGAGTGACAATGTACTTTCATAGGACATGCAATGAGAAGAGGGGGCATAGAAAATATTATAACAGCAGATAAAAATAGAGGGAAGAAGATCAAGAGGAAGACCAAAAAGAAATGATACTGGACAGTCTGACGGGATGGTGTGAGAGGAGATCACCAACTGAACTGATGGCCTGCATGAAGGATCGGGTACTCTGGAGAAGTATAATAGCCAACGCCAGTCGGCACGGCACATGATGATGATGATGATGATGATGATGATGATGATATACGGCAGCCGGAGGTCAAATAATAGATTATGTTAAACACTTTACTAAGGGCTGTATCAAGCGTAGTGAAAAAGAACATTGTATTTTGTGACAGGAAAATTTCACAGAACAATAAAGTCAAGCCAAACAGACGTTGAGAAACACTAAGACTGATCTCTTTGCGATAGTAACATTATGGTCTTGAACATGATGTATGATGTAGCCAGTTCTGACGTGAGTTCATTCATTTTTAAGCAGTTGTTCTAATTTAATCGTAAGTGGAAAAGTAAACTGAAAAATTACACTTAAAATCCGCTTCAGATATTAAAAATCTCTATTACGCAAATGTCCACGGACACACTTTCTTGTTGTTGATTCTGCATCTTATACATTTATTAATTTATATAACCTAAGAATATGAATTGTTTGTAATTTAGAATTTAATACGCGATAATGTAAATAACAACTGAAACAAAAGAGCAATACACCTTCAAGAAAAAGTATAGAATGTAAATATTCCTCTACTGAAGATTTGACTTTTATTTGGAGTGCACTGTGCAGAATAGAAGATAGAGCAGACACATTGTCAGCTGAACATGAAGTCTAACTCAATCATATGTTGCACTGGGGTGTGAAAATACGTTCAGATCATCAGATGTGCATTATTTCGTTTGACCCCGTGGTTCACCGGTTTGTTTTTTTTAACAAAGCTAATATCTGCTTATAATAAACTAATACTCAGCTTAACAAAACAGCTGAGAAACACATAAATGCCTCTGAATTTATATGCTACAGAAAAGTTCTTCAAATATCATGTACACAAAAAAGAACAAATATACCCATACTACAAAACTTAATGCTGGAAAATCACCAAAACCATAGAAAACAAGTTGAATTCTTTCCAGACTAAATGTTTACGAAGAATTAGAAAAATATTTTGGCTAAACACCATAAGAAATAACATCTTATTAACAGAAATGCAGATGAAGCCACTGACAACAATTATTGAGGAAAGACGCTGGCGATGGTTGGGACATGTGCTCCGAATGACTGACAACTCACTACCAAAAATAGCACTAAGATGGACACCACAGGGGAGCAGAAGTAAGAGTAGACCAAAAGAGACATGGAGAAGAACAACAGAAAGGATGTTGAGCAATAGAGGGCTCACCTGGGCAAGAGCAGAAAAAAAGGCGAAGGACAGGCATTTGTGGAAAACCCTTGCAGAAGCCCCATGTGCCCTGGGCACTTAAGGTTCAGAAAGAGAGAGAGAGAGAGAGAGAGAGAGAGAGAGAGAGAGAAAACTTAATATTGAAGAAGGCTGGCTAGTAAAGAGGATTAAAGAGAGAAAACTTAAATATTTTGGACACATTAAACGTCATGATAATCTAGAGAAGACCATCTTGGAAGGGTACATAATGGGAAAAAGAAAGTGAGGAAGACCAAGGCGAAGATGGCTGCAAGACATCGTTGATAATCTGCAAATGGATGCATCAGTAGCAGGCCATCTTGCTCAAGACCAGGAGGCCTACAGGAGAGCTGTTAGGGAGGCAAAGTGCCACAAGGGACATGCAAATGACTGAATACCTGGACCGTGGTGAAAGGGGGCAGGGGAATTCGTTATTTTGGAGAGGTTTATAAAATTCATCTCTTAATCCTATGTCCCCTCTGGTCCTATTTTGATCTCAGAGAGCTTATTCTTTCCCTCTTAATAAGACCGGCACACCAAACATGGTAACTAAGTGCTTTTTTTTTAACATTTCTTTAGGGCCAACATTGGCTCATAGGGCGAAGTCATATCTTTCCATGTCAGACGACTCGCCGCCGCCCGCTGTAGTTCTTGTAGTCCCAAAGTTGTACTCTCTCTAGTGATGGTTCTACGTAGTCTACCTTGGCCTGCCTTGCTTTCTTTTGCCCTTCGCTGACCATGTGAGGGCTTGGCGAGGGAGTCTGGATTCGTCCATTCTGAGAACGTGGCCGAGACAGGTCCATCGACGTCTTTTGATGTATCTTGATACGTATACTTGGTTCGATTCCTGTCTTATTGACTCGTTCGATTTAAAGTCGGACCATCTGATGTTCAATAGCCTACGGAAACATTTGTTCACAAATGCATTAAGTCTTTGATTGAATAGACTGGTTGATTTCCAACTCTCACAACCGTATGTTAACACTGGGATCACACAGGAGTTGAACATTTTAAGTTTCGTGGTTTTACTGAGCATATTTGACTTCCAGATAATAGACAATTTATTGAAAGTATTGGAAGCCAGTGCAATGCGGGACTTGGTTTATGGTGTTGTATCACCAGAAGTTGACATTTTGCTTCCCAGAATAGGTGAAATACTATGTGTAATGCTGAGCATTATCTGTTGCAGTCAAAACAAGGAATTTTTAACCTATCGCGGATATTGTCGGGAAGGCTTCCGGATATTTCCTTCAAGTGATGACCTTGTAGTTGACGTCTGCCCGCGAGTTACTTGCCCATTGCTACCATGTTTGTTATGGGACAAAACTAGATAGTTTTATTTGTCCATTTTTTTCTGTTAAAAATATTCAGTTAACTATTTTTAACAGTGGATTAGAATTTTACAGCTTTATTTGCAGCGTATTTTACTGTACAATCATGCCCGCAAAGGAACGAAAAATAGCTTTTATGGGATTTAGATCTGTCGGTAAGCATCCAAACAAAAGCGAGGTTTTAAGAGCAAGATCTGGAACATGGCATTTTAGTCAGCTCTCTCTGTAGCCCCAGCTTGTCGTGGCTTGATTTGAGCTATTCCTTGCTTTAGATGGCCTGTAGATATCTCACCGTTATTAAGAAACGGATTTGAATTCTAGTAATTATTTTGCAAGTTTTTCTTTCATTGTGGCCTTTCTTCCTCGTATTTGTTGTCTATATTCAAACTTGTTGATTGTGTAACACATGTTTGAACGCAAAACTTAATTTTGAGCTTTCTTGGCGTACATTGAAAGTTTTCGAGAGTTGAGACAAAATTAGTTTTGTTTTTTAACTTTGTACTCTCGAGCTGAAGTGACAGAGTCCTAGATTGTAGCAGGATCCGGGAGGGGGGTGGGGTGTGTCTCTTCAAGGTACGTCATGATTACATTCCTAAAAGTACGAGCTATAATGAGCGCCTACACCGGGCATTGATTTCCCATTCATGTAATGTATTATGTGAGAGCTGTGTTCTAGATGAACCGATACACACATATATAATAATATGCATGGCGACTGAGTGGCGAAGTGGTTAGTGCACTGGTCTCTCATTGCCAAGGTCGGGTGTTTAAATCCGGCCAGAGGCGCCCCAGTCACCCAGCTGTAGAAATGGATACCCGACTTCTTCTGGAGTTGGGGAAGGAAAGGCAGCCAGGCATGATACTGACCATATCACCCTCTAGTGTGCTGACAGGCCAAGGAAAATATGGGCACTAACACCATATCCCTATGTGCCTCTAAGGCATGAGAAGATTACCTTTACCCTTTTTTTTTTTTTATAGACATGGGCATGAATAGTAAATATTTATTTCTTTGTTCACTAAACTGTAATGCTTTATAAGCTATTATAGTTTTTAAAAAACAAATAGAAAATAAATTATGAGATTACAGATGTACTCTGACTTGTGTAAAAAAAAAATTCAAGTATATTTATGCAAATAATCAACAGAATTTTATGAAACAAACTAAATATCTATGTTCCATAGCATTTTGTGTGCTGTAGGGATGTGAAGTGTTGTGCCTTCACATTTCTAGGCCACTGCAGCATTTGAGGAAGGGGTGCACCTGTCATCGATGCCTTTGTTTTCTTAGGGAGGTCCCAGGTACCCATTTTTTGAGGATGAACCCCAGTGCTGGCTGGTCTGAAAAAATTTCACCTGAATGCGAAATCAGATCGGGACCTTCAGATAAAATATCACCATATGGTGTGTAGGAAAACATGGCTTAGAGATGCATAAAAATCAGCTTATGCAGACTGTTGTAGAATAATCTACTCACATAAACCAAGGGCTTTCTGTATTAATGAAACATAAAAATAGCTATTGATTATTATTATTCCTAACACAACTGCTTTTCTGCACTTGAAGCTCCTGCAGCAGTAGCTGTTGCTGCTGCTGTGTCTACTTTTTGAGGTGGACCAGTGGTTCTTAGCATTTTTTGGCCATGGACCCCCTTTTTGGGCTGAGAATAGCCATACCCACTTTCTGGACTGAGAACAGCCATAGACCGACTTTCTGGACTGAGAACAGCCATAGACCCATTTTACGGGCTGAGAACAGTCATGGACCTCTTTTTCTGGGTTGAAAACAGCCGTAGATCCCCATTCTGGGCTGAGAACTACCGTGGACTGCTCATTAAAAATAAATCAGTAAATGAAACCCAAATGGTGCTAAGATTTTTTAAAATGGAGCACGCCCGTATGTTGGTGCATGGATCCCCAGAAATCCTTCCATGGACCAAATTAATACCCACTGAGGGAGAGGTTCTCTCTGACATTTTTTTGAAGTAGGATTTTCAGCTTCAAACCTTTGCATTGTACATCTCAAGAAATCAGAACAAACTTATTCATGAGATATTTTAGCCATGCAGAATGATCAGGTGAGCAGAGCTCTGTAGATGCCTGTTATATCAGGGGTGGGCTGGCAACCTTTAAGTAGTCTTGTGCTGAACTAATGTTTCAAAGTCACTCAGCGTGCAAACCTAAGGTCAGTCAGTCAGTCAGTCATTTGCAGAACCTAAGGCCAGTCAGTCAGTCATTTGCAGAACCTAAGGCCAGTCAGTCATTTGCAGAACCTAACTCCAGTCAATCAATCTTAAGTTGTTTTTTTTTCCCTTTTTTGAGTCATTTTAAAGGCACCATAGCCATATTACTTACTAACAACAAGAAATTTTATGTTACGGTCACCAGACTAACTTAAAGTATCTGTAACAACAGTTCTACAGGTGGTAGTGGTGGGGGTGGTTGGGAGAGAGAGAGGAAGTATAGGACGGAACTAGAACTTTGTCAAGGTCAGTCACTGTCGCTCCACACTCACTTGGTGACTTTGCTTCAGATTATACAGTCTTACCTCCAGTGCCTAACATCAGATTATACAGTCGTACCTCCTGTGCCTAACATCAGATTATACAGTCTTACCTCCTGTGCCTAATATCAGATTATACAGTCTTACCTCCAGTGCCTAACATCAGATTATACAGTCTTACCTCCAGTGCCTAACATCAGATTATACAGTCTTACCTCCAGTGCCTAACATCAGATTATACAGTCTTACCTCCAGTGCCTAACATCTGATTATACAGTGCTTAACAACTTTCATTTTGAAAGGATGTAAAAACAGGAGTAGCTTTAATATCTTACATCCTTCCCATGCCGTTAAATGTCACATAGGGCTCGCATAGTTGTTTGCCAAGTTTTCCTGTTCTCTGCGAGTCTTTCAACATCATCAAGGGATGTTATGCCCACTAAACTGGCTTCTCTTAACAATGTCCTCTTTAGAGTTTCACGTGGTTGACCTCTTTTTTTTTTTTACCTGTTGTGCTCCACTTGATAGCATAAAGAAGAAGTAAATGCTTCTATTTATTTAAAAATTCAGATGTTTTATGGGATTATGATTGCTGTATTAAGTTCACACAACGTGCCATTGTGAATTGTTCCATGTGCTGCACTTGCCATGCATGCCACAGGTTCCCAGCACCTGTGTTATCAGAAAAGTTAAAAATATACCTAAGATTACTGTAAAACTGTTTTCTTCTGGTGGGTTTGTGTCTTCATTGTCCTTGGTCTCATCTGTTCAGCCCAGTCAGTCCATCATTAGTTAGATCTGTGAGCATGACCCAGTACTATACCATTCTCCTTGATGTTATCAGAAACTTGTCTTTCAAAGGACAAGAGAAATGACAGCTGTGGTAAAACTGGTTCCAGTAATAAAGTAGATGGAGGTGTATGGTTCTGTTTTACAAAAAAAGATGGAAAGAGTGAGGAGAAACAAGAGTGACAGAAAGTAAGATGAGCACATATAAATGAAGAACGGTACAACAATCCAATATCACATACAAAAACAATGCAACAAATAGAAACATGAAAAATAGATGACAAATTAAACACCTAACTTTTTTGGTATCCTTGTAAGAGAGACAGGCACAAAACTGACATTTTGGCATTGTTTGTACCTTTGGCATCTTTGCTCTTTTACTCTCTCCCTTCAGGATAATTTCATGAATGAAATGCTGAAACTGCAGTATTGCCATATTTATTTTCCAGGCAAGTCATCATTAATCATTCAGTACATTGAGAACCAGTTTGTTGATTCATATGATCCAACTATTGAAAACAGTAAGTGATGTTGTGGTGTTGTGATGATGTTTATGTAAGTTTATAATGTAAGTTATAAGCAGGACATCTTGCTTGCAGCCGAGAGGCCTACAGGTTAGCTGTTAGGGAGGCAAAGTTCTGCAAGGGACACGCAAATGACCGAACAGTGGTTGTATGTTACAGGCTTTTTTTTTTTTTTTATTTCTCTCAGAATGACTAGGAATAGAAAAGTCTAGGAGAGAATATGGCATTGTGATCTGTTTTATAAAATCATCTAATTAAAGAGAGACATTTTGGTAGCAAGAGAGGTAATTGTGGCAGGATGTGTTTAATAGATGTATATGTTAACATAAAGTGCTTTCAGATGATTGCTTATAGAATGGTAATACATATGTTCATGGGCGTTTTATTCTCTATCATCGTCTTGTCACTTATGTTTTTTATTTTTCCTCATGTCTCATAGTGGTGTCATATGTCATGGTAGGACTGGGGTGAGAGGGGGAAAACTGCTATACCCAGGCTGAATGAGATATTGGCACTGAACCATACCTGGCATCTTGCATCAGGGTTGTCAGACCATATCTGGCATCTTGCATCAGGGTTGTCAGACCATATCTGGCATCTTGCATCAGGGTTGTCAGACCATATCTGGCATCTTGCATCAGTGTTGTCAGACCATATCTGGCATATTGCATCAGTGTTGGCAGACCATATCTGGCATCTTGCATCAGGGTTGTCAGAACATATCTGGCATCTTGCATCAGTGTTGTCAGACCATATCTGGCATCTTGCATCAGTGTTGTCAGACCATATCTGGCATATTGCATCAGTGTTGTCAGACCATATCTGGCATCTTGCATCAGTGTTGTCAGACCATATCTGGCATATTGCATCAGGGTTATCAGACCATATCTGACATGTTGCATCAGGGTTGGCAGACCATATCTGACTGCTTTCATCAAGGTTTGCAAATGATGGAGATGGATTAGCAAACCTTGTTCGAATGAAGGAGTTTGGGGTGAAACTTGATGTGGCAAAAAAAAAAGAAAAAAAACAATACACGAAGAGCTTCGGACAAATGGTCAGCCAACAGGAACGGATGGCATCAGGTTCTGTACGCTAAAGGAGATGTTGAAGAGGAGACCAGAGCACCTGTGAATGTGACTGGAATGCATGGATGGTGGTCCTTGCTGTCTAAGTTAACATTATCTGTCTGCTTGCATCAAGGTTGACAAACTGTGAGCTAACCAAGGCCATGTTTTACTTCTATGAAATGCCCCACAGCAACAGATTATAATCTAATCAAGTGTACAGGGATCAGATGGAAAGTCAGACCTGGTCCATGTTGAAGACAAATGTGCTCAGACTGCAGCAGCTTAGTTGTAAGACTTGACACAGAAAACAACCACCGCCACACCTAATCACATCAGATACAGAAACTGACAGAAGAAGGGAGTAACAGCTGATTTAGTTTGTTGTATGATATGAATAACAGTGACAAGGAAGACAGGATCCAGAAGGAAAACTGACATTAATAAAGAGTCCGATAGGAAGATATACATATAAATCCATTATTTTAAAATGTCCGCACTGTTCTATAGAGTTTATACAAGCCACTTTTGATTCTTTGCTTCTATATACCAGTGATCATAATGCAGCTGTTGTCAGATGTTGAGATACTTATACAGACATTTTATCATAAGTGTCACAGTTACAGTGACAGGCTGGATATGCCATATCTGATATCACCAGCAGTTGATGTTTTCTTTGTCTACATGAATTACATTGTGAACTGTGAGCCATGACATTTTAATCTTTCTTCTTTCTTCTTCTTCTTCCTCTTCTTCCTCCTCTTGCTGCATGGCCTGACACAACCAGCTTCAACAGCATATTTCTGGGACCCACTTCACCTCCCCATTGTGATCCCTGTTGTTTTGGTCAGTCTTCTGTCTGTTTCTAGGGGCTCCACTAAGAAACAGAATTGGTTTTGGTCAGACTTCTGTCTGTTTCTAGGGGCTCCACTAAGAAACAGAATTGGTTTGGTCAGACTTCTGTCTGTTTCTAGGGGCTCCACTAAGAAACAGAATTTGTTTTGGTCAGACTTCTGTCTGTTTCTAGGGGCTCCACTAAGAAACAGAATTGGTTTTGGTCAGACTTCTGTCTGTTTCTAGGGGCTCCACTAAGAAACAGATTTGGCTTTGGCCAGCTGTGATTTGCCAGTCCTAATGCAAGCAGTTGGCTATGGCTTGCTGGCTGCTATCTTACACAGCTTGACCTCCATGTAACATAAGTAAACTTTAACAGATCAGATTGCTCATTGAGAATGATAAATAACAAATTTCTACACTGAGAATGCCAAGTACAATAAACCATCAGTTTAACAGACTCATGGGAAAAGGGTGCTCGGCACACTGTTGTTTGTTAAAACTTGGTGAAAACAAGATGTACGTGTTAGTTTTGGCACAGTAAGGCACACTGATTACTGTGCACACATTGTTAATTCATGAGGAGATTATATGTCACATAAAAGCTAGTCCAAAACCTGAGCCTGTAGCAAGTGAATAACATTTGAAAATAAAAACAAAAAAATCCACTTTGCAGCTATTAAGTTTATGCTCATTTGCTTCCATTTCTCACCAGCTTTTTCCAAGCATACAAAAGTAGGTGGTCAAGAATACAACCTGTTTGTGGTGGACACAGCTGGTCAGGATGAATATTCTGTCATACCTCAGTCATACTTCATCAACATCAATGGCTATGTGTTGGTTTATTCAGTCAACTCACAGAAAAGGTAGGTTAATGTACCATCATAATCTGTCATACCTTGCTCATACGTCATCATGACCAATGGCATGTTGGTTTTGCTCAGTGAGCTATGTCAGACTGTGTATTGTTACAGTAGGAACATTTTTTTTTTCCATGAATCTAAACTGAAATGATAAACCTGCCATCAAAACATAAGTAGAATTGTTTGAGGTGGCAAGATGAAGAAGATCATTGTCTTGTGTTTCTTGGGGGAGGAACTCACATGATAAGATCGTGATTTATCACTGAGGACTTGGTCTACTGTGACACCAACCAGGGCTGATGTAGCCTAGCCAGACACAACCTTGACACTTGCATGTCAATCATTGTGGAGTTTAATGGATACTCTAGCAGATAAGCTCACACATCCTGATCCTGGGGGTGGGGTGGCAGGGTGAGTTTATGTCCTAGGGTAACAGATGTGACAAGCCATGCAATCTGTTGTATTTATCATTTGTCATCATTATCATCATCGTTGGGAAGAATAGTCATTGCCATCATTATCATCACAGAGCAGAATAGTCATTGCCATCATTATCATCACAGAGCAGAATAGTTATTGCCATCATTATCATCACAGAGCAGAGAAGTTATTGCCATCATTATCATCAGGTGCCATGCCGACTGGCATTGGCTACTATGCTTCTCCAGAGTACACGATCCTTCATGCAGGCCATCAGTTCAATTGGTGATCTCCTCTCACATCATCCCATCAGACTGTCCAGTATCATTTCTCTTGGTCATCCTCTTGATCTTCTTCCCTCTGTTTTTTCTGTTGTTATAATGTTTTCAATGCCCCCTCTTCTCATTGCATGTCCTATGAAAGTACATTGCCTCTCTCTTATCTTTTTGACAAGATTTTTTGTCTCTCCAGCTCTTCTCATACATTCTTCATTAGTTATTTTTGCTGTCCAGGGGATTCGCAACATTCTTCTAATAAACCACATTTCTGCTGCTTCCAATGATTTTTGTGCAGACCTGTCTATTGTCCATGATTCACTTCCATATAACAAGATAGGTTCAATACAGCATTTTAGGGCTCATTTTCTAACATTCATTGATAAGGATGTGTTGGATAATATGTTTCTCATTCTCTGAAATGCAATCTTTACTTGGCCTATTCTGTTCCTAATTTCTGTTCTGCATTTCCCATCTGAAGTTATTACTGCTCCAGGGTATTTGAATTTCTGCACCTGCTTTAGAATAGTTCCGTTTAATTTTATACTGCATATTGGTGGATTCTTTTTCTTAGATATAACCATGGTCTCTGTCTTTTTGATGTTCAAAGTAAAGCCTTTCTGTTCACTTTCTTTGGCAACTTTATCCAAGAGATTTTACAGGTCTTGTTGGTTCTCAGCTATCAGTACTGTGTCATCAGCATACCGAAGGTTGTTAATATTGTATCCTCCAATTTTTATGCCTGGTTCTGTGATGATCATTCTTAGAATATTCTCGCTGTACAGAGAAAAAAAGTCTGGAGATAGAACACATCCTTATCGCACCCCTTGTTTTATAGATTGATATTTTCCAGTTCTATTTTCAACTCGAATTGCTGCTTCTTGCTGCCAGTATAGATGTTTTGCAATCCTCAGGTCTTTGCCGTCTATGTTGATGTCTTCATCATTTGAATAATTTCATTATGTTTCACCTTGTCGAATGCTTTGGTGTAATCAATGAAGCGTAAGTAGAGATCTTTCTGTTAGCGTTCATAAAGCATAAATGGCATTGTGTGTTCCCTTTCCTTCAACAAATCCAAACTGTTCGTCTGCTATTTCCATTTTTATCTTTTGCCTTGTTCTTCTCATAAGGATTCTGAGAAGTAGTTTCGTTATGTGACATGAGAGGCTGATAGTCCGCTGGTCATCACATTCCTTTGCACCTGGTTTCTTTGGTAGTGCTATAAACATGGATTTAAGCAGGTCACTGGGCATATAACCACTGTTGTAAATGTCATTCAGTAACTTGGTTATTATTTTTATTCCTATTTCCTCTAGTGCCTCTATTTCTTCTATTGTTATATTATCTTTTAGGGGCTTCTTTTTTTTGGTGGTATTGTCTCCTTAACAGTTTGGTGGATAGAATCTCTTAACATTGCCCATTGTTCATCTATACTATTTATCTTTGCTATTGCATTGCATCTATTTGTTATAATAACTTTGTATTGTTCTTGCAGTTCTTGGTCATTTTTAAGGAGTTCTGTATTCAGTTTGATGTTTCTCACTTTTATACATGCTTTCTTTAGCTTTATTCTAATTTTTCCACAGAGTAGGTCATAGTCACTATTGCAGTTGGCTCCAGGCATAGTTTTTGTTGTCAGTAATGCATTCCAGAATCGTTTGTTGATTAATACATAGTCTGTCTGGTTAAAAGTCTTTTTGTCTGGGCTGCACCACGTTGCCAGTCTTTGAGAATGTTGTTTAAACCAGGTGTTTCCTACAACCATGCTGTGTATTCTTGCCCATTCAATTAATTTACTACCTCTGTCATTCCTCTCCCCCCAGTCCATAGTCACCAAGTCTGAAGTTCTTCCTTTACCAACTTTTACATTAAAATCTCCCATGACTATAGTAACTTCATGTGACTTTGTGTGTTTTAGGGCTGTCTCTATGTCATTATAAAATAGCTGTACATCTTCTTCAGAACTTTCAGATGTTGGAGCGTACACTTGTATAATATTTATGTTTATTGGTCATCCTTTCAGTTGGGCTAGCAGGACTCGGTCTGAGATGTTCAAATATCCTACAGTTGTCCTTGCTGTTTGTTCGTCAAATATTATTCCTACTCCTAGTTCATGTTTCTCACCTCCTTTATATTATTGTATATTTATCAAACTCAGAGTAGATAACAAGGTAGTGGAGGAGGTCAACGAATTTGTATACCTTGGCAGCAGAGTAGTAGAAAATGGAGACAGCACAGAGGACATCAACAGCAGACTTACTAGAGCAAACCAGGCTTTTGCAATGCTACAGAATATATGGAAATCAAATAAACTAAGCATAAATATGAAAATCAGGATATTTAAGAGTAATGTTCTAAGTGTACTACTCTATGGAAGTGAATGCTGGAAAATCACCAAAACCATAGAAAACAAGTTGAATTCTTTCCAGACTAAATGTTTACGTAGAATTAAAAAAATATTTTGGCCAAACACCATAAGAAATAACATCTTATTGGCAGAAATGCAGATGAAACCACTGACAACAATTATTGAGGAAAGACGCTGGCGATGGTTGGGACATGTGCTCCGAATGACTGACAACTCACTACCAAAAATAGCACTAAGATGGACACCACAGGGGAGCAGAAGTAAGGGTAGACCAAAAGAGACATGGAGAAGAACAACAGAAAGGATGTTGAGCAATAGAGGGCTCACCTGGGCAAGAGCAGAAAAAAAGGCGAAAGACAGGCATTTGTGGAAAACCCTTGCGGAAGCCCCATGTGCCCTGGGCACTTAAGGTTCAGAGAGAGAGATATTTATCAAAGTTTATCTTCCCTACACCTGTCCATCTAACTTCACTCATTCCTAATATGTTGATCTTCATCCTTTCCATTTCCCTCTTTACATTTTCTAATTTTCCAGCCTGGAATAAAGTTCTAACATTCCATGTTGCTCTTTTGAACTTGCTAGTTTTGCCACCAGTAGCTTGATGATGATCTGGCCTCACCTGTGGCTCATGAGCTGCTCTACTGGACGAAGCTGTTCCAGAGGAACATTCATTAACGTCGTTCATGACAAATCTATTACTCTGAATAACCATAATTGTTCTTGGGAGCTACAACAGTGGTTTCCCGTTGCCTTCTGCTGGTTTGTGTATGGACTCTGCTAGCCTTTGGACTCCCTGTCCTACCTACATGGCAGTGAGAGCGAGAGGTTTTAAGGCACCTCTTACCCACCTGGTATTCCTTTCACTGAGCACCTGAGGCATTTTATAGGAGTAGTAGAACCACCTACTACCCCACTTCGCTCTCTGAGTTGGTCTGTGCTGCTTATTTGGGTACATCCTTTTTCACAGGGATCCTCCATATCTGGATGACTTTCACCATCTGCCACCTGTGACGCGCTGGGTTGGGGATGGTCGCCCCAGCTTTACCTAGGGATAGTTATTGCCATTATTATTATCACAGAGCAGAATAGTTATTGCCATCATTATTATCACAGAGCAGAAAAGTTATTGCCATCATTATTATCACAGAGCTGAATAGTTATTGCCATCATTATTATCACAGAGCAGAATAGTTATTGCCATCATTATTATCACAGAGCCGAATAGTTATTGCCATCATTATTATCACAGAGCAGAATAGTTATTGCCATCATTATTATCACAGAGCAGAATAGTTATTGCCATCATTATTATCACAGAGCAGAATAGTTATTGCCATCATTATTATCACAGAGCAGAATAGTTATTGCCATTATTACCATCACTTTATCATCACATTATCATCACAAAGAAGTCAACTGTTATAGTTGATGATAGAATGGAATGCATGGAAACCATGACAGTAGAAAAGTCTGTGCCAGACTTGTACAAGCTCTCTGTAACATTCAGCTGGTGTTCTTTGCAGCTGGTGGTGTAGAGGTGTTGAGGAGCAGCATCATATCACCATGGGAGCTAATTTTTCAGTCCTGGAGTACAGCTAAAAAGCAAGGGGTGTGCAATGCTTCTTTAGCAGACTCCACCACCATGGGGACTGTGGCGATCCCTGCCCCATTAGCCAGGCTAGCCCTGTTCCTAGGGGTACCAATGGAGATGTGGGACAGCGTTGTGGTCAGCAGTGGTGAGCATCCCTGATGCTAGCATATCAGCTATGGTGAGCGTCCCTGATGCTAGCATATCAGCTATGGTGAGCGTCCCTGATGCTAGCATATCAGCTATGGTGAGCGTCCCTGATGCTAGCATATCAGCTATGGTGAGCGTCCCTGATGCTAGCATATCAGCTATGGTGAGCGTCCCTGATGCTAGCATATCAGCTATGGTGAGCGTCCCTGATGCTAGCATATCAGCAATGGTGAGCTTCCCTGATGCTAGCATATCAGCTATGGTGAGCTTCCCTGATGCTAGCATATCAGCAATGGTGAGCGTCCCTGATGCTGGCTATGGGTAGCAGACTGCCTCTTTGCCAGAAATGCAGTTATTCTCACCTGCAAAGAAGATGCTACAGCCTCCAGCAAACATGGTTCACTATCTCCACTTGTTGCGGAGGAACCAGTAATCCTAGATACTGCTGGAGAACAAGGAGCAACAGCTTCTGCTGAAAAACCTCCACTGTCTTCAGACACTTTTACTAAAAAAGACAGCCTAGTTAACAGTTGTAGCGAGACTATTGATACAGTAACTGAACCAAACTCTGAGAAATCTTTGCAGAGTAACGTTGCTAGACTTAGTGACATGGGCTGTTCTCATCAAGCTGTTGGAACAGATACAAAATCAGTTACTTGTCCCTGTGGCTATGACTTCACAGAAGCTATTTCACCTTGTGAAAATATTCATCAGTGACATGAAGTCAGAAGTTGTAAAGCTAATCAGTAAAGAAAATGACAGTATCAAAAAAGAAGTTTTAAAGTTACTCAGTACTTTTTTGATAGTATCAAAATAGGAAGTTGAACAGCTGAGAGAAGAAAATACCAAACTGAAGCTGATCTTTGAATCAATGAACAGTGAAAAACAATAGTAGCAGAAAACTGCACAAAAGCAACCAAACAGAAACTGGTAGTCACAGTCAGTCAGTGGCTGCTAGTCAAAGTAATCTTATCATGAAGCTGAAGACTCACCCATCGTCACCAATCAGTGTAACAAGCCTCACCAGAAAAACAACCAACAAAAGCAGAGTGGAGTCAGCGACTCTTTATCAAGTGAGCAAGACCATCATAACACAATATATGAATACCCCTCCAGATCAGCATCAGATTTGATGCTCTACAACAAAGCTCTGTACCAAATACTCAGCAGACACACAGGATGCAACAATCACATCAGTCAAACAATGTAAACAAAATATGCAGAAAATTCCCAGTCACAAAATCAGAGACAGTACAACACATTTACTAGATGGGGATTCTCTACTAAAGGGTGTATATGGCGAGCGGATGTCCATAGCAGATGAAGACGTTGGCTCAGTGGTTGCAGTACCGGGAGCTGATATTGTGAAAATAACGCAAACACTAAGAAATTTTAATATAGACCAGGGTGTGACGAAAATCTCCATATATGTTGGCATAAATGACAGCATGAATGGGCGGAACATAAGATGTTCTGACATGCAGGCTTTGACTTCCGCCATCAAGGAAAAATATCAGAATGCAGCCATCTTCATATCTTCCATCATTTCACCCTACTCCGGTCCTGGACGCCGCCTGGTAGACATCAATAACAAGGCACTTCAGCCATACTGTCGTGGTAACAACATTGTCTTCATAGACCACACCATGTTTTTCATCTCAGCCTCTGGTGCCCCAAAGAAATGGCTGTATAAGGACCACATACATACATCAAAACTTGGTACAGAGACCACATACATACATCAAAACTTGGTACAGGGGCCACTTTCATACATCAAAACTTGGTACAGTGACCACATACATACATCAAAATATGATACCAGCATCCTTGCCTAAAATTTAGTTTTCGGAACATACACTACAGAAAGACGTAGTACAGTTGGATGTCCACAAACAACACCCACATCCAACAACAACAACCCCACCCCCTCCATAAAGCCAGCTCTGCTCTGAGCACCAAAACCATAGGGATCCCCAAAACTGTGCCACCTGTTCCACAGCAAACCACCGACTATAACACCATGTTTCCACCCTTACCCTCACATCAGCCTCAGTCTGTCAGATGAGCAGATGCGAGCTTCAGCAACATCAGGATTCTTCCAGTCACCAGCTGCTACGACATTGGAAGACTTCAACACTCACAACTCACAAGCAACTTCCCTGCAACATCCTCAAAGAAATCTGGAGCTGCAGAATTTGTTTCAATTTAGCCCTGCAGCCTTGAGTCATGCCCGTATGTTATCTCTGCATAATTCACATGCCATGGTACCTTGCAGACACCACATGCCTTAGACTGATGGCAATAACATTGTGATCCATCACAAACTGAAACCTTCAACTTGCAATGTCAAAAAAAAGAATTGTTACTCAGCAAGACATAGTGACCGATATCTTTTTTCCTTAAGCTTATCTAGATTTTTTTGGCATTTTATTTCTATTCCCCCCTCCCCCCACCTTTTTTTTCTTTTTTTTTTCACCTGTTTGTCTAATTCTTGTTAACTTTTTATTTTTTAGATCCTTGCAGTTTGTGAGCTGTATCTGTTTGTGTGTGAGAACTGTATGTTTAACTATTCCACCTGTTAGTGAATTCTCACATTAGAGCGTTTAATTGTTCATAGTTAGGCACATCTTTCTCCGTCTCTAATTATTTCAGCTGGTGAGTTGTGTACCAGTTGAAAGTTTTATATACAGAGTGTGTCTGTGTGTAGTATTTAAAAGTTTATTTACTTCAGTAGTAAGTGTAATAATAGGAATTATTTTCAAACCAGTAATAGTAGACAAGAATATAAAATGACCTATCTTACCAAAAAATGGTTACATAAAGGACTTGAATAGGCCATCTGAATGTATATTACCTTTTAAGTAAAATTCCTGAAGCAACACACACGTTAGACCAAAATTTCCTCATTTTTGGCTTCACTGAAAGCTGTTTAAATAGAAGCATAACCAATGAAGATATTAGAATTAACGGTTTTAACCTGATCCGGCGTGACCCAACCAGAAAACTAGAAACAGGTCTCCACAGCTATCCAGTTTAGTTGTAGAGAAGACCTCGAATCATTGGAGGTAGAGCGTATTTGGGTGGAAGTTAAATTGCCAAACCACAGAGTCCATTAGTTATTGGATTTTTGTACCGTAATCCAATTGCATCATCCCTGTGGTATGATCACTTCACAACTATGATGGATGAGGTTTCAACCTTGAATTTCAAAGGTATTATCATTCTTGGAGATTTTAACATAGATCTAACACAATCATATCCAACTTGGAGCAATATTACATTATCCCACAATTTTTCCCAAATTGTCACAAAAGCTACTAGAGTAATAGAAGTATCATCCACATTATTAGATCATATATATATATATATGTAGCCCATTCAGAAAGCATCATTGAATGTAACATCCCTCATATTTTGATAAGTGATCATTACTCAGTCTGCTGTATGTGGACGAGAAAGGGGTATAAACTTCCAAAATGCAGTCAAACCTGTATGAAATTTAGAAGTTTCAATAAATTTGATCTAGATTTATTCCTTAATGATTTGCAAGCATCTTCACTTACACACATGTACTGACTAACTGACCCTGAGGCAGTAGAATATTGGCTAAAGATCTTCAGAGATACAAGGGGTGATTGATAAGTTCTCGGCATAAGGTACAAATACTTGAAACGCACGGTTGATATTAGGTGCATTTGTAGATCAGGTTAATGTGAGATTAAACACCAAGTTTCAAGAAATTAACTGCAACCTTTTTTTTTTTTGTAGGCTACTGAAGTGGTAAGGGGTGGCAGAAATTGAGAATATTGATAAAATTTCTCATCGAGCAGTCATTCACTACCTCTGCATCAAGGGCTTATCATCGTAGGAGATCCATGAGGATATGGTAGACTCTAGGGGAGAGTGCCCCTTCTTATAGCACAGTGAAGAAATGGTCAGCTCAAATCAAATGTGGAAGGGAGAGTCTGGAAGATGATCCCCGTTCAGGAAGACCAAGAATGGTAACCACTGATGAAACCACTGGCAGAATCCATGACATAATGGAGGATCAACAACTAACTGAGCGGTACATTGCTACTGAGTTGGGCATTTCTCAGGAATGTGTTCATGTCATTATTCACAATGATCTTCAAATGACAAAGGTCTCTGCTCGATGGGTCCTGAAACTTCTTGGAACTGATCACAAACGACAGCATCTCAGCATGTCAAGAGACAATCTTGGCCATTTTTCTGCACATCCTGAAAAGTTTATTCAGCAATTTGTGACTATGGATGAGACTTGGGTTCATTATTTTTGTACCAGAAATCAAAGAACAGTCAAAGCAGTGGAAACGTCATGGATCCCCACCTCCAAAGAAAGCAAAGGTGGATCTGTCTGCAGGCAAAGTGATGGCTTCCATCTTTTGGGATTCAGAAGGTGTGCTATTGGTAGACTATCTTCAAAAGGCCAGAACAGTCACCGGGGCCTATTACGCTAATCTTGTGAAGGAAAAGCGTCGAGGGAAATTGACGAGAGGAGTCATCTTTCATCAAGACAGTTCTCCAGTTAACAAATTGGTGGTGGCAATGGCTGTCATTCATGAATGCGGCTTCCAGCTTCTTGAACATCCTCCTTATTCCCAAATTTGGCCCCTTCAGACTATTACCTGTTTACCAAACTCAAAAAGGAGCTCAGTGGTGGCAAATTTGCTTCAGATGATGATGTCATTCATGCCCTAGACCACTTTCTACTGGCACAAATGCTGACTGTTACAAAGAAGGGATGCGTATGGTCCAGGATCGCTGGACTAAGTGCAAAAAGTATATTGGTTGAGAAATAACCCCAAACGTGACCAGGCGCACAAAATCAAGGACTTCAAGACCTACCGTTCACTCAGAAACAAAGTTCAACATTTAATAAGACAGGAAAAAAAAATTACTTTAGGAATCTAGTATAGAATAAATCAGACGGTAAATCAATTTGGAAAGCCATAAATACCCTATCAGATAAAAGAAAAGAATGTGATTTTCAAGCGTATAATCATGTGTACACTAGTGCACATATCAGTACTCATTTCAGAGAAGAAATCAGTTTTCTTAAATCATGATTACCTGCACCTGTTTGCACCTTAAATGAACTACAAACATTCCTGGATAGCAGATGTATTAAATTTAAGCAGTTACAAATTCCATTCTTAACAGTTAGTGAAGTTTACAGTTATCTCTTATCTTTAAAAAAACATCAGTACAGCTGGGCTTGACAATATTAGTAATAAGATTTTATGTTATGCTGCACCTGTCATTTCACATACACTAACATACATTTACAATCAGTGCATTGCAGAATGTTATTTCCCTGAGGCTATTAAAACTGCTAAAGTGTCAGTCAGTCAGTTAGTCATGTGCATGTCCCTTGTGGAACTTTGCCTCCCTAACAGCTCTCCTGTAGGCCTCTCGGTTGTAAGCAAGATGGCCTGCTGCTGATGCATCCATTTGCAGATTATCAACGATGTCTTGCAGCCATCTTCATCTTGGTCTTCCTCTCTTTCTTTTTCCCATTATGTACCCTTCCCTTCTTCTCTAGATTATCATGATGTTTAATGTGTCCAGAATATTTAAGTTTTCTCTCTTTAATCCTTTTTACTAGCCAGCCTTCTTCAATATTAAGTTTTGTAGTATGGGTATATTTGTTCATTTGTGTGTCCATGATATTTGAAGAACTCTTCAGTAGCATTTACATTCAAAGGCATTTATGTGTTTCTCAGCTGTTTTGTTAAGTGTCCAGGTCTCACAGGCATGTGTTTTTATGGAAAAGATGGCTCATCCAACAATCATGCAAACTATAGACCAATACCCATACTATTGTCATGATCAAAAACCACTCGAAAAACACATACACAAAATAACTCTACGACACATGCAAGAAAACAATTTACTCATAGACAGTCAGTGTATGATAGACCCCATCATTCCTGCAACACAGCTTTCACCAAAATGACATAAAACTGGTTAGTAAACATAAATGATGGCAGACTATGTGGTGCCATCTTTGTCACTTTAAAAAGGCATTTGATGTGATTGACCATGATATAACATATTATGGAAAACATCCTTATTAATGAATGTTAGAAAACGAGTCCTAAAATGCTATATTGAACCTGTCTTTTTATATGGAAGTGAATCATTGACAATAGGCAGGTCTACACAGAAGTCATTGGAAGCAGCAGAAATGTGGTTTATTAGAAGAATGCTGCAAATTCCTGAACAGAAAAAATAACTAATGGAGAATGTCTGAGAAGAGTTGGAGATAGAAAAAAAATCTTGACAAAAAAAATAAGAGAGAGACATGAAGGATCGTGTACTCTGGAGAAGCATAATAGCCAATGGCACCTGATGATGATGATGATGATGATGACCATGATATTCTTGTAAAAAGAATAAAGACTTATAGATTGCACCCTGACCTAATAAAGTTAATTGGTTCATTTCTTTTAAGCAACAATTCTCTATCAAATTCTGCTATAGTTGACAACACAAGGTTCTGGCCCATTGCTCTTTTTTGTCCATATCAGTGATCTTCCACTTCATCTTAAACACTCTTTTTGTGACCTTTTTTGCCAATGATCACACACTATGACTGTGTTAACCTAGAATCAACTCTTCAGGTCGAGTTGAACAATCTAATTAAATGGAGTAACAACAATGGCATGATTCTAAATACTGATAAAACAAAATCAGTGCTCATAACAACAAGACAGAAACTACAGAATACGGCAAAAACAACACTTGGCTGTGTATGGAAACATCACAGATAGAAAACATTAGCGAGCACAAAACACTAGATCTTATTATTGATCAACATCTGACCTGGAACTCTCATGTTCAAGGTCTAATAAAACTCATTGCACAAAAAGTATACCAGTTAGCTAAAATTAAGCACTTCACCAATCAAAACACAAGGAAGATATACTACATATCACATATACAAACACATTTAGACTGTTGCTTAACAATCTGTGATGGTTGCTCAGTGTCAAATACAAAGAGGCTTTACTCACTTCAAAAGTGAGCAGTAAAACTTATTAGTGACAAAGATCAAGCACAACTGACTAATCAGCACAAACGTATCAAAATGCTACCTCTTAAGAATAAGTTCCTTTTCAACAAAGCCAAGATGGTACATCAAATTCTTTCACAGCATGCTCTGCCTTATCTATGGAACATGTTTACATTTAGCCCAAAGTGTAGCCAATGCTTAAACAACATAAGTCTTCCAAAACCTAGACGATCTTTACAAGAAAAGCTTTACTTATTCTGCTGCTCATCTTTGGAATATCCTCCCATCCTGCATAAAAAATATATTTCTTGCCATCATCCTACAACTACAAACTTTTCCAATATCTATTCAATGTTGACTACATGCCTCCATGATTCATAAAATTTTAAAGTCATTTCCTAGTTTATACATTTACAGACACAGAATTTAGTTAATTGTTTATTCTGAATAGTAGCAAAATTTTGTTTAGTAGACAGTTATTTATATATGTATGTGGTTAGTTTCTTTGCTGAGTGCATGGATAAGAGCGTAAATGTCTCTCAGCTTTCCAGTGTTAATTATGTTGGTTATATGAGTAGCATATTTGTAGAATGTCTGGAACAGAGTGAAAGTTGTATGATACAGGGCAGAATGTCAGATGGGGCCTGCTTTCCCAATTCTTAACCCTTTGGAAATAAAGATCAATCAATCAATCAATCACAGCAGAATAGTCATTGCCATCATTATTATCACAGTGCAGAATAGTCATTGCCATCATTATTATCACAGTTCAGAATAGTCATTGCTGTCATTATTATCATACTTCAGAATAATCATTGCTATCATTATCATCACAGAGCAGAATAGTCATTGCCATCATTATTATCACAGTTCAGAATAGTCATTGCCATCATTATTATTACAGTTCAGAATAGTCATTGCTGTCATTATTATCATACTTCAGAATAATCATTGCTATCATTATCATCACAGAGCAGAATAGTCATTGCCATCATTATTATCACAGTGCAGAATAGTCATTGCCATCATTATTATTACAGTTCAGAATAGTCATTGCTGTCATTATTATCACAGTTCAGAATAGTCATTGCCATCATTATTATCACAGTTCAGAATAGTCATTGCCATCATTATTATCACAGTTCAGAATAGTCATTGCTGTCATTATCATCACAAGGCAGAATAGTCATTGCCATCATTATTATCACAGTTCAGAATAGTCATTGCTGTTATTATCATCACAAGGCAGAATAGTCATTGCTATCATTATCATCACAGAGCAGAATAGTCATTGCCATCATTATTATCACAGTGCAGAATAGTTATTGCCATCATTATTATTACAGTTCAGAATAGTCATTCTTATCTTATATCCTTCCCGTGCCGTTAAACGTCACATAGGGCTCGCAAAGTAGTTCGGCAATTTAGAATAGTGCAGAATAGTCATTGCTGTCATTATCATCACAAGGCAGAATAGTCATTGGTGTCATTATCACAGGGCAGAATAGTCATTGGTGTCATCATCACAGAGCAGAATAGTCATTGCTGTCATTATCATCAGAGGACAGAATAGTCATTGCTGTCATTATCACAGGGCAGAATGGTCATTGCTGTCATTATCATCACATGGCAGAATTGTCATTGCCATCATCATCATCATCATCATCACAGGGCATTATAGTCATTGCCCTCATCATTATCATCATCATCATCACAGGGCATTATAGTCATTGCCATCATCATCATCATAGGACAGAATAAACATTGTCATCATCATCAGCACAGGACAGAATAGCCATTGTCATCATCACATGATCAAATAGCAGAGAGCTGAGACTTCAGTACAAGATCATGATAACAGTCCAGGAAGCCAGCACTGCCTTCACCATGACCAGAAGCAGCATGTCAGTGGAAGTGATGGCAGTGATGAAAGCATTCTTCCATCTGAAGTCACAGAACTGTGCCTGGGTCTGCATACTAAGTGATTCGATGAGCGTGATCTGAAAGATCGAGGCAGGTTCTGTACACAGGCAGTGGCTTGAGACATTGCAGAAATCGGTGATGTGCAAAGTTATCCTCATATATGTCCCTGGGCTTGCAGGCATCCAGGTAAATGAGAGAGCTGATAGGTTGGCTGCCTCTGCCATCACCGCAGATGAACAACCACTAGATCAAACTGATAATGTTAACGCACTCAGAGAGACAGGCAGAGTGGAGGACTTCGATAGGGGTGAATCCACATCACTATTTAGACTGAGAGAGCTGGATGTGCAGATTGGCACGGCCAGAAACAAGAGAGATGCTGGAAGCACAAGAGGACTTGTCAACCAACACAAGACGGGCACTCTCTCAGCCTCAGGACACTGATATTGTGATACTGAGGGGAGGATCTTAGCACCTATTGATATGTCTGGAATGCAGTGATGATAATCCAAACCATAAATCATGATAATCACTTGAGAACAATCAGGAAGAATTTTTCACCAGTTCTTATCTGCTAGATCTGTCATTCTCACTGCAGGTGCTCATGTGATTGCATGATTAGATGTTGTATTGATCACTTGTACTCTCACACTAAGAACTACAGTTTAATTGCCTTTCTTTTCCTCTTTTTCTTTTTTTTTTTTCTCCTCACTTTCCATTGATGGTTGCTGTAATTTCATTTACATTTGTGTACATTGATGTAGACACCAACAAACTGGTGATTGAAATAGCTTTCTCTTGTGCCCCCAGCTTTGAAGTTGTTAAACACGTTTATGACAAGATCATAGACATGAAGGGGAGGATGACGTAAGTATGCTCGGATGGATACATCATTTTCTTATGTGTTTTAAATAATAATGTTATATATTTAATTTTACAAATTATGATTTAGTGCTTTGTTTATAAGGAAAAAAATGTCCTTTTCTTGTTGAAATTTGGCTTAAAATGATGAAATTTGGAAAATATTAATTACAAATGATAAATCTGTTGATAGAAGTGATTTACTGGATTTATTTATCAAATATTGTTATGAGTAAGCTTTGACAGTCACGCTTGCGTAGTTTTGTGACTTCTTTGCCTTTGACAGTCACGCGTGCGTAGTTTTGTGTCTTCTCTGCCTTTGACAGTCACACTTGCGTAGTTTTGTGTCTTCTCTGCCTTTGACAGTCACACTTGAGTAGTTTTGTGTCTTCTTGGCCTTTTTTGTTCAGGTTTATTTCCTTATTTTCCTGACTGTCAGTACAGATACTGCTGTCATGAATGTACTTGTTGCATGGCATTTATAAGCATGTCGTTAATGTTGCCTCTAGTGTCTTCTACATTAAACTGGCCATCTTTTTAAAGTTCAGATATGGGACACACAGTGTGTGCATGCAAAGTGGGGTGGGGGTGGGCTGTTAAAATGAACATTTTAATCAGTAGGTCAAGTTTTTTTAACTGTACTTACAAATTAGTTTCTTAAGAGGGTTTTTTTTTTTTTTTAAAGAGCTACATTTCCCTTAAGATAATTACAAAAAAATCTCTATTTCCAAACATGCGGCAGTCATAGATGAGAATATGGGACAAATGTTTTCAAATGGAACATTTAGGCATCCTGACTAAAGTAACAAAATTCCCTTGATAAGTTCTTAAAATATGGAACTGTCCCATTTAATACAGGATGGTTGATCACTTTACATAACAATAATAGAGTTGACTTATCCATTATACATATTCAGGTAGGCAGTCTAATTATTTGTTGGAGATACTTTATAGATTACCCAGTTTTACAGGTCATTGGCGCTTAGTAGATTACTCAGTTTTTTTATTAGTTGATTGAAGATTGTGTAGGCTCTGTAAATTATTGTGTCTTCAAAGGTTGTCTTGTATTTATAAATTTCCAATTCTGTATGCTATTCATGTTTTTTTTTTTTATTGTCAGATAATCATTCTTAAATATTACCCAATCTTTATAGGTTATTGAGAGAGAGATTAGGACCATAATTTGGTGATGAGCCACTGACATCTGTAATTGATTATAATCTGTTATGTTGTAGGGTCCCAATTGTGCTTGTGGGAAACAAGAAAGATCTTCGTTTTGAGAGGTAGGCAATAAGACATATGTTGTGTGCCTGCTGAAACCTATGTTGAATATATTCCAGTATGATGTTTCGCTGAATATCTCATTAATTATGTGTGCTGGCGTACTTCTGTGTCTGTCATCATTACTTACTAATGTATGTAATGTGCTCCGTGCTTAAATACGTATATTTGAATACGTGTCGGTTGCTTTCTAGAAAATTTTGTCACGCTGAAGCACCAGAAAATTAATGGTACCATCTTTTCAAATAATGTTTTCTTAGAATTTGTCTTAGCTTCTACAATATTAGAACATAAATCTTGACTATTGTTTCCTTACACTAAAACATAAATCTTGGTCTAGAGTACTTTGCTCTGTAGCAACAGATGCTTACCACAGACACTGGTTTGTAGATAAGGTGATTATTTTGTGAGAACCATGTTACAGTTGCTTTTCAAGGTAAGCTGTTGCCCTGATGATGCTGCAGCTCTTCCTGCAGTTCATGAGCGGTCTTGTCTGTTATAGAGGAGGGGCAGGGGTGGGTAACGTCAGCATCGTCGGTGCAGTAAGAGAATCTGACTAAAAAATACTTTACTGATGACGGTGACACAATAAAGATACTGAAGCAGAGATTGGAGAACCTGTGTATGTGTCTAGAGTATATCTTAATCCTTCCCGTGCCGTTAAATGTCACATGGGGCTCGCATGGTAGCTCGCCAACTTTTTATGTTTTCGGTGAGCTTTTCAGCCTTATCAAGGGATGTTATGCCAACTAATCTGGCCTCTCTTAACAATGTCCTGTTTAGAGTTTCATGTGGTCAACTTCTTTTTCTTTAGCCTGTTGTGTGTGTTCCACTTGATAGCTTGTTTTGGGATTCTCTGACTGTTTCACCTCATCATGTGACTATGTCCATCTCCTTTTTTCTGATCACCCATGAGACAGATTGTTGTTGTTTACTCATCTCTGTGTTCTTGAATTCGTTCCACTTTATACCAAGTATTTTCCTTAGGCATTCATTTTCAAAAGTCTTAATTTGATGTCTATTTCTTTAGTTTTCCAGCTTTCGCTTGCATAAATGAGGGTGGATATTACATATGAATTGGATAACTTGGTTAAGAATCCATGGATGATGATTATTCCTACCTAAGCTTACTCTGTAAATGGAAATAATTAGAAATTACATTTTTATCTGTTGTTTTACCAGAGTTATATCAGAAGACGAGGGCAGGAGAACAGCCGAGTCCTGGAAAGTTCCATTCCTTGAGGCTTCAGCTAAAGAGAATTCAGTAAGTGAAGTCTGGATGTTTAGAAAGATGAGAGTATAGTTTTATGACAGTAGTAAATCGTACATGATGTCAACCTTTAAGTTCCTCCATCCACTGTCTCATGATGTGTTGTACAACTGTGTAACAGCTGGCAGTCATAGTGAATACATCACAGTCTCTGTCTAGCTTCCATGAGTTCTTACTATGTCAGCCATTTTAGCAAAACATTGACTTGTCTATACAAACACTGTTCTTGTGAAAAAAATAGATTTTTAGTGAACTGAAAAGATTCCTAAAGTTGCTGCACATGAAAACTGTTACATATAGTGGGAAGTTTCCTCCAGCATGATTCAGTCTTTACAGTTGTACAGTATCGTTTAAAATGATGAAGGTGTTTTATGTATGTATGTTGTGCTTGTAGAGAGCAAATGTAACATAAATAACTTCTGAAAAGTGTGTAAATATCTTTGGTTTATTTCCATTTGTTTAACTTACCTGAAAATAGAGCAGTTTAAAAAATCCAGCATAGATTTAGCAGTCAGAAAATTAACATTGGAAGAGAATATTAGAGATGAATATTTTGTGATGTAAATGTGCAGAATTATTTTCCTTCTAATCATTTATTCTAAATATATCAGTATCCAGTGAAAGAAAGAAGTTTATATTTCATTTATTGGCAATGTTAGATCAATCTAGGGTACTTAGATCATCAAGCAGAAGTTTCCTAGTAATCTTTAACCATTAATGCTCAGGGTAGAAGAGGTTAACCTGAGATCACAGTTCTGGGACTCTTTTCATTTGATCTTAAGTTGTTTGTAGACTGTTCTTAGTGCACATCTCAGGATGCTGAAGATTCTAGATCCCAGGATACACAAGATTCCAAATACCAAGTTACACAAGATTCCATATCCAGGATACTTGAATCTTGAATCTAAGAATTAGCATCATTGCACTTGGGGCACACCCATACATGTTCTGCTCTCTGTTTCAGTAACCACCAAAGAGTATGAGTACCAATTGTGCCAGTCAGCTGTTGGTTCTGGCAGCCTCAAATTCTACCAGCCAGCAACCCAGCTCTTTCTTCCAACCCTCCTCACACCTCTATCCTTCATCCTCTGTAGATATATATTATTAGCACATGATCTTTCCTTCTCCTGCACCAGGTCCTTGGCCACCAACTTCAGTATATCCATCCTATCCATAAGAATCATATCTGTTACAATAGCATTATGGGCAACATGATTGGTTGCCTCGTTGCCTCACACTGAAAGCTGTCCAAGAGGGGTCTGCATGGCCATTCTTAACCCTTTGAAAATAAAGTATCATTGTTCGTTCCTCATGCCCTGGGCAATATATCCACATCAGGCTGGTAACACTATATTGTCACCAGAGCTGAACCCATACATCACATAGCAATCTCTCTCTGTCTTGCAAATCTTACAAAGCATGCTTTGAGAGTCTGTCACTACCACACTGTGTGATCATCCTACCAAACCAGCCAGGACAGTGCCTTGGTCACTGCCTCACTTTCCATCCGCATGTTTAATGTTGTCGTAAAGGAGGCCCTTGCTTTCTGTGCCACCAGTTTGCCTTGCCTGTAGACAACGAAACTACATCCACTCTTTTTCCCTCCCAGCACTGAGCCGTTCATAAAGATGACTAGGTCACATGGTTGAGTGTGAATGTAAACACTGAGCCATTCATAAAGATGACTAGGTCACATGGTTGAGTGTGAATGTAAACACTGAGCCATTCATAAAGATGACTAGGTCACATGGTTGAGTGTGAATGTAAACACTGAGCCGTTCATAAAGATGACTAGGTCACATGGTTGAGTGTGAGTGTAAACACTGAGCCATTCGTAAAGATGACTAGGTCACATGGTTGAGTGTAAACAAGCTCAGTCCTGCCTCCCATCGGTTCTCTACATTCTCTGACAAGGATGGAAGTGACTACTCTGGTGAGCCTGTTGGTATTATCTCTCACTTCTATCTACTCTGGTGAGCCTGTTGGTATTATCTCTTACTTCTGTCTACTCTGGTGAGCCTGTTGGTATTATCTCTTACTTCTGTCTACTCTGGTGAGCCTGTTGGTATTATCTCTTACTTCTATCTACTCTGATGAGCCTCTTGGTATATTCTCTCACTTCTTTCCACTCTACTCCTTCTGCAATATCCTCCATAGCACACACAATGGTATTGGACGTTTCAGCCTCGACCAGGATACACAAGATTCCAAATCCCTGAATGTGCAACTCTATCTAAACTGTGACCCTGGTGTTTATAAAATTTAATTACTTTTTGTTTATTATTTCTCTTTCTTCTTACTTTGAATTTAGAAGTCATTAACAAATTTCCTGTTTGTTTTGTTGATGAAAGTTAAATTGTTTCAAACTTTTAATTTTCTTCATTCCTTTTTTTCAGTCAGTGAAGGAGATCTTTGATACAATTCTGAACACAATGAAACAGAAAGAAAATGGAGAAACAACAGAAAAGAGTAGCTGTGTGCTATCATAGTACACTTGTAGGTTAAAGACTCTGGAGTTTCTGTTTTCTTAGAAGAGATTGTCTGCTGTGGTCTTTATGCAGATGTGCCATTTTTTTCATCCTCATTTGTTTCATGAATAAGTACTTGATTTTGACTGATAGTAGTACAGTTACATCGACTCTCAGTAGGTAATATTTGATACTTATCACAGCATTGACACCATCAGTAGGATACTTATCACAGCATTGACACCATCAGTAGGATACTTATCACAGCATTGACACCATCAGTAGGATACTTATCACAGCATTGACACCATCAGTAGGATTCTTATCACAGCATTGACACCATCAGTAGGATACTTATCACAGCATTGACACCATCAGTAGGATTCTTATCACAGCATTGACACCATCAGTAGGATTCTTATCACAGCATTGACACTGTCAGTAGTTGTCACAATACTTACCCTTAAATCAGCTATACACAGGTGTTAAATCTTTGTCATCTTTTGTAGACACACCTCCATATTCATCACACTTTCTTCATCATCATTCTTTGTATCCACAGATTATTATCATTTTCATTTTTAATAATTATATATATATATACAGTATCATAATAATATAATCAGTTATTTCAGTGTATAGGAGCAGTCTATATTGTATACATTGTTTACCACCACGCACTATTTGTAATTGGTTATAATCATTTTCTTTTGGTCCAAATGATGCTACAGCCAAAGTCCATAGTTTAGTAAGATGAGATTTGTTAAGTTTCAAGTGCAGCCATTGTTATATTATCATTCATCTCACGTTGTTGTCCAGACTACATTTTATCTTTTATCATTTCACGTCTGTGTGTCTCTCATCACTACACATGTCCTGTCATCATTCCACTTCTACTACCTACAAATGTGTGTCTCATCACTACACATCTCCTGTCATCATTCCACTTCTACTACCTACAAATGTGTCTCTCATCACTACACATCTCCTGTCATCATTCCACTTCTACTACCTACAAATGTGTCTCTCATCACTACACATCTCCTGTCTACAGATCTGTCATCATTATACACCTACTGTCTACAGATTTGTCTTTCATCACTACACATCTCCTGTCTACAGATCTGTCATCATTATACACCTACTGTCTACAGATTTGTCTTTCATCACTACACATCTCCTGTCATCATTGCACATCTACTGTCTGCAGATATGTCTCTCATCATTGTACAGTTGTTGTTTACACCTTTATTTCTAATTATCCTATTTCAAATCATCATCTTGTGCCCTCTTCCCATGAAAGGCTGGCTGCACTGATCTCCAACTTGCTGTGTCATTTCATTTTTTGTTGTTGCTCCTGTTATGTACATCCTTCTGATTCACTGCCTGGTGCTGTCATATCACATTATTATTTACTAATTCATGTCTTATTACACCATCACTACATTCACTGTTCTAAGGCTGTTCCATCCCTTCTCCTATTCCATATCCAACAAAATTTAATAATGGCCTGTTTATTAGTCAGTTTTCATTAGTGACAACAGACTTTGTAGACAAAAGAGTTCAAATGTGAGTTTTATCCCAGTGGCATTATGTTTTGGTATCAGAGATGAAGTTAAAAGATTGTTGTAATACTGGCTTGTTTTTATGTAATGTAAGAACTTATATTTTTATTATCTGTGTGTCTGTTATGATTCAAGCAGGCTAATTGTGTAAGAATTTACCGCAGGGATCATCAACATTCCTATCAGAAGCAGGAAAATCAAAAGGGACGTAACCATTGTGTTTTTGACAGGAGTGACTTGGTCGGCAACCTTTTTCTACAAAGGGGGCATATGTGACCATCAGTGCGAGTGGCTGGTGGGCCACATCAGTGTCCGTAGCTAACAAAGGAAGTTTAAAATGTAGTGTTACATAATTATTACAGCATAGTATAATGCAGGTCTCAGGCACCTGATTTACTGTCTGGGTAAATGTACATGTGACATTTGTTGGTGTTCAGACGGTAATGTTTGCAAGTGTTGTCATGCTACACATATGTGCTTGTCATTAGAGGCACATGATTTTGGCTGTAAATATTCATTCACATATTTAATAGTAATATATCGATGCCTGCGAGTAGATTTTTTGTTGAGCTGAAAGTCAGCTTTGTGAGTGAAGCAAACATTGGAGGGCAGGACGTGCCGGCTTGTCTCAGCCAGTTGGAGCAGACAGACAGGAGACACAGACTTTGACAGACAACAGCAGATTTCTGTGCCAGCCAAAAAAGCAAAGCTTGCAGTTTGTTTGCCTGGGAACGTCAACAGTTTGTTTGCCTGGGCACGTCAACAGTTTGTTTGCCTGGGCACGTCAACAGTTTGTTTGCCTGGGCATGTCAACAGTTTGTTTGCCTGGGCACATCAACAGTTTGTTTGCCTGGGCACGTCAACAGCTTGTTTGCCTGAGCACATCAACAGTTTGTTTGCCTGGGCGCGTCAACAGTTTGTTTGCCTGGGCACGTCAACAGTTTGTTTGCCTGGGCACGTCAACAGTTTGTTTGCCTGGGCACGTCAACAGTTTGTTTGCCTGGGCAGGTCAACAGTTTGTTTGCCTGGGCACGTCAACAGTTTGTTTGCCTGGGCATGTCAACAGTTTGCTGTGTGTCTCGTGTCACTCAAATTTAAGATACAGCTGCTGATATAGTAGATCAGTGGTTCTTTGCAGTTTTTTTATTTATTGGCCTTGGATCCCTTTTTGGCCTGAAAACAGTTGGTGGTCTCCTGGTTAAGAATAAATAGGAACCAGTTTATGCTAAGCTTCTTTTTTAATTGAGCAAATGTGTGGACCTCGTGTGGGATCCATGAACCCAAGTTAAGAACCACTGGTTAAACTATTTTAATTGTCTCTCTTTGCAAGGTCTGCTTTCATACTAGTGTATATTGCTTTCATTATTTAGCTACAATGTTATTTTTGTCATTTACAAACTCTAAAGAGTGAAGTAAGTCATATATCCTACATTAGCACAGCTTTAAAAAAAAAAGTCACGCAGCACAGTTTACAAAAAAAAAAGCACATGTAATTTGTGTCACTATTTTGGTGGTATAGAAGAAGAAGAAGAACCTTCACACTTGTCTAGTCATCTACCAGTTCGTTCTTGTGTCGTCTACCTACGTGACATTTTCCTCAGAAGTTACCTACATCTGTCGTTATTATCAGAGTTATTCTTCTGCAGATCTCTGGTCATAGTGTTGTTTGAAGGCCTAATATTAAATCATTGTAGGAAGAGTTTGTATCCCAGTATACAGTAATTTTGTTATGAGGATTTAGATAAATGTGTAAATGTTTTTAATATCAAATAGTAGAGAAGTGTGTTAGAAACAGTAGCAAAGTGTTGTTGGCCGAAAGAGTTTTAGAACATCTGTTAGAAACAGTAGCAAAGTGCTATTGGCTGAAAGAGTTTTAGAACATCTGTTAGAAACAGTAGCAAAGTGTGATTGGCTGAAAGAGTTTTAGAACATCTGTTAGAAACAGTAGCAAAGTGTTATTGGCTGAAAGAGTTTTAGAACATCTGTTAGAAACAGTAGCAAAGTGTCGTTGGCTGAAAGAGTTTTAGAACATCTGTTAGAAACAGTAGCAAAGTGTCGTTGGCTGAAAGAGTTTTAGAACATCTGTTAGAAACAGTAGCAAAGTGTTGTTGGCTGAAAGAGTTTTAGAACATCTGTTAGAAACAGTAGCAAAGTGTTGTTGGCTGAAAGAGTTTTAGAACATCTGTTAGAAACAGTAGCAAAGTGTTGTTGGCTGAAAGAGTTTTAGAACATCTGTTAGAAACAGTAGCAAAGTGTCGTTGGCTGAAAGAGTTTTAGAACATCTGTTAGAAATGGTAGCAAAGTGTCATTGGCTGAAAGAGTTTTAGAACATCTGTTAGAAATGGTAGCAAAGTGTCATTGGCTGAAAGAGTTTTAGAACATCTGTTAGAAATGGTAGCAAAGTGTCATTGGCTGAAAGAGTTTTAGAACATCTATGTTATATTATTTGTTTAAAATAAAAGAATGACTGCAGCAGGACAGTTATATTGAACCTTATTACAGAAGTTTTTAACTTTTGAGAAACTATATTGTGTACATTTGCCTGGCTCTGTTACAGCAACATGTCCAGCTGTGTTATCATTTAGCAGTGTGCAGTCTTTGTTCCAGGGCAAGTCCTGGAAGACTGGCTGGTTGTTTCTTAAATATGATATTTGTTGTATAATAAAAGTTGTGGAGGTTTTCATTGTGATAAGATTCAGACTCAGCAGTTGCTGTAGTTGGTAAGTGCCTGTATTTGATCATGAAAGTTTTGATAGTTGATCTTGTAACACTAACATCATATTGGACTCGTAAGTCAGTCATGATATGGGATGAACTTGAGCAATTAATTGCACCACCTTGATGGAACATGTCAGTTCTTACTATTCTGACTATGATGTATTATCATAACCTTTTTTCTTGTAAGAATGGCTAACAGTGCTCCACTGTACTGTATGACAGAGTCATTACTTGAAGACATTTATTCCCTGAACACATTTATCCCTGTATGACAGAGTCATTGCTTAAACACATTTATCCCTGTATGACAGAGTCATTGCTTAAACACATTTATCCCTGTATGACAGAGTCATTACTTAAACACATTTATCCCTGTATGACAGAGTCATTGCTTAAACACATTTATCCCTGTATGACAGAGTCATTGCTTAAACACATTCATTCCCTGTATGACAGAGTCATTACTTAAACACATTTATCCCTGTATGACAGAGTCATTGCTTAAACACATTTATCCCTGTATGACAGAGTCATTGCTTAAACACATTCATTCCCTGTATGACAGAGTCATTGCTTAAACACATTTATCCCTGTATGACAGAGTCATTGCTTAAACACATTTATCCCTGTATGACAGAGTCATTGCTTAAACACATTTATCCCTGTATGACAGAGTCATTGCTTAAACACATTTATCCCTGTATGACAGAGTCATTGCTTAAACACATTCATTCCCTGTATGACAGAGTCATTGCTTAAACACATTCATTCCCTGTATGACAGAGTCATTGCTTAAACACATTCATTCCCTGTATGACAGAGTCATTGCTTAAACACATTCATTCCCTGTATGACAGAGTCATTGCTTAAACACATTCATTCCCTGTATGACAGAGTCATTACTTGAAGACATTCGCTCCCTATATGACAGAGTCATTACTTAAAAACATTCACTCCCTATATGACAGAGTCATTACTTAAAAACATTCACTCCCTATATGACAGAGTCATTACTTAAAAACATTCACTCCCTATATGACAGAGTCATTGCTTAAAAACATTCACTCCCTGTATGACAGAGTCATTACTTGAAGACATTCGCTCCCTGTATGACAGAGTCATTACTTAAAAACATTCACCCCCTATATGACGGAATCATTACTTGAAGACGTTTATCCCCTATATGACAGAGTCATTACTTGAAGACGTTCACCCCCTATATGACAGAGTCATTACTTAAAAACATTCACTCCCTATATGACAGTCATTACTTAAAAAACATTCACCCCCTATATGACAGAGTCATTACTTAAAAACATTCACCCCCTATATGACAGAGTCATTACTTAAAAACATTCACCCCCTATATGACAGAGTCATTACTTAAAAACATTCACTCCCTGTATGACAGAGTCATTACTTAAAAACATTCACCCCCTATATGACAGAGTCATTACTTGAAGACGTTCACCCCCTATATGACAGAGTCATTACTTAAAAACATTCACCCCCTATATGACAGAGTCATTACTTAAAAACATTCACTCCCTGTATGACAGAGTCATTACTTAAAAACATTCACTCCCTATATGACAGTTTCATTACTTAAAAATATTCACCCCCTATATGACAGAGTCATTACTTGAAGACGTTCACCCCCATATGACAGAGTCATTACTTAAAAACATTCACCCCCTATATGACAGAGTCATTACTTGAAGACGTTCACCCTCTATATGACAGAGTCATTACTTGAAGACGTTCACCCTCTATATGACAGAGTCATTACTTGAAGACGTTCACCCTCTATATGACAGAGTCATTACTTGAAGACGTTCACCCTCTATATGACAGAGTCATTACTTGAAGACGTTCACCCCCTATATGACAGAGTCATTACTTAAAAACATTCACTCCCTATATGACAGAGTCATTACTTAAAAACATTCACCTCTTCCACAGATATGTACATTTATTTCTTGTATATAAAAAAGTGACTGTTCTTCACAGGGGACTGTGTGGGTTACTTTCAGGCCACATCCTGTCACAGCATTTCTTATAGTAGCAGTAAGAAAGCATTCAGTTTTCTGTTGTTTTATGTGATCAGATTTGCAGTTACCAGAATACAGAGTACACCTAAGAAACCATCGCAATATTTCTATATTTGTAGTTTGTGCATGGCTGGAAGTGAAATATTTAGAATTATCAAATGCCCAAAGTGTCTGCAGAAAGATTGATTCTGTCTGTACATGTTGAAATATGGATACATTTATTTAGGATAATATTGTTTCTGTCTGTACATGTTGAAGTATGGATACATTTATTTAGGACAATATTGATTCTGTCTGTTCATGTTGAAGTATGGATACATTTATTTAGGACAATATTGATTCTGTCTGTACATGTTGAAGTATGGATACATTTATTTAGGACAATATTGATCCTGTCTGTACATGTTGAAGTATGGATACATTTATTTAGGATAATATTGATTCTGTCTGTTCATGTTGAAGTATGGATACATTTATTTAGGACAATATTGATTCTGTCTGTTCATGTTGAAGTATGGATACATTTATTTAGGACAATATTGATTCTGTCTGTTCATGTTGAAGTATGGATACATTTATTTGATTCTGTCTGTTCATGTTGAAGTATGGATACATTTATTTACAACAACTATGCACATTTATTTAGATTTTAAAATCTGGGCTTCTTGCCGGCATAAAAAGTGCCAGGATTTTAGCAGATATAAGAGTCAAAGACATAATGTTTTGATTAGGAAAGATGTCAAAATTTCACATTTTTAAAAAAATCTGTAATTTTAAACAGTGCATTTTCTCTGATTTTAATTGAGCAGTTTGTTATTACTGTGACAGCAAGCACATGCAACTGAACATTTTCTTCCTAGTACAATTCAGTCTTGGCACATTTCACAATATTTTTATTGCTTTCTGTTTTTTTTTTTTTAAATCTAATTCACTTTGGCTACTTTTTGCGTCAGTTCAAGAGCGTCTGTATCTGTGGCAGATAAGATTTCGGGTGTCATATATGGGTGTACATTCAACAGATTTATGCACTGTTTATACTGTGTGTTCTGTGTTATTGTAAAATAAGTTTTTGTTGAATTACTTTCAAGAAATGTACACAAACAAAAACTGTTAAAAATGGAAGTAATAATGATGAAGTGTTTCTTCTGATGTTCAGAAATAGTTTTACAATTAATGTGAACACACAGTCTAATTTCTGACGTCCCCATGTACAGATTTACAGTTGAAACAGTTCATATATTCTGTCTTTGGATCAGTATATTTTTCATTAAATTACTAGAGTTTTTAATCTGCCTGCCTGTCTGTCACAAACAGACTTTGCCTGCCTAACAGCTCCCCTGTAGGCCTCTCGGTTGTAAGCAGATGGCCTTCTACTGATGCATCCATCTGCAGATTATCAACAATGTCTTGCAGCCATCTTCACCTTGGTCTTCTTCTCTTTCTTTTTCCCATTATGTACCCATCCAAGACCAACTTCTCTAAATTATCATGATGTTTAATATGTCCAGAATATTTAAGTTTTCTCTGTTTAATCCTCTTTACTAGTCAGCCTTCTTCAATATTAAGTTCTTGTAGTATGGATATAGGATGGTGACACCAGAAAGGAAGTTAGAATTGCAAAAGCAGCATCGATCTTCAAGAATCTCGAGAACATATAGAATTCAAAAGTTATAAGCACAAAAACCAAGTTAAGACTATTCAATTCAAATCTAATATTCATCTCATTTATGCATGTGAAAGCTGGAAAACAACTAAAGAAATAGACAAGAAATTAGACTCTTTTGAAAACAAATGCCTAAGGAAAATTCTCGGCATCAAGTGGAACAAATTCAAGAATAATGCAGAAATAAGACAGATGACTGAACAACAACCAGTCTCATGGGTGATCAGGGAAAGGAGATGGACATATGTTGGTCACGTGATGAGAAGAAACGATCAGAGAATCCCAGAACAAGCTATCAAATGGAACACAACAGGCCAAAGAAAAAGAGGCAGACCGCGTGAAACTCTGAAGAGGACATTGTTAAGAGAGGCCAATTAACAGGCATAAAATCCCTTGATGAGATTGAAAGACTTGCCGAAGACAGGAAAAATTGGCATACTATCTTGCGAGCCATATGTGACGTTTAATGGCATGGGAAGGATATAAGATATAAGAAGAAGTATGGATATATTTGTTCTTTTCTGTGTCCATGATATTTGAATAACTCTTCTGTAGCATTTACATTCAAAGGCATTTATGTGTTTCTCAGCTGTTTTGTTAAGTGTTCAAGTCTCACAGGCATATGTTGCAATGGGAAAGATGCATGCCCTTAAAAATCTGAGACAGGATTTTGGCCAAGCTTTCATCAGAGACAGTCTTGGTCACACTGTCATCTGAGACAAGATTTTGGCAAAGCTGTCATCTGAGCAGAAAGGTCAGCTACCCAAATGCAAAAATATAAAATCATGAAGAAAACTAGTTTTTTTGTTGCTTTTGTTATTTGTACTTCTTGCACAGTGATCCTGGGTTGCTGAATGTATTAGCCAGAACTGGAACTCTTAAATAATGAGAGAAATATTGTGTTCTTGTGTGCAGTTTGAAAGTCAAATATCAACAGTCTGTGTTTAAAAATTTTTTTAAAATATACACACAAACGCGCGTGCGATTGGATTGTACTCCAGATTTATTGGGTCATTCACTTCATATTTGGCACTGTTGACAAGAATCAGTTGTCTTATTTGAATTTTTAGTACCTTTCCAAATTTCTGTACTATTCATTTATGTAGTATGTTGAGTACAGTTCCTGGATAGATGTGTGTTTGCCAGGTCTTATCAAATTGTGGTTCTGCTTCATTGGTGAATATCCAGAAACCAGTCATGTTATGCTATATTTTACATTTATTCTGTGTTGTGTAATCTAGCAGCTATAATCTAGCTCATTTTCTGTGTTGTGTAGTCTAGCAGCTAGAACCTAGCTCATGTTCTATGTTGTGTAGTCTAACAGCTAGAACCTAGCTCATGTTCTGTGTTGTGTGGTGTAGCAGCTAGAACCTAGCTCATGTTCTGTGTTGTAGCAGCAAGAACATAGCTCATGTTCCATGTTGTGTAGTCTAGCAGCTAGAACATAGCTCATGTTCTGTGTTGTGTAGTCTAGTAGCTAGAACATAGCTCATGTTCTGTGTTGTGTGGTGTAGCAGCTAGAACAAAGCTCATGTTCTGTGTTGTGGTCTAGCAGCTAGAACATAGCTCATGTTCTGTGTTGTGTAGTCTAGTAGCTAGAACATAGCTCATGTTCTTTGTTGTGTGGTGTAGCAGCTAGAACATAGCTCAGTGTTGTGTGTTGTGTAGTCTGCATGGACAAGTATCAGATATAATCTTGTGGTGTGAAAGTTTAGATAATCTTGTGGTGTGAAAGTTTAGAACAGTTTCAGTAATTTTTTATTCAGATTTTATTGTTTCAGGTAATGATATTTTTCATATTAGCAGAAGTTTTGCTGCAGGTTTATGTTAGATTACATATATGACCAGACTTGTGAATGTCAGAACTGTAGATTGTGTGGATAGTTGTTGGTTTTTTATGTATTTTATCTCTGAATTCCTCTAAATGACTGAGCTATCAAGAATGTATAGCTAAGTTGTGGTCTTTTTTATTTTTTAAAGAAATTAATGAAAGTAATGTGTAAATTTCAAGCACAGTATAATGTAGTGTTTCCCAGCCGTTTGACATGCAAAGACAGTGTGTCCTGCTACATGATAAGTTATAGAGCATCATCTTGTATGTAATATTGTAGTGCCATAAATCCTGAACTGTTTTTTTTTTAAATGATAAATGTGCTTTATACAGCAGAGCACAGGTTGGGAACCACTGGTGTCATGTAAACGTGTAAATATGTGCAGCCAAACCAGTGAGTAAATATATCTATATTACAAGAGCTTAATATTGAAGAAAGCTGGCTAGTAAAGAGGATTAAAGAGAGAAAACTTAAATATTTTGGACACCTTAAATGTCATGATAATTTAGAGAAGACCGTATTGGAAGGATTCATAATGGGAAAAAGAAAAAGGAAGACCAAAACGAAGATGGCTGCAAGACATCGTTGACGATCTGCAAATGGATGCTGTAGCAGCAGGGCATCTTGCTCACAACCGAGAGGCCTACAGGAGTGCTGTTTGGGAGGCAAAGTTCCGCAAGGGACATGCAAATGAATGAATGAATGAACCAGTGAGTTCTGTAAAACTCTGGATACAGGTCAGTGCTATGAGATTTGGAAAGTTACATTATGATAAAGAAGATATGGGAGCCAGCACTAACTAGACAAGAAGATGATATTGTGGTCTTCATCTTCCACATACAGATTATCTCCCCCCTAATTGTTAGTGTAGACAAGGCAGGTTTGTTGTCTTGATACAGTCATTTCTCACCAGTACATCTTTGTTTTTTCTCACTTTTGGTTTGTTTGAGAGATAACTTAAGGAAAATGTGAAACTCCTTTATGTATATGTGAAAGGATGTATTCTGGACTTTATGTACAAGAGTGGGTCAGAAAGTAACAGTAATTTTGCTGTAAAATTCCTAAATCAGGCAGCGGATAGTTGCAGTACACACATGCTATGCCCTCCTGTTTTAGATGAATGTCTGCAGAGGCACATTGACCAGTCTGGAAATATGATGTCAGCAAGCCAGATACAAGATGGTTGCTCTGTTGGAAGCACAAGAAAAGAACACTGCATAGTTTGTTCTTTGTTGTGTGGTGTAGCAGCTAGAACATAGCTCATGTTCTTTGTTGTGTGGTGTAGCAGCTAGAACATAGCTCATGTTCTTTGTTGTGTGGTGTAGCAGCTAGAACATAGCTCAGTGTTGTGTAGTCTGCATGGACAAGTATCAGATATAATCTTGTGGTGTGAAAGTTTAGAACAGTTTCAGTAATTTTTTATTCAAATTTTATTGTTTCAGGTAATGATATTTTTCATATTAGCAGAAGTTTTGCTGCAGGTTTATGTTAGATTACATATATGACCAGACTTGTGAATGTCAGAACTGTAGATTGTGTGGACAGTTGTTGGTTTTTTATGTATTTTATCTCTGAATTCCTCTAAATGACTGAGCTATCAAGAATGTATAGCTAAGTTGTGGTCTTTTTTATTTTTTAAAGAAATTAATGAAAGTAATGTGTAAAATTTCAAGCACAGTATAATGTAGTGTTTCCCAGCCGTTTGACGTGCAAAGACAGTGTGTCCTGCTACATGATAAGTTATAGAGCACCATCTTGTATGTAATATTGTAGTGCCATAAATCCTGAACTGTTTTTTTTAAAATGATAAATGTGCTTTATACAGCAGAGCACAGGTTGGGAACCACTGGTGTCATGTAAACATGTAAATATGTGCAGCCAAACCAGTGAGTAAATATATCTATATTACAAGAGCTTAATATTGAAGAAAGCTGGCTAGTAAAGAGGATTAAAGAGAGAAAACTTAAATATTTTGGACACATTAAATGTCATGATAATTTAGAGAAGACCGTATTGGAAGGATACATAATGGGAAAAAGAAAAAGAGGAAGACCAAAACGAAGATGGCTGCAAGACATCGTTGACGATCTGCAAATGGATGCTGTAGCAGCAGGGCATCTTGCTCACAACTGAGAGGCCTACAGGAATGCTGTTTGGGAGGCAAAGTTCCGCAAGGGACATGCAAATGAATGAATGAATGAACCAGTGAGTTCTGTAAAACTCTGGATACAGGTCAGTGCTATGAGATTTGGAAAGTTACATTATGATAAAGAAGATATGGGAGCCAGCACTAACTAGACAAGAAGATGATATTGTGGTCTTCATCTTCCACATACAGATTATCTCCCCCCTAATTGTTAGTGTGGACAAGGCAGGTTTGTTGTCTTGATACAGTCATTTCTCACCAGTACATCTTTGTTTTTTCTCACTTTTGGTTTGTTTGAGAGATAACTTAAGGAAAATGTGAAACTCCTTTATGTATATGTGAAAGGATGTATTCTGGACTTTATGTACAAGAGTGGGTCAGAAAGTAACAGTAATTTTGCTGTAAAATTCCTAAATGAGGCAGCGGATAGTTGCAGTACACACATGCTATGCCCTCCTGTTTTAGATGAATGTCTGCAGAGGCACATTGACCAGTCTGGAAATGTCAGCAAGCCAGATACAAGATGGTTGCTCTGTTGGAAGCACAAGAAAAGAACAGTGCATAGTTTGTTTTTTTTTCTTGACTAGTGCAGGTGAGAAACCTGCAGATGTTCACTGTAAAGAGACAGTATGGAGATTTTTTTTCTTGACTAGTGCAGGTGAGAAACCTGCAGATGTTCACTGTAAAGAGACAGTATGGAGATTTTTTTTCTTGACTAGTGCAGGTGAGAAACCTGCAGATGTTCACTGTAAAGAGACAGTATGGAGATTTTTTTTCTTGACTAGTGCAGGTGAGAAACCTGCAGATTTCACTGTAAAGAGACAGTATAGAGATGTATTGCTTTGGCAGGTTTATGATTGGAACAAGTAGCTCAAAAGTAGGGTGTCATATTTGACTCAGTCAGCTCAGTCTGGCTTGTGCATGCTTCCAAAGAAGTGGCCATCTTGGATCTGGTTTGCTAACATCACATTTCCAAAATGTATGATATGCCTCCATGCATGTATGTTTAAAGAGGGAAGGCATAACTTATATGTATTGCAACTGTCTGCTACTTGGTGTAGAAGTTTTAGGGTAACTCACACACATAGATGGATGTATATATGCTGGACTTTATGTATGTAGGAGGATGTATTCTGGAGTTGACATATTTATGTGAGTGGATGTATGCTGGAGTTGGTGTATATATGTGGGAAGATGTATTCTAGAGTTGATGTATGTATGTGGGAGGATGTATGCTGGAGTTGGTGTATGTATATGGGAGAATGTATTCTGGAGTTGATGGATGTATGTGGGAGGATGTATGCTGGAGTTGATGTATGTATGTGGGAGGACATATGCTGGAGTTGATGTATGTATGTGGGAGGATGTATGCTGGAGTTGGTGTATGTATGTGGGAGGATGTATGCTGGAGTTGGTGTATGTATGTGGGAGGATGTATGCTGGAGTTGGTGTATGTATGTGGGAGGACGTATGCTGGAGTTGGTGTATGTATGTGGGAGGACGTAGTTGGTGTATGTATGTGGGAGGACGTATGCTGGAGTTGGTGTATGCATGTGGGAGGACGTATGCTGGAGTTGGTGTATGCATGTGGGAGGACGTATGCTGGAGTTGGTGTATGCATGTGGGAGGACGTATGCTGGAGTTGGTGTATGCATGTGGGAGGACATATGCTGGAGTTGGTGTATGCATGTGGGAGGACGTATGCTGGAGTTGGTGTATGCATGTGGGAGGACGTATGCTGGAGTTGATGTATGCATGTGGGAGGACGTATGCTGGAGTTGGTGTATGTATGTGGGAGGATGTATGCTGGAGTTGGTGTATGTATGTGGGAGGACGTATGCTGGAGTTGATGTATGTATGTGGGAGGATGTATGCTGGAGTTGATGTATGTATGTGGGAGGATGTATGCTGGAGTTGATGTATGTATGTGGGAGGATGTATGCTGGAGTTGATGTATGTATGTGGGAGGACGTATGCTGGAGTTGGTGTATGTATGTGGGAGGACGTATGCTGGAGTTGGTGTATGTATGTGGGAGGACGTATGCTAGAGTTGATGTATGTATGTGGGAGGATGTATGCTGGAGTTGGTGTATGTGTGCTGGAGTTGATGTATGTATGTGGGAGGATGTATGCTGGAGTTGATGTATATATGTGGGAGGATGTATGCTGGAGTTGGTGTATGTATGTGGGAGGATGTATGCTGGAGTTGATGTATGTATGTGGGAGGATGTATGCTGGAGTGGTGTATGTATGTGGGAGAATGTATTCTGGAGTTGGTGTATATATGTGGGAGGATGTATGCTGGAGTTGATGGATGTATGTGGAAGGATAACTTTATAAACAAAAGTTTCACCTGTGTGTTTATATCCATCAAAAAAAATATTACAAGCAAATGAAATACTTGTTTCTTCATTTTTTATTTTTTTTATTTAAGAGCAGAGCATGTTGATGTAACCAGTGATTTTATTTTTATTTAGCTTTGTTACTTCTCACTCCCTGTCTGTGAGAGAGAGAACGGTCAACTTTTCTGTCCTCTGTCTGTGAGAGAGAGAACGGTCAACTTTTCTGTCCTCACATCTGATGCAGGTTTTCCTCACAGGCGCTCACTTCCTTCCATAAGTTTCACAGAATGACCAGTGCTCACTTATTGTTATAAGCCACAGCTCTCTTATACAGCACAGTAGCAAAGTGTCTGACTATTTTGTTCTGTTCAGGCAAACAGCTTTGAGACAAGAGAAACATGAAGTTGTTAATATTCTCAACTCCCAGTTAGTGTTGGCTGTCAGTAAACTGTAGAGATTATCATCTCCCAGAGACAGCATCAGAAACATTTGAGGGGCCAAGAGGTGGGCCCTCTAAGTATGAGGAGGCATTCTGTTGGATGGTTTTGTAAAATCTGTGGGCCAGGAAAAGATATATTGCAGTGGGAGGGGCTTTTTTCTCGTGGTAGCCAATCCTTTTTTTTGTGTGCTCATGCTCGCATATAGATAACCTTTACTGATGCTAAAATTTTGCAGCTGTCACCTGAGGTCAGGTGTGTCATATCAAAGCTCCAGAGATTTTGGATTTTCCCATGAGGGATGGTTAACCTATATAAGTATAAGAATGATATAACAAAACTCACTACCTTGTCTTGATACAATGAAAGTCACTACTTTGTCTTGATACAATGAAAGTCACTACCTTGTCTTGATACAATGAAAGTCACTACCTTGTCTTGATACAATGAAAGTCACTATCTTGTCTTGATACAATGAAAGTCACTATCTTGTCTTGATACAATGAAACTCACTACCTTGTCTTGATACAATGAAAGTCACTACCTTGTCTTGATACAATGCTTTTATAACATCACGTCTTGATACAATGCTCTTATAATGTCCAGTCTTGTTACAGTGCTCTTATACAATATAATGTCAGGTCTTGATACAATGCTTTTATAATGTCAGGTCTTGATACAATGCTTTTATAATGTCAGGTCTTGATACAATGCTTTTATAATGTCAGGTCTTGATACAGTGCTTTTATAATGTCAGGTCTTGATACAATGCTTTTATAATGTCAAGTCTTGATACAATGCTTTTATAATGTCAGGTCTTGATACAATGCTTTTATAATGTCAGGTCTTGATACAATGCTTTTATACAATATAATGAAAAATGTAAGCTGTCATCAACAACAAAGCTGAGGCTTTTCAAATTCTGCTTTTTGTCTTGTGTACATCATCATCATCAGGTGCCGTGCCAACTGGCGTTGGCTATTATGCTTCTCCAGAGTACACGATCCTTCATGCAGGCCATCAGCTCAGTTGGTGATCTCCTCTCACACCATCCTGTCAGAATCTCCAGTATCATTTCTCTTGGTCTTCCTCTTGATCTTCTTCCTTCTATTTTTCCTGTTGTTATAATATTTTCCACAAAGATATGCAAGATAAAATAAACAAGTTAACCCAGAATGCAAACAACATAGGACTAAAGATCAATGTAGGAAAGACAAAGTTAATGAAGCAAAATGTGAACAACAGAAATGTACTCAGAGTAGATAACAAGTTAGTGGAGGAGGTCAACGAATTTGTATACCTTGGCAGCAGAGTAGTAGAAAATGGAGACAGCACAGAGGACATCAACAGCAGACTTACTAGAGCAAACCAGGCTTTTGCAATGCTACAGAATATATGGAAATCAAATAAACTAAGCATAAATATGAAAATCAGGATATTTAAGAGTAATGTTCTAAGTGTACTACTCTATGGAAGTGAATGCTGGAAAATCACCAAAACCATAGAAAACAAGTTGAATTCTTTCCAGACTAAATGTTTACGTAGAATTTAAAAAATATTTTGGCCAAACACCATAAGAAATAACATTTTATTGGCAGCAATGCAGATGAAACCACTGACAACAATTATTGAGGAAAGACGCTGGCGATGGTTGGGACATGTGCTCCGAATGACTGACAACTCACTACCAAAAATAGCACTAAGATGGACACCACAGGGGAGCAGAAGTAAGGGTAGACCAAAAGAGACATGGAGAAGAACAACAGAAAGGATGTTGAGCAATAGAGGGCTCACCTGGGCAAGAGCAGAAAAAAAGGCGAAAGACAGGCATTTGTGGAAAACCCTTGCGGAAGCCCCATGTGCCCTGGGCACTTAAGGTTCAGAGAGAGAGATAATATTTTCAATGCCCCCTCTTCTCATTGTATGTCCTATGAAAGTCCATTGTCTGTCTCTTATTTTTTGTCTCTCCAGCTCTTCTCATACATTCTTCATTAGTTCTTTTTGCTGTCCAGGGAATTCGCAACATTCTTCTAATAAACCACATTTCTGCTGCTTCCAATGATTTTTGTGCAAACCTGCCTATTGACCATGATTCACTTCCATATAACAAGATAGGTTCAATATAACATTTTAGGTTGGTTTGCCATGTCAACAGGGATCAAGATCTGATGTGACCAACAACCTCGAATGCAGGAGAAGAAGAAGGACTCGTTTTCTAACATTCATTGATAAGGATGTGTTGCATAATATGTTTCTCGTTCTCTGAAATGCAATCTTTCCTTGGCCTATTCTGTTCCTAATTTCTGTTCTGCATTTCCCATCCGAAGTTATTACTGCTTCAAGGTATTCGAATTTCTGCACCTGCTTTAGAATAGTTCCATTTAATTTTATACTGCATTTTGGTGGATTCTCTTTCTTAAATATAACCATAGTCTCTGTCTTTTTTATGCTTAAAGTAAGGCCTTTCTATTGACTTTCATTAGCGTCTTGATACAATGAAAGTCACTACCTTGTCTTGATACAATGAAAGTCACTACCCTGTCTTGATACAATGAAAGTCACTACCTTGTCTTGATACAATGAAACTCACTACCTTGTCTTGATACAATGAAAGTCACTACCCTGTCTTGATACAATGAAAGTCACTACCCTGTCTTGATACAATGAAAGTCACTACCCTGTCTTGATACAATGAAAGTCACTACCCTGTCTTGATACAATGAAAGTCACTACCCTGTCTTGATACAATGAAAGTCACTACCCTGTCTTGATACAATGAAAGTCACTACCCTGTCTTGATACAATGAAACTCACTACCCTGTCTTGATACAATGAAAGTCATTACCCTGTCTTGATACAATGAAACTCACTACCCTGTCTTGATACAATGAAACTCACTACCCTGTCTTGATACAATGAAAGTCACTACCTTGTCTTGATACAATGAAACTCACTACCCTGTCTTGATACAATGAAAGTCACTACCCTGTCTTGATACAATGAAACTCACTACCCTGTCTTGATACAATGCTTTTATAACATCATGTCTTGATACAATGCTTTTATAATGTCCAGTCTTGTTACAGTGCTCTTATACAATATAATGTCAAGTCTTGATACAATGCTTTTATAATGTCAGGTCTTCATACAATGCTTTTATAATGTCAGGTCTTCATACAATGCTTTTATAATGTCAGGTCTTCATACAATGCTTTTATAATGTCAGGTCTTGATACAATGCTTTTATAATGTCAAGTCTTGATACAATGCTTTTATACAATATAATGAAAAATGTAAGCTGTCATCAACAACAAAGCTGAGGCTTTTCAAATTCTGCTTTTTGTCTTGTGTACATCATCATCATCAGGTGCTGTGCCAACTGGCGTTGGCTAGAGTACACGATCCTTCATGCAGGCCATCAGCTCAGTTGGTGATCTCCTCTCACACCATCCCGTCAGACTGTCCAGTATCATTTCTCTTGGTCTTCCTCTTGATCTTCTTCCTTCTATTTTTCCTGTTGTTATAATATTTTCAATGCCCCCTCGTCTCATTGTATGTCCTATGAAAGTACATTGTCTCTCTCTTATCTTTTTGACAAGGTTTTTTGTCTCTCCAGCTCTTCTCCTACATTCTTCATTAGTTATTTTTGCTGTCCAGGGAATTCGCAACATTCTTCTAATAAACCACATTTCTGCTGCTTCCAATGATTTTTGTGCAGACTTGCCTATTGACCATGATTCACTTCCATATAACAAGATAGGTTCAATATAACATTTTAGGTTGGTTTGCCATGTCAACAGGGATCAAGATCTGATGTGACCAACAACTTCGAATGCAGGAGAAGAAGAAGGACTCGTTTTCTAACATTCATTGATAAGGATGTGTTGCATAATATGTTTCTCGTTCTCTGAAATGCAATCTCTCCTTGGCCTATTCTGTTCCTAATTTCTGTTCTGCATTTCCCATCCGAAATTATTACTGCTTCAAGGTATTCAAATTTCTGCACCTGCTTTAGAATAGTTCCATTTAATTTTATACTGCATTTTGGTGGATTCTCTTTCTTAAATATAACCATAGTCTCTGTCTTTTTTATGCTTAAAGTAAGGCCTTTCTATTGACTTTCATTAGCGACTTTATCCAAGAGATTTTGCAGGTGTTTTTGGTTCTCAGCTATCAGTACTGTGTTGTCAGCATACTGAAGGTTGTTAATATTATATTCTCCAATTGTCTTGTGTACAAAAAGCTTTTATTTATAGAGAACAGTATTCCAGACAAGAGATTGTTTCTGTATAAAACTGAGGCATTTATAAACAAAGGGGAGCTAATGCAAAACAATATTCCAGACAAGAGATTGTTTCTGTATAAAACTGAGGCATTTATAAACAGGTGAGCTAACAGAACTAGCACAACCGCACAACTCTTTACATGTTGGCAAAAATCAACATTACAGTTTTGGTATACTCTACAATCAAAAATATGTTGTAAACATCAGGAACAGAAGAGAAGGTTTGCTTGTTTCAGGCCTACACATTTCATCTGTTATATTTGGGAACACAGATGTGTCAGAGTGACATTTGTCAGGCTCAGCCTTAGCTGAACTTCCCGAGACCTTTTCTAACCACATCTTGGTGCTATTTGTGACAGGCTGTTGTGCTCCTCCCGTCTAATTTGGGAGTGGTAACCATTGTGATGAAGGCTATGGTCATCGTGTGATAAAATCTGTGGTTGTCATAGTAGTGAAGTCTGTAGTAACTTTGGTGATAAAATCTGTGGTCTTCATAGTAGTGAAGTTTGTAGTAACTTTGGTGATAAAATCTGTGGTCTTCATAGTAGTGAAGTTTGTAGTAACTTTGGTGATAAAATCTGTGGTCTTCATAGTAGTGAAGTCTGTAGTAACTTTGGTGATAAAATCTGTGGTCGTCATAGTAGTGAAGTTTGTAGTAACTTTGGTGATAAAATCTGTGGTCTTCATAGTAGTGAAGTCTGTAGTAACTTTGGTGATAAAATCTGTGGTCTTCATAGTAGTGAAGTTTGTAGTAACTTTGGTGATAAAATCTGTGGTCTTCATAGTAGTGAAGTCTGTGGTCACACGGGTAATAAAATCTGTGGTTGCACTGGTAATAAAGTGTGTAACTGGACTGGTGGTGAATGAAGCCTATTGTTTGAGAATGGGCCTTTTAAGACAGACAGAGGGAGGATGTTTTATAATTGATATCTATGATATTTTTTATTCCTTTTCTTGTTAAACTCAGAAGTGTGGAATGCTTTTTTTAAAATTTGATCTCCAATATTGGTTCTAAGGACTTATAGCCGGAGGTGGGGTGGAGACTACTGGTTACTTCACTTAATCCTTTCCATCACCTTTTCCACAATGGTGCCGCATGGTAACCCCATTCGCATTTTTCTTCATTGCCCGGGAGGAGCTTCACTCCACCCACAGCAGCTGAAGAATCTTGCCATCAGCACAACAGTGATCTTCAAATGACAAAGGTCTCTGCTTGATGGGTTCCAAAACTTCTTGGAGCTGATCACAAACGACAGTGTCTCAACATGTCGAGAGACAACTTGGCCATTTTTGTGCAGATCTGAAAAATTTCTTCAGCAACTTGTGACTATGGATGAGACTTGGGTTCATCATTTTCAACCAGAAACCAAAGAACAGTCAAAGCAATGGAAACATCATGGATCCCTACCTCAAAAGAAAACAAGAGTCTGCAAGCAAAGTAATGGGTACCATCTTTTGGGATTCAGAAGGTGTGGTAGACTATCTTCAAAAGGGCAGAATGGTCACCAGGACCTATTACGCTAATCTTGTGAAGCAACTGCTGGTCATACTGAAGGAAAGCGTCCAGGGAAATTGATGAGAGGAGTCATCTTTCATCAAGACAAAGTTCCAGTTCACAAGAAGGCATTAGCAATGGCTGCCATCAATGAATGCAGCTTCCAGCTTCTTGAACATCCTCCTTATTCCCCAGATTTGGCCCCTTCGGACTATTACCTGTTTACCAAACTCAAAAAGGAGCTCAGTGGTGGCAAATTTGCTTCAGATGATGACGTCATTCATCCTGTAGACCACTTTCTACTGGCACAAGATGCTGACTTTTACAAAGAAGGGATCCATATGCTCCAGGATTGCTAGACTAAGTGCATAAACTTGCAAGGGGACTATGTTGAGAAATAACCCACAAAAGTTGTCCACAAATAATCCTTTGTACCTTATGGTGAGAACTTATCAATCACCCCTCGTGCGTTTATATGTATATATATATGATGTCTACTTTGTATTCTCGTTTGTTTATTTAATTATTTAATTTTCATTTATTTATTTTTTGTTTTATTTGAAATAACAAAATGTTTTTATTTATGGTACATTGAAAGAAGCATGATCTGTTTTGTGTGTAGTGAATCTGCTACCCAAGTGGCTGTGAAAATTTACCTCCTTTATACAGCACATCTGACAGACATCACTTACAGCAATCACCTACCAGATAAAGATGGAGATTTCCCTTTTGTATGACTGACTGACTGACTACTTCATGCAAGCCAATGGTTGAAATGAAATCATAACAAACACGGTTGCTCGGAAAATGAAGAAATTCTGTCAACAAGGCAAGGTGTACCAAACTTATACAACTATACACGAAGCACTGCAGTAAAGCTGTGATACCAAAATGTATAAAATAGGAAAAAAGTAGGAGCAGGTTTATTACTTAACGATTACAAAGTTGTGACGTTTCGGCGTGAGCCTTAATCATACAAAAACATACAGGACGAAGAAATAGAGGAGATAAAGTATAGATTCACATGAATACTATTTAAAAAAATTTTTTTTTTTAAAAGAGTACATAGCTGTAAATTGTAAGGTGTGGCTTGTCCGGCGGTGGGTGTCAGGAATGGATTTAGTAGGAAGTGGAGACTGTTTAAATAGAGACCTGTGACATGTGATCGGTGGGTTGTAACTGGGGGTGGTGGATGGGGAACCGGGGAGGGGAGAGAGAGTGATGCAATACTGACCTAGCTAGGAGAAGTTGAAACAGATGATTGGGGAAGAGGGTTTGCAGAGTGAAGCTGTGAGGAAGTTTGAAAAGTAAGAAGGGGTGGACTTAGTGGAGAGGTACTATAATGATTGAAGAAGATGATGTTATGTGTAACTAAACAGCGAGTTTAACCCATGTGGTTCCAGCGTCCCATATACATTCTGGTGTACCAAACTATCCTGAACACAAAGTTGTTGGTGTTGTGTGGAAAAATACATATTCACATGAAAATTATTGTCATATATGAGGCTACATATGAGTTTACTGCTGGTGAGTGTATAAAACAAGAAACAATTTTTAACACAGAATCTGTGAATTTTTTTTCTTACAATAACTCTACACAGCATCAGTCATTCATAACACATGTACATCCACCTCATGAACACTCCCATCCCTCCACTCTCTCTCTCTCTCTCTCTCTCTCTTTTCTGGAAGTTTAAAACTAAGGCAGATGAAGGCGTATACTGGCCAAAATGCAATAAAAACTTTCATTCACACATAAAATAAGTGTTCATCTCTCAGCATCCAGCAGGTCACACCTCAGTACATGATAAATGCAGGCATATAATATAACTCATCCTAAAAGCTGTATTGTTAAACACATCTGTATGCAGTTCTGTATGTATCTTTGGTAACAAGTACATATTTCAACCTGAAATAGAGATTACAAATAACATTTATGAATATTTAAGAATATTTTGAATTTTACAACCTTAATTATCAACATTACACACTTAACTCCCAAGTTTACACATTTAACTCCCAGGTTTACACATTTAACTACACATTAACAATCAAGATTATATACTTAACTACCATGTTTACACACATAACTATCAAGTTTTCTTACATTTCAGATCTATCAAATCATACAAATTCTAGACAAACTATCAAAAACTTTCATGGACTGGATTTTTAACAAATATGTCTGTAATTATGTGATGTGGTAGTTATCTGAGCTAGCAAACAAAAGCTGGCCAAGAACCTGTTCCACCTCCACAATGGTGCTCCCAGTAACATATTCAGCTCTGCTAACAGAACAGAGCCCACCATAGCCCCGTGGTGGAATCTGTACAAAAGCTTGTCTTTTGTTTTACTCTGAGTCTTTCATCGTAAGCTGCTCCCAGTTTGAGTAAATAATCTAACGGGACAACTCGTAAACTCTTCTTGTGACACGTTCCAAGTGATCGGAAGTTGGCTGTCAGGGAAGATGCTGTACAATGATAGTAGTATATAAGATTCCTGGTAGGATACAGCGGACTTGACTGAATCTGTGCTTAAAACACTTTTACTTGTGTCAGCTGTTAAGAACATTCTGAGAGCTGGAGTTTAACAAATTTTTAGAGTTACTGAACTTTTAAATTTGGAGAATGACTGAAAGCTGTTGAATTATTTTCTCGTGATCTAAAAATAAATTAATGGGAAAAAACACTGAATTTATAACACTGTAATAATTTATCAACGGTTATTCCCCTTTATGTTCATGTAAGTCAGGAAACTTGTAGACAGCAAAACAAAAGTCAGCAGAGAAGTTATTCCCCCCCCCCCCCCCAATACTCACACACACACACCAAGCAAGTGTTTTAGTACTTTATCACACAATAGCAGCTTGTCCAACAAAGTATAGTTGTCAGAGATAACAGTTTTTACTACAGTCAGAAAACTAAAGTTACTTAAAACCCTATCCTGCATTCACATGGTCCTTGTGGGCGTGTTCAACAATTTGATTGACAAGTTTGTCCATGTGGTCAAGCTCTGCTGATAAGCCCTCATCACAGACTCTCCATGACACTGGCCAAAGCGCTGTATCCCATCAGGAATCTTATCTATTACCATTTTTGTGCAGCACACTTCCTGACAGCCAGCTTCCGATCACTTATTTGGAAGGTGGCACAAGAAGAGTTTATGAGTTGTCCTGTTATATTATGGTGCTTTCAATATTTTGACATATCACCATATTCACACATCATATCAGCAAAAATCTGTTACCTGTAACGCTATCCTCCTCCTAGATAAATTATTTCATGTCTATTTCATAACTCTGTCATGTTTTTTTCTATATCTATAAATATGTTGAAAACATTTAGTTTTATGTCACTTAAATATTTCTTGCTGTGGTACATATTGTGTTAATATGTCTTTATTTTATGTTTGTTGCTATTCACACACCTCGTTGTAAAACATGTTTGAAATGACCAAGTCTCACAGGGTATCTGAAAATTTTCATGTATAACTTTCCTGTATGTGCGTCTGTATGGGATAAGATATTGCTGATACGTACATGTGCTGAAAAAGATCAAAATGACCAGTTTTAAAGCATTCTTTGAGAAACAGATGTATCATTTTTATCACATGATAGAAACAGATGTATCATTTTTATCACATGATAGAAACAGAATGGTGTTGCTTTTGGTCAAAATTAGGATGTTAAATATAGCAAAATGCAAACAAAGGCATCTGCAAACTATTCCTGGCCAGGACACAACATGCATCCTCACAGTATTCTCTGGCAACAAGCAAACCAGGCAAGTCATGGTGGAACTCAGTCAAAAAAGAAGTCTAGCATTTCAGGTTTCTGAGAAGGCATTGTCCAATTTTCTTATGTCTGAAGTTTTTCAATGGGAACCACAGCTTTAGCATAATCCTCAGAATCTGCACCAGTGAACACAAGTTCTTGCACTAACATGCAAGTAAGAAAATGTCTTTCATAAACTTCAGGACTATGATTAATTATTTATTTCTGTTAACATTCTCAAGTATCAGTTTTGGCTTTTCATGTCACCATACAAGCTGGCCATTACAATGAAGCATGCACTCTCGTATTCAATGAGTTTAATGACAGGTGACTGCCAGCACATACACTGGAGTCTAAATATAGAAGTGTATACGTGTTTCTGTTCATGCAGGCTAACCTTCTCTCGCATGTTCTACCGGTGAACCCAGCCGGACACTGGCACTGATTCTTCTGGCAACGTCCGCCATTTACACATATAATCTTGCATCTTTCTGAAAGTAACATAACAAAGCATCTTTTACACATCTGAAATCTGCATACATTTTGTTAAAACAGTTCCATTATATATCACACGTCATGACTCTTATGGTTATAAATATACAAGATTTTAAGCAAATGTGATAGGTATATGTGTCAGTTATGTGATGTAAATGAGATAAGGTGACATCATAAACATGGTCAAGAAAACCTGTGATGATCAAGACCCTATTCTACTTTCACTATTGTTCTTGACAACAGCAGGGTCAACATGTTCTCTAAGGTGGTGGAGTTCGGCGAGAAGTCTTGCTGCTTGAAGAAGTCAGGAAAGCCACAATAGAACACTCCTCATTTAATGTAACATCTTAACAGATTCTTCATCACAGCATCAGCTACCAGGAGTCGCTCTGTCATAGCAACAACAACATATGCTGTTATGTTAGACTTAAATACTGCCAAATTAGACTTAGATACTGCCAAATTAGACTTAGATACTGCCAAATTATACTTAAATGCTGCAAAATTAGACTTAAATGCTACCAAATTAGACTTAAATACTGCCAACTTTTACATTAGACATAAAAACTGCTACTTCAGACATAAATGCTCAGACATTAGATCTAAGTGTTACCAAATTCCAGATTATTGCAAAGTAAATTTAGACATCATCAACCTACATGTTCCACAGACTTCTTGCTCAGATAAGTTTAGAAATAAAAATGATGTGAGCAAGCTTTTCCTAACAACAAAGAATACAATGTTTTGGGTGCTACACCTTCTCTGCACATGTTTCATGAAAAAATGTAACATATCTAGTTTATTCATGCCATAACACAAATTGTTTTTACAGATGTGATGGTCTGCTCATGTGATTTTAATTAATAAGAAAGAAAGCAACACCAGAAGGAAGTTCGTGGAAAAATAAAAACAATATATAAAAAAGAAATGGCAAAACAGAAGTAGCAATTTTCTCATAATACAATATATATTTCTGAGGTGATCACTACAGCAGAGATGTATTTCACTAAAGACAGTGGGGACAGTTTCTTAGAAGAATGTTATGAGTAGCATGGGCAACTAAGACAGACAGCCTGGTTTAACAACAGCCAATGAAAAAAGTACTTTAATTAAATCCATACAGAAACAAAAGTCATCATTCAATGGAGATATAATGAGAAGGGAAGGGCTTTAACACATCATAACAACAGGAAAGATAAATGACAAGAGAGGCACAGGAAGTTCAAGACAGTAGGTTGGCATGGTAAAAAGTCACCAGCTGCTCAGACGGAAAATTTCAAGGATTGAGATCTATGAAGAGAGCACTCAAGCTTGCTGGGACCAGATGATAAGATGGAAAATTTCAAGGATTGAGATCTATGAAGAGAGCACTCAAGCTTGCTGGGACCAGATGATAAGATGGAAAATTTCAAGGATTGAGATCTATGAAGAGAGCACTCGAGCTTGCTGGGACCAGATGATAAGATGGAAAATTTCAAGGATTGAGATCTATGAAGAGAGCACTCAAGCTTGCTGGGACCAGATGATAAGATGGAAAATTTCAAGGATTGAGATCTATGAAGAGAGCCCCCCTGGGAACAACTATGTTAAGAGCACACTTATCTTAACATAGTTTTGTGAGACAGGGAACATAGATCTGTTTGCTTAAAAATTCTGATCTACTTCTGTAGCCCAGAAACTTGTAGCAATCAACACTAATTGTAATTGTTATTTCTGCAAAATGTAATGTCAGGTTGGTGGATGGATGGGGATATGGAGATCTCTGGTGGGGATGAGGGAAGTCTGGTGTGAAACCAATGAATCCAGGACGTGACAAGCCTATAGGTCTTTACAACAATGGCTATCAGAATGATGTAAACAAAACAGAGCCAGCAGACTATAGGTGGTGGGGAATGGGTATCGTTGAAGCACTCATCAGATTCCTCATCTCAAAGTCAGAGTGTCTTTGTGGAACTGTCTCCAAACCATCTGACATGGAGAAGGGACTTACATACAGCCACCAGAGGCTGGAAAACAAAGTTTTGGCCAGGCCAGCCACACTGTCTTCATGGCAGTCCGAGCAAGACCACAGTCTGCCCTAGCAAGGAAAGGTGCTGAAGTCGGAGTTACCCAGCTAAAACTCGCATCGCAAAAATCAGGGTAACACGCATTATCGCTAATGAAATGTCTCTATCTGCAGTATTCAAACATGGTGCTCGCCCTGTGAAGACTAACCAGGCAGGTGCAGTGCCGGGCCCCCTGCCTCGAAAGGGTCCACCCAATGCTACTGGAGGTCCTCTCAGTTCATCTTGTGGAGTCAGGAGACATGAGAGTAGAGCTACTGGCCAAAAAATACAACAGAAGAAAATAGCCAAAAAGCAAGAGCTTAAAATAATGCAGTGGAATGCTGAGGGTGTCAGCAGTGTTAGAGATGGCTATAGCAAAACGGTGGAACTAGAGAACATACTTTTTGCAGAGCAGGTAAGTATATGTTGCATACAGGAGACACACCTAACCAAAGATGCCGCCTTTAAAATCAGAGGCTACCAGTGTTTTAGATCAGACCGACAGGACAGAAGAAAAGGAGGAGTACTCACACTTGTTAAGAATAACATCAGCGCATGTCAGGTGGGAGTGTTCATGGAAGGAGCCGAATATCAGATGATCCATCTAAAAAGTAGTAATACAGATTTACACCTCCTTAACTATTACTGTCCTAATGACCGCCCACTTGCTTTAGAAACAATCCCACACAAAGAGAGACTGATGGTCTGTGGCGATTTTAACAGCCATTCCCAGAGCTGGGGCTATGACCACATAGACAAGAGAGGAGAGGACGCTGAGAGCTGGCAGGATGATAATGGACTTCTCCTGATCAACCAGCCAATGGATCCCCCAACATTTTACTCAAGGGCTTGGCGTACAACCTCAACACCAGATCTGGCATTCCACTCTCCAGATCTGAAGTGGAACATTACACGTGAAGTTGGAAAACAACTTGGAGGTAGTGACCATCGACCAGTCTTCCTGACAATAGAAAATGAACTCCTTAACACCAGTAGCCCTCTCCCCAGATGGAACTATAAAAAAGCAAACTGGACAATGTACAGACATCGTACAGGTATCCTGGTGGGACAGCTGTCAATAGAAGGTAAGGATATTAACAGCATAGTGAAGGAATTCAATGCTTGTATCCTTCAGGCTGCTCGTGAAACCATTCCCAGAGAAGCTCACAGGGACTATAAACCATACTGGTCTAGTGAGCTGGGAAAACTCCATGATGACGTGGAAGCAGCTCGAAAGCAAGCAGAAAATAGACCATGCCAAGAACACCACAATAATTACCAATAAGGCCAAATTTCAGACAGCCAAGCTGCAAGCCAGACGGCAAAGTTTGAGAGAGAAAACAGAGTCCCTAAACTTTGAAAAGGATGGAAGGAAACTGTGGAAACTAATCAAACAGTTAAATGATGAGAGTACTGGAAGAAGTACAAAGATTACACTAATAAAGGATGGGAAAACTCTTACAGGTAAGCAGGTAGCAGATCACTTTGCTCGCATGTTTGCACAGGACTGCAACATTGATATCCATCCAGAGAAAGAGCGTGCAGTGCGCACTGACCCACAGAAAGAAGAGGAACAAGTCAGAAAAGTGCAGGTCATGGATGCACCAATCACACACAGCGAGTTAGACCTAGCAGTCAGTAAACTGAAACCAAGGAAATCACCAGGACCAGATGGAGTGTCCAATGAAATGATCAAGAACCTGGGAATGGCAGCAATGGGAAAGTTGTTGGACATTTTCAATATGTGCTGGAGCACAGGTAAGTTACCTCAAATCTGGAAGGAAGCAAGCATGGTACCACTGCTAAAACCAGGGAAAAACAGTGATACTGCCTCCAGCTACAGGCCAATCAGTCTCACTAGCTGCCTCTGCAAAACGATGGAACGCATCATTGACCTGAGGCTAAAATGGTACCTAGAAAGTGAAAACTTTCTCATTCCACAACAAGCAGGATTTAGGCAGTACTACAGTACGGAAGATCAAGTGACCTATCTCTCTCAAGAGATTGAGGATGCATTCCAAGAGAAAAACCTTGTACTAGCAGTGTGGAACAAAGCAGAGGACAGGTAACTTCAACACAAGATGTGAAAGTGCAGTAAGGACACAAAATAGACAACTGGTCAGTGGAGAAAGAGAAAAAATTGAAAGATGGAGGGAACACTTTAACACCCTACTAAACAGAACACAAGCAGTACAAACAATAGACATACCTGAAGCAAAAACGGAACTAAACATCAATACAGGACCAATAACAATAAGTGAAGTAAAGGAGGCGATAAAGAAGCTAAAATCAGACAGGGCACCAGGTGAAGATGAAATGACTGCTGAGATGTTGAAAGCAGAAGAAACAGAAACACCAAAACAACTTTGCCGGATATTACAACAAATTTGGGATCTAGAAAAAGCCCCAGAGGAGTGGAAAACTGGGCTTATAGTAAAACTACCAAAGAAGGGTGACCTCAGAGATTGCAGGAACTGGAGAGGCATTACCATACTGCTACTCAACAGAAAGGATGTTGAGCAATAGAGGGCTCACCTGGGCAAGAGCAGAAAAAAAGGCAAAGGACAGGCATTTTTGGAAAACCCTTGCGGAAGCCCCATGTGCCCTGGGCACTTAAGGTTCAGAGAGAGAGAGAGAGAGAGCAGCATGGATAGACCTGAAGAAAGCCTTTGATAAAGTATGGAAAAAAAGGTCTACCGTGGAAACTAAGAAACTGCAATGTGAATGGAAGACTGTACAGCTGGATAAAGTCCTATTTACACAATAGAAGAGCTAGAGTAGTAATGGATGGACACAAAAGCCAGAAAGTACTTCTGCGACACGGTGTACCACAAGGAGGAGTCCTTTCACCTACACTATTCCTTGTATTCATTAATGACCTGGTCAAGGAACTTCCCTATGGAATCAAAGCGGCACTGTATGCAGATGATCTGGTCATGTGGTGTACAGATGAATATGTGACAGTTGCTACACAGAGACTCCAAAGAGCAGCAGACACCTTGACATCATGGACAAACAAATGATGTGTAAGTATCAACACAGAGAAATCAAGTACCACTTTGTTCACTCTCTCATTTAAACAGAAAGCAGGTAAGATCCTTGTAAATGAAATATCCTTAAGGATGGACAACCAACTCACTTGCTTAGGAGTGACTCTTGACTCAAAACTGACTTGGAAGCAACACATCAACAGTGCAGAAGCAAAAGCCAGAAGAAAACTAGCCATATTAAGAAAATTAAGTGGAACCACATGGGGAGCTAGTGAAAGAATCCTCAAGAATGTATATCAGCAAAGTATTCTACCACATTTAGAATATGGCTCAACATCTTGGTGCACAGCATCAAACACTACGCTCCATAATCTAGACAAGGTTCAAAATCAGTCACTACAGATTATCACAGGTGCCATGAGGTCCACACCAATAGTAGAAATGCAGAAAATAGTTGGTGTTCAGCTGCTAAAGGAACGTAGAGACACAAAGGTCATGACCATGGGAGAGAAATTCCTTAGATCTGTAAGCCATCCCCTGAAGGAGAGATTCAATAACTTGGCATTAAGTCGGCTTAAAAGAAGCAGCTTCATTCACCAGGCCAAGTGTATGAATAAGCTGATACCTGACCTTCCAACTGTAGTCGCTCCATTATCATCTGTACCAGAGCATACACATGCAGAAAATAGTTGGTGTTCAGCTGCTAAAGGAACGTAGAGACACAAAGGTCATGACCATGGGAGAGAAATTCCTTAGATCTGTAAGCCATCCCCTGAAGGAGAGATTCAATAACTTGGCATTAAGTCGGCTTAAAAGAAGCAGCTTCATTCACCAGGCCAAGTGTATGAATAAGCTGATACCTGACCTTCCAACTGTAGTCGCTCCATTATCATCTGTACCAGAGCATACACCATGGAAAGAAGCAGATTATACACAAATAACTATTCAGACTGAAGTGAAAGGTGTGCAGAATGGTAAGATGCAAAGCAGCCTTGTAAGATCAACAGCCACACTTAGTGTGCTAGATGACAAATATCCATGTGACACCTGGATACGTGTGTATACAGACAGATCTGCACACAATGCCATAAAGAATGGAAGGGCAGGAGCACATACTGAATATCCAAACAACACCACTGACAAGATTTCCATACCCACTGGAAAATACTGCAACAACTTTGATGCAGAAGTTAGGGCAATTATTGCTGCAGTTGAAAAACTATCAGACTCCAGAATTGATACATGTCCTGTAGTAATTCTCACAGATGCAAGATCAGTACTGGAAGCTCTTCAGTGCAACAAACTACCAGACCTTAAGGATGCCTTGTCAAAAATTGGCTTACAACATGGAATCACTTTGCAATGGATTTCCTCCCACTGTGGGATACCAGGCAATGAGAAAGCTGACCATCTGGCCAAAGAGGGCACTGAAATGGAGCAACCAGACATACCAATCACCTATAATCAGAAGAAAAGCATGATAAAAACCTACAGGAAGCCACAAACACCACCACATGATGACTATCACATGCTAAACAGAAAGGAACAAGTCACCATCTTCCGTCTCCCAACAGGACACACCCGACTCCGAAGTCATATGTATACAAAGTTTAAGGTTGGTACTACTAATCTATGTACATGTGCCCAGGTGCCCCAAACTGTGGAATATATCCTCCAGAACTGCACCAACTATGAGACACTGAGAAATAATTACTGGCCCAGTGAATCCACTAAAGAAGATAAGCTCTACGGTTCCATACATGAATTACAAAAAACAGTGAAATTTATCCAAGAGACAGGACTGCAGATATAGACAGACAATGCGAACGAAGAAGAAGAAGAAGATGAAGAGAGCACTCAAGCTTGCTGGGACCAGATGATAAGATGGAAAATTTCAAGGATTGAGATCTATGAAGAGAGCACTCAAGCTTGCTGGGCCAAATGATCATCTCAGAAAAAAAAAAAACTGTGCAGAAAAGAAAATGCTAATGAGAATATTTCATGAGGAAAAAAAGTCAGGCATTTCTTGTCCAAATGTAAATGTAAAAAAATCAGACCAGAAAGCAAAAATAAATTCTAATCACAACAGAAAATCTGTCACACTTACCTCTCTGACACTGTTTGCCAAAGAAAAAGGGAGGACACTCACATTTACTTGGAGGTACACATGTTCCACCATTCAGACATGAGTTATCACATTTAACTGTGAAAAAAACAAAAAAAAACTTACTCACTCATACTAACTACTGTTGTAGAAATATAACAAGACTGAGGTCAAAATATAAGATTAACCACATGCAATCTGATCAGAACAGAACAAGAACTCTGACAACAAAGGTGATGCTTATTCTTCTTGCTCCGAATGTTATGGAACAAAGTGGTTTCATCTTTTGTCTAATGATGATGATGCTAATGATGATAATCATCATCATCAGGTGGCGTGCCAGCTGGCATTGGTTATTATACTTCTCCAGAGTACACGATCCTTCATGCAGGCCATCAGCTCAGTTGGTGATCTCCTCTCACACCATCCCGTCAGACTGTCCAGTATCATTTCTCTTGGTCTTCCTCTTTAACTTCTTCCTTCCATTTTTCCTGTTATAATATTTTCAATGCCCCCTCTTCTCATTGCATGCCCGTTGTCTTCTGCTGGTTTGTGTAGGGACTCTCCACTAGCTCCTGGACCCCCTGTCCTCCCTGCATGGTAGCAGGAGCGAGAAGTTTTGATGATGATAATGATGATGATAATGATGATGATAGTGATGATGATAATGATGATGATATTCTAAATGACAGACATTCTACCTGGTTTTAACCAGAAATAACTGCTAATATAATTACTTATTAGACAAACATTTATCCTGAAAAAAAAATAAAATGACATTTTAAAATATACACATGATGTTTTTACCTTTCTGACATCTGGACCCATAAAATCCAGTTTTGCACAGACAGACATCTGGAGAAATGCAAACACCATCATTCTGACATGGAGGTCGGCAGTGAACTGAAACATAGAACATTCATTTACCATACAAAAATTCTTACAAGCTGGCAATCAGTCAAATAGAATAACAGTCTGATAAATGAGTACATAAACTGGCAGCCAATCTGATAAATGAGTACATAAACTGGCAATCAGTCTGATAAATGAGTACATAAACTGGCAATCAGTCTGATAAATGAGTACATAAACTGGCAGCCAGTCTGATAAATGAGTACATAAACTGGCAATCAGTCTGATAAATGAGTACATATACTGGCAGTCAGTCTGATAAATGAGTACATATAAAATGTCATACAGGCTTGACCAAGGCATGCACATAAAAACTGATGTTAAAATAATATAAGGAGTTATCAAAGATTTCAGTATTATACTCCAGAAAAGAGAAATTTCCTGGACAAAGGAAACAAAACAACTGAGTGTACAAGAGAATAACAAATGAGTGTACAAGAGAATAAAAAAAATGAGTGTAGAAGAGAATAACAAATGAGTGTACAAGAGAATAACAAACATTGAGTGTACAATAGAATAACAAACATTGAGTGTACAAGAGAATAACAAACACTGAGTGTACAAGAGAATAACAAACACTGAGTGTACAGTAGAATAGAATAACAAACACTGAGTGTGAAATAGAATAATGAACAAAGAGTGTACAAAAAATAACAAATATTGAGTGTATAAGAGAATAACAAACACTGGGTGTACAAGAGAATAACAAACTTTCTAATATTTGTATAACTTCCAGAAGACTGTGAGTCTGATTTCTGCTGCTACTGCAATGTTCCAGTCAACCTGGCTGTGCCATGCTCTAATGGTTGTGCCATTTTCCAGTCAACCTTGTTGTGCCATTCTTCAGCCAACCCATCTGTGGCATGCTCCATTCAACCCAACTGTGCCATGCTCAAGTCAAATTGGCTGTGGCATGCTCCATTCAACCCAACTGTGCCATGCTCAAGTCAAATTGGCTGTGGCATGCTCCATTCAACCCAACTGTGCCATGCTCAAGTCAACCCAGCTATACTAATGATGATTACCTGAAATGGGATAAAAAAAAGTCAGTAAAGCCACAACAGAACACTCTTCATTTAAAGTAACACATGAATAATTAATGTATAAGTATATAAAACTAAGTATATAACTATACACAAAGCCAGTGCAGTAAAGTTGTGATACCAAAATGTATAAACTAGGAAAAAAGTAGGAACAGCTTTATTACTTAATTAATGAGCACACAGCTGTGACATTTTGGTGTGTGAACCTTAATCATACAAAAAACACAGGGTGAAGAAATAGAGAGAGAAGATAAAAATATAAATTCACATGAATGTTATGTAAAAAATAGGAATGGAAAAAATAGAATAAAATAAAATGAAAGAAGCATCTAGCTGTGACTTGTAAGAAGCTGTGACTTGTAAGAGGCTGTGTTCAGAAGTGCACATGGTGGAGTGTAGAGAGTGTTTAAATGGAATCTTCTGATGTGTAATAGGTGGGTTGAAATGGAGTGAGGGAAAACGTGGAAAGGAGAGAGAGTGATACAATGGTAATCCATATGGGAGATGGTGGAATAGGTGATTATAGTTGGGGTAGAGGGTTTGTAATCTGATGCTGTGTGAAGATTCTGAACCATGTGTTACAAGTGAGAAATGAGTAGAATTTAGTGCAGAGGGAATATGATTGTGGAAGAGAGGAATGTTAGGTGTGGCTGAATTGCGAGTTTCGGTGACCAAAGATTAGGTGACTGCATGCATAAACATCTGTATATCACCCATCATGCTTCGAAAACAGTCCCTAATCATTTCAATAGCCCCAACCACAGAGGCAAATCTGATTTTCTGGTAACAGCCATCAGTGTCACGCTGATGACAGAAGCCACTTAGCACTTGAGAACCACTACATTCAGGAATATGGGATGCTGGAACCCCATGGTTTGAACTTGCAATTCAGCTACACAGTCGAATCAAGCATGTGGAATTGATTAGCACGGACAAGCATGTCGGGATTTGGGACAGAAGGCTGGACTCTTGGCAGTCGCCATGTGTCCGAGGTCCAAAATGGAGGTCAGTGGTTGTCCATCTGTGGGACATAAGATGGAGCCATGCTGGGTCATTGGCTTATGGTCTCCCTAATGGAATGATATTACGATGCTTTATGTTATTCTTATGTGTGTTGAATGTTATGTTTTGTACTGTCAACTGCTGTGTAAGAATTTGCACAGCCAAGCTGAATGGCTGGTTGCATGTGGCGTGTGTTGATCAGTGTTGAGTCCATGTTGAAGTCATGTTTAAGTCTTGTTGTTGTCATGTACCTGCTGGGGAGCTGAGATGGGGATCCTGACAGGTGTGTGTGTGTGTGCATTGTTTTCATTTAGTACAGTCGAGTTGTTAGCAAGTGTTACTGGTTGTACACTAAAACTGGATGCTAAGACAAGAATGATTCATTTCTCCCTCCTATGTAAGTTTCTTGTGGGTGTGCTGTCTTTGTGGGCAAGTCAAGATAGAGTGGAAGCTGGGGATATGGCCATGTTTTCCTGGTTGAATACAATCCTGGTGTGTTGTCATGGAAGTTAAATAAGGTTTAAAATGGTTTTTACAAACCGTTCATCACTACGCACATCTTGTCACCAAAAAATGGACCTGACATTCCTTTTGTCTGCAATAATGTGAACAATGAAGATGAAATGAGAGAAAAGAAAGACAGCAAGAATGAGTTACAGTGACAGAGTTCAGAAATGTTATAATCAAACAACCAGCACTGATGCATCTACTGTATAAATCATACATCCTTCACACATATTCCCAGAACCTGCACAGGAACTTACAAAAACCACTTCACAGTTTTTCTAACACCACCATTCTACAGCAGAAATCACTTCTGGTCTGCCATAAGTACAGTGAACACATAAACCAACCTTTCTGGCAGTGTTTCCCATAATATCCCACTGGACATGCACAGTGGTTAGGTGCCACACATCGACCTCCATTGTAGCACCCTCTTTTGCAAAGAGCTGACAGGGAACAATAAGACACTTGTGTTTGAATGTTACTGTTTTTTTTTTTACTGCAATAACTGTCATTTTAGTAAAAGTTTGTGAATGTTACTGTTTTTTTTTTACTGCATTAAGTGTCACTTTAGTAAATCATAAGTGTTTGTTTCACCGAAATCTACTAGGAATATATTAACACATGTTCTCCGTTAAAATTTTCTAACGCAATGTATAAAATAACAAAGAAGTACACAGCTTATTCCAGTCTCCACTTATAACTACCATTATGAGAAACAACAGATTGTGACGGCTCACACACTTGCAGAGGATGGATGAGAATAGACAGACAAAAAAGGAGTTATACAGAAGTAATAAATGGAGACAGACCAAGAGGCGGACTGAGACAACCTGGAAGAAGACCTACGAGCCGTCAGAGTGGACAACTGTCAGGAGAAGACTAAGAACAGAGTGAACAATTGTCAGGAGAAGACTAAGAACAGAATGGACAAGTGGCAGGAGAAGACTAAGAACAGAATGGACAAGTGGCAGGAGAAGACTAAGAACAGAATGGACAAGTGGCAGGAGAAGACTAAGAACAGAGTGAACAATTGTCAGGAGAAGACTAAGAACAGAATGGACAAGTGGCAGGAGAAGACTAAGAACAGAATGAACAATTGGCAGGAGAAGACTAAGAACAGAATGGACAAGTGGCAGGAGAAGACTAAGAACAGAATGAACAATTGTCAGGAGAAGACTAAGAACAGAATGGACAAGTGGCAGGAGAAGACTAAGAACAGAATGAACAATTGGCAGGAGAAGACTAAGAACAGAGTGGACAAGTGGCAGGAGAAGACTAAGAACAGAATGGACAAGTGGCAGGAGAAGACTAAGAACAGAATGGACAAGTGGCAGGAGAAGACTAAGAACAGAGAGGACAAGTGGCAGGAGAAGACTAAGAACAGAGAGGACAAGTGGCAGGAGAAGACTAAGAACAGAGAGGACAAGTGGCAGGAGAAGACTAAGAACAGAGAGGACGAGTGGCAGGAGAAGACTAAGAACAGAGAGGACGAGTGGCAGGAGAAGACTAAGAACAGAGAGGACAAGTGGCAGGAGAAGACTAAGAACAGAGAGGACAAGTGGCAGGAGAAGACTAAGAACAGAGAGGACAAGTGGCAGGAGAAGACTAAGAACAGAGAGGACAAGTGGCAGGAGAAGACTAAGAACAGAGAGGACAAGTGGCAGGAGAAAACTAAGAACAGAGAGGACAAGTGGCAGGAGAAGACTAAGAACAGAGAGGACAAGTGGCAGGAGAAGACTAAGAACAGAGAGGAATTGAAACAAGTCTTGTCTGCAGCAATGAGCTGCAATGGCTCGGAAAGCTGAATGTAAAAACTACTTTTGAGTTATCTTCCCTGTTTCACATTTTGCCGTGAGTCCTCCTATAATTTACCCTGAGTCCTTCTATAATTTACCCTGAGTCCCCCTATAATTTACCCTGAGTCCTCCTATAATTTACCCTGAGTCCTCCTATAATTTACCCTGAGTCCTCCTATAATTTACCCTGAGTCCTCCTATAATTTACCCTGAGTCCTCCTATAATTTACCCTGAGTCCTCCTATAATTTACACTGAAGGGTCTCCTCAAAATCTGGGTCCTGGATGGATGCACCATCTGCACCTTCCCTCGCTTCCCTTTTCCTTAAAACACACACACACATACAGACACACACATTGGTCCGCTATAGGCTGAGAGAGAAAATGGAAACTGTGAGAACTTTGTAAGCTTCTGTTCAACAGTTATTAACAGAAACAATCAGTCGATACAGGCACAATCTTCAGCTACAACCAGGTTATATGAGCCAGCTCTTTGCTAAACAGAAACAATCAGTCGATACAGCCACAATCTTCAGCTACAACCAGGTTATATGAGCCAGCTCTTTGCTAAACAGAAACAATCAGTCGATACAGCCACAATCTTCAGCTACAACCAGGTTATATGAGCCAGCTCTTTGCTAAACAGAAACAATCAGTCGATACAGCCACAATCTTCAGCTACAACCAGGTTATATGAGCCAGCTCTTTGCTAAACAGAAACAATCAGTCGATACAGCCACAATCTTCAGCTACAACCAGGTTATATGAGCCAGCTCTTTGCTAAACAGAAACAATCAGTCGATACAGCCACAATCTTCAGCTACAACCAGGTTATATGAGCCAGCTCTTTGCTAAACAGAAACAATCAGTCGATACAGCCACAATCTTCAGCTACAACCAGGTTATATGAGCCAGCTCTTTGCTAAACAATGACACTTACGTATTGAGCAGTCTACACCAGTAAAGTATTTCCGACACTGGCAGGAGTTGACACCAACGCACTCTCCTCCGTTGAGGCACTGAAAACTGCAGCTACCTGCACATGTCAAAAAATGTTTTATAATTTTTTTAAAATGTCTTTTAGGACTCTTTTCTGTACTCTCTCTGTCTCTTTCACTATTCATTCTCTTTCTCTGCATTTCTTTCCATTTATCTCTAATTCAACTGTCATTCTCATTTCTCCCATTCTTACTTTTCTGTCTGTTTCTCATTCCGTCCAGTTCCATTCAGTCTCTCTCAAGTTTGTCCTCTCTTTCCCCATTTGTTAGCTCTTTTATGATATAGTTTCATGTGCTCAAAGCTAAAATTATTAGGAATACTCTTTACTATTAATTAGACAACCTTGCTTTTCTTTGGCAGAAAACTTCTGTCAGACAATTTAAAAAAATGAAAAGACAATAGATTATTATTTTATAAATAAGCAAAAATCAGTATAAAATCTAACATGTTAAGACTTCTTCTTCTTCTTCTTCCTGTCTTCTTCCTAAACCCAGGATTGATCTGTACAAGAAAAGCCTTGCATACTCTGCAGTACAGCTCTGGAACACCCTCCCCTACAATTTAAAATCCATTGGTAATACTTCATCCTTTAACTCAAACCTGTTTCATTATTTACTTGCTTGTAATTATATGCCTCCATAAAATAGCCAGCACTCTCTCAACACATGGCTCGTAAACTATCAAGTACTTCAATGACATAGTTAGAAAAGCAACTTGTTAGATATTGTTAGAAATTATTTTAATGTTTGTTAAAAAAAACATATGTTAGAAGATGATTTACAATGTATTTTTATTTATGTATATGTCTGTGTGTGTATGTGTGCGTGAGTGCTATTTTATTAGGTTAATGACTTCTTCTCTTTTACCTTGAATGTAATAGTTAAATCTTACACTCTTTTGATATGTTTGTCCTAATTTAATTTGTATTTTTTTTACTAAATCAAGTGCGTGGGAAGAATGAAAGATGGAGTGATGAAGGGCAGAATGTAAGACGGGCCTGCGTGCCCAATTCTTTACCCTTGAAAAATAAAGATTCTTCTTCTTCTTCTTCCAAGACCGCCCCGTGATCCTATTGAATTTACTCCTGCGGTCCTCAATAGGTCTCGTGGTCCACATGTGCTCCCGAAGGGACCACACGAGATTCCCGAGAAGACCACAAGAGGTTCAGAGTATCGCACGGCTTGGGCCTGTATTCTCGGTGGGTCTCAGAAGCGGGATTGTGTGACACCGTAGTTTTCGTTGCACCAGTTTAGTCTAGAGTTGGACTTTCTCACCAGAAGACCTCGACGTGTTTTGGGATATCCGTGTACCCCCGGCGGGTGAGAGGTGGTATGTTAAGAAATGAACCTTTAGCCTGGATGTCAGAAAGTCATGATGTACACCAGCAACAGCTGCAGAACAATTTAAAGTTAACAATGATCCCTACCACAGGATGGGCACTATCAGGACACTGATGTCTGGAGGGTATTGATGATGACCCAACTGATGTCTGGAGGGTAATTATGATGACCCAACTGATGTCTGGAGGGTATTGATGATGACCCAACTGATGTCTGGAGGGTAATTATGATGACCCAACTGATGTCTGGAGGGTATTGATGATGACCCAACTGATGTCTGGAGGGTATTGATGATGACCCAATGTAAACCATAATGATCCATGTTGGGGGTCAAGGGTCTGATCTAAGATCATGGCTGCTGTGAGGAATATATTTTTTGTCTTAGATATATACATGTAATTTTATATATGTATATCTTGTACATATATTATGCCATAAAATGTTGGTATAATTTGATAGCACGGGCCAGCTTCTTATCTTTCATTGACGTAATGACTAAAGACGAGAGGTTGCACGACACTCTGGCAACTCAGCTTTGCCCTTCAACATTCCCTGTTAAAATTTGTTCGCAGAAATCATTTCCCTTACATCAGCTGGATTCAGAGTTAAAGAAAGAAAATGAAAAATATGCATTCAGAAAAGCAACAGGACAAAGAATGCTAAATCAAAAACATAAGCAACTCGTACTCACGTTCACAAGCACTTCCGTAGAAACCGTCCTGACATGCGCAGAGATCTGGGTAGACACACTGACCTCCATTCTGGCAAGGCGGGTGACACACAGCTAGTTCCAGGCAATAGAAGAAAATATAGCTATGCATTGTTAATACTGTGTGATGACAGTTTAACATCTTATCAAAGTTACTGTCTGCTACATACTCAGCTGTTGTTATAGAAAACATTGTGCCAAGATGGCCATTACAGCCTGGGAGCTGAGATGGCTGGCAGTGATATCATCAGGTTCAGCTACCAACCTTTCTTATCTCTAGAGATACCGCGGAGGCGGCCCTGTGTGCCCAATTATTTTTTATCCTTTGGAAGTAGGTAAAGTTCATTTGTTCAATGTAGCCGTTTATCAATGGGACAGAAATTTAGAGACTCCTTATGGTGATGGAGCCTTGTCAGAGGAATGTTCATTCCAGGAAACAGGAACATCTTCTCTATCCCATGTAATTTTCATAAAGTACTATGGCATCAGTGACCATGACCTTGTAGTTTGTAGCCGCAAAGATATTCTGCAACTTTTTATTTCTTAAATATTTGAGTCGTTATGCCACTTAGGGGCATTCCCACGGACATGTACAGAATAATTTGAGGACTCCAGATAGAATATTTGTTTATTAAAACTTGCCACAAATTAAGAAACTTATCCTTGTGAACTGTTAACATCCATGCGCCACAAGGCCCCTCAGATCTATAGACCAATGGGCCACTCAGATCTACATACCAGTGGGCCACTCAGATTTATAGATCAAAGGGCCACTCATATTTATAGATCAAAGGGCCACTCAGATTTATAGAGTAATCATTCCTCAGATGCATGGAAAATAAAATCCCGTATGACAGAAAGCTCTCCCAAAGATGATATTAAAAAAAAAAAAAAAATACACACGCTTGCGATTTGTAGGACACTTGCTGTCATGTACACCTTGCAAACTTTGCTCACTTCTAGGAACCTTCAGGGTATTAATTCTTGCTTTCATTTTCAGAATTTAAAATTTGTTTGCAAATTGAGGTTCTTCTCTGATAACCACAAAAGATGTAAAAGTGTTTCGCTTTCTGCGTCATATTTAAAATCTACATAGCTTTGATATTTGCTTTCACAATCAACTGAAGCATTTTTACTTTTTGTCTGTTTTTTTTTAAATTATAAAAGCTTCTGAATATTTTAATGCCCATTATTTAACCGAAGTAATTACATTTTACAATGTTAATCAACAACAGAGATGTGGTTCTATTTTAGATAGCTACCTAAAATTAAAAATTCCCAGTTGTCTAAATAATCTCTACATAATCTATGCATGATTAATACGGTTCTGTGGAGGTTCTGGCTTCTGTAGCTTATCTAGAAACTTGACAAACATTTATGTACATCACATGTTTTATATCATTACGTATATCGCATGTTTGATATCATTAATACATCACATTTTGTATATCATTACGTACATCACATGTTTGATATCATTACGTACATCACATGTTTGATATCATTACGTACATCACATGTTTGATATCATTACGTGCATCACATGTTTGATATCATTACGTACATCACATGTTTGATATCATTATGTACATCATATGTTTGATATCATTACGTAATCACATGTTTGATATCATTACGTACATCACATGTTTGATATCATTACGTACATCACATGTTTGATATCATTACGTACATCACATGTTTGCTATCATTATGTGCATCACATGTTTGATATCATTACGTACGGGTCTGGCAGTAACTCCCCGCGTATCTCTCGGCGCACTGACACACGCCGTCACTTGTACACACTCCGCCGTGCTGGCAAGCTGGCGTACACTCTTCTGTGACACAAAAATATAACACAGATATTAAAACACACACAAACACATGCACGCACATACACACACAATGCATTTCTTTGGTAAACAACAAAAACCTTGCTTTCTAATACATCTTTCTTTTAAAATCTTTTTTTTAAATTCAATTTCTAACAAATTTATAAATGTGTACTGATACATTTTTTTTTTCAAAATCGTTGCTCTTAAATCATCATTTCTAAATTACAGCAAGTTAACACTTGGAGTTTCTTGTCTGTGCTAAATTGAAAATGGAATTTATAATCACATTAAGGCCGATGGTGAGATTCTTCGGCTGCCGTGCGTGGGGTGAACCTCATCCCAGCCAGTAAAGAAAGATGTGATTAGGGTTTAGTCGGTATGGCCAGTAGTCTCGCGGTGAAGGCTACACATATCACGGCACCTCTGCTCTAGAGGCCGGCCACGTCCAATGTACACACGAACTGGGACAATATGCCTAAACCGGCTTAACTCAGAGGTAAAAATTGACACGTGGCGAGGATTCGTCCTCCTCGGCGAAAGAAACGTTCTGGAAGGGTAGCAGCCACGACCACCAAACGCTGAAGTCGGGGACATTGGACCAGGGAAGTCTAGTTTTGGCAACCTTCTCTCACCCGCAGGATTTTATATTTAAACCACGTAGAGGTTCCGTCGAGGAAAGTCAAACTCGACGCTCTAGGGTGCAACGAAACCCACAGTGTCACGCAATTCCGCTTCAGGAACCCACCAGGAATATAGCCCTCAGCCCCCTGATGCTCTGAACCTCCAACCTAAATGAGATCTATCTCGAGGATCACAGTAGTAAATTCAGTAGCAGCACGGGGCGATCTTGGTGATAGAAGCGTTGGATGAAGTAGAAGAAGAAGAAGAAATAATCAAATTACGGAAATACCACACATATATTCTATTGTTGAATGAATAACTGATAGCTACTCTCAGTAAAAGAAGGGAAGACCAAGGTGAAGATTACTGCAAGACATCGTTGATAATCTGGAAATGGATGCATCAGCAACAGGGCATCTTGCTCACAACCGAGAGGCATACAGGAAAGCTGTTAGGGAGGCAAAGTTCCGCAAGGGACATGCAAATGACTGGCTGACTTTCTGTAAACTGTAGTAAACCATAATAAACTGTAGTAGACCATAGTTGGCATCTGAGGTGAATGTGTAACAGATGATGTGTCTGGAGCTACAGATAAGAAATGTCAGACAACAGACAAATGTGTAAAATCATGCAACAATGTCTTAGAGACAAATGTCTAGATCCAGAGACAAATGTCTAGATCCAGAGACAAATGTCTAGAGTCACAGATAAATGTTGATAACTGCAAACAAATGCCTACAATTATAAACAAATGTCTATATCGACAGACAAATAAGGGAATCATAAAATATATCTGCCTCTGTGAAGAGTCCACTGCAAATTCTATAAACATGAAATAAAAACTTTGTTTCTTTGGCTACATTTTGAGATTAGAAGGCTTATAAGAATCATTCCTCAAGGCAGAAGAGTAAAGTACGAGGGTCATACCGAAAGTCGTGAGCAAATATTTGTTTTTAAATCAGAATTTATAGATAGAGAAAATATAAATGTATCACCTTAAACTGCATCCTTTTCTTCTCTTTTCAACATAATCTCAATTTCTCTGCACACATTTTTCCCATCGCTCTGCAAGTTTGAAAATACCCTCCAGTAGAATTCCGTTCCAGCGGACCGACGTCACAGATGCACTGCTTTCTGGTCGTTCTCTCCTGTGGGACCCAGAGGGCACAAACTTTTCTATAGCCTAGGGTTTCAATCATTTTCTGTACGGCATTGTATCATATTCCAAGATTTATAGCGATTTCACATACTGTGACATGTCTGTCTTCTTTAATGATGTCGTCAACCCTGTCCATGTTGCGTTTAGTGGAGGCAGTTCGAGGGCGACCGCTGCGAGGCATATCTTGGATGTCTTTGGTGAATTTCAGCAGCGGGAATTTCCTCTTTAACGAGGAACTCAATAACATCACGTTGACGAAACGAAACTTCAACACCCGCCGTTTTGTTTCTGCTTCGTGTGGTCACGTGACACATGATTGTGACGTCATGTGACCTCTACATGAAGTGCAAAGGATTCAGGTTAAAGTGATACATTTATATTTTCTCTATCTAAAAATTCTGATTTTTAAAAAAAAATTTCCTCACGACTTTCGGTATGACCCTCGTAGAAAATCCAAAGGAAGCAAAAAGATAGACAGGAGAATCATTTAAAGAAATAATCATGATTTTCACAGGACACACACAAGTGTCAAGAATTACTGAGCTGTTCATGAAGGGGTGTTTCTTTTCTTCTCCTGATCCTTCTCTTTTTTCCTTTAATGAGTTGGTTTATATCATCATCATCATCATCATCATCATCTCCTGATCCATCTCTTTTTTCCTTTAATGAGTTAGTTTACATCATCATCATCATCATCGTCATCTCCTGATCCTTCTCTTTTTTCCTTTAATGAGTTAGTTTACTGAAACATCATCATCATCATCATCATCATCATTCACCACTATCAACACCAACACCATCATTATCATCATCACTCTTTGGCATGACATCCAAATCTGAAGAACTTCAGATTTTCTCTGCCTAAGCAATGCTGCATCAGTAGGACTACAGTTAGACATAGGTGTACGGTGCAGTTTTACACACACGCGCGCGCGTGCACGCACACACACAATAGAGAGAAGAAGGAAAGGAGGAAAGATCTGCAACAGGATATAAGTAAAGTGAAACCGTTATGATAAATAACAAAAACCAATATTTTCGGCAAAAATGATTTGATTGAGAACAGAAGGCAAAACAGATAAATACATGTTTAAAAAAACAAACTCATCTGAGGTCTGTTCTGTTACAAAACCAGGACTGGACTGTGCCCACAGACAGAAGTGATAATAAGCGGAGCGAGAAAAGCAGAAAAACATGGAATATGATCAGCTAGAGACTAGGGAGGGAACAATTAAAGACATTGGATGGGGAAAACGGTATAAATAAGAGTGTAGCAGATAAAAAGAAATAACTATGTGAAGAAAGCTGACATGAGAGTTAAGTGGGTTCACACATACAGTCAGAAAAGCAGGAAAATACTAATATTAACCCCAGAACAGAAGATGGTGTCCAAAAGGTAAAAATAAACTTCCTCTTCCCATGTCGTTAAGGCATATTGGGGATATGGTATTAGGCCTGTATTTCTATGACCTTCAGCACACGAAAGTCTGATGTCATGTCTAGAATGCCACCTGCCAGTTTCAACAAGGACAAGTTTGAATTTGTGGAGACCACTGTGTCTGATGTCAGAACAAGACTTCCCTGTTTGTTCTCCCACACTGTCAAGAAAAGTAACTAGCACGTCATTTATTACAGGAACAGCCTGTCTGGCACATAACGGGAACAGTCTAGTGTTCTGTCTGGCACATAACAGGAACAGTCAAGTGTTCTGTCTGGCACATAATAGGAACAGTCAAGTGTTCTGTCTGGCACATAACAGAAACAGTCTAGTGTTCTGTCTGGCACATAACAGGAACAGTCCAGTGTTCTGTCTGGCATATAACAGGAACAGTCCAGAGTTCTGTCTGGCATATAACAGGAACAGTCCAGAGTTCTGTCTGGCACATAATAGGAACAGTCCAGTGTTCTGTCTGGCACATAACAGGAACAGTCCAGAGTTCTGTCTGGCACATAACAGGAACAGTCTAGTGTTCTGTCTGCCACATAACAGGAACAGTCTAGTGTTCTGTCTGGCACATAACAGGAACAGTCTAGTGTTCTGTCTGGCACATAACAGAAACAGTCAAGTGTCCTGTCTGCCACATAACAGGAACAGTCAAGTGTCCTGTCTGCCACATAACAGGACCAGTCTAGTGTTCTGTCTGGCACATAACAGGAATAGTCAAAAAAGTAATAGATGAGTTCGTCTAAGGGCAACTAGATCTTTCTAAAATTTGTGGACCATAAAATAAATTCCTCAAGTGTTTTTAGTTCACAGCTTTCACTGCCATCATAGTTTAAAGTTGACTTGTTCAAAGAATGTTTTAGAAAAGATAAAATTTTAACAAATATAAAAAGAAATGAGAATTTTCAAGTTTATTCTTGATTATTACAATATTTTGTTTAATTGTCTGCAAAAGTGAAATCCTTGAGTGATAATTAATTTCTTTTCCTTCCATTTATTTGTTATTTTATTTTTTTTCGTTGTCCTTGAGAAAGCACTGGCTGACATTTTTGTTTTTATTACTTTTAACTTTTTAACTTCCTGTCATTTTTCCCTTCTATTCTTTAATTTTATTTTCCTTTTTAAAAATTTAACTCAGAAGCTACCACACACCATCTTCTAATTTTATAAATGTTGGATAAACAACAAGACTACATCATGATGTTTTCATGATATTGTAGAATAAAAGATGAAATATCTAATGATCAAGCTACACACAACGTCTCACATTAAGAAAAGTTTACAAAAGTTATCAGTCATGAAAAGTGACTTCCGGTTCAGCAATGGCGGTAGGTCACATTTGACAGTTTCACGCTCTCACAAGCAACACTCCGATTGTTATGGAGTTCGAAGCAGAGCTGGATTTCTGCCACGCTGGTTGAAAACAGTTGTGTCCTGTAGCGACTTTTCGAAGCCTGACTGAGTGTAATGTGAACAAGAGCGCACGAACATGTCAAACGAGCAATTGTCGTCATTGATTTCAAGATGGAGGTCGGTTCTGTGCGCCGAGCTACTGAGCTTAGTGCTATGGCACCACTGTGAGCTGTGAACTTCGCACAGACAGCATTGGTGGTTCTTCGTTATGTCTGCCCGGCCAATGGTGAGCTAAACTATTATAGTCTTTGTGTGCCCTGGTTTGGCTTGGCGCCTTAGCTACAGAGTTCGTGCTGACAGCCACGCTGACTAGAGTTTTTTCCCATGCCGCACAGCCTTTTAGGCCTGCTTCTGGTCTACGCGTCCCTCCCATAAGCTAGAAAAAGGTGTATGGCTTTTTTTTCGTTGAAAACTCGATGTAACTTTTCATTTAACCAGTCAGAGCTCTTCTTAATCAAAAGTTTAACTTCCTGGCAAGCCTGTTAATGGAGGTCATTCATTCACATGTCCCTTGTGGAACTTTGCCTTCCTAACAGCACTTCTGTAGGCCTCTCGGTTGTGAGCAAGATGGCCTACTGCTGATGCATCCATTTGCAGATCGTCAACGATGTCTTACAGCCATCTTCGCCTTGGTCTTCCTCTCTTTCTTTTTCCCATTATGCACTCTTTCAAGACGGTCTTCTCTAGATTATCATGACGTAATGGAGGTAAAGGTTAAAAAAAGGTAAAATTCCCGTTTCCATGCCGTTAAGGCATATTATGGAATGCAGCGTTAGGCCTGTATTTACCGTGACCTTCGGCACATGAAAGTATGATGTGGTGAGAATCACGCCTGGCTGCTTTACCTTCTCAGATTTCTCTGGTGCCCATTTTTAGAGGCTGGGTGAACCCCAGGGCCTTTTTGGCATCTACCAGAAAAAAATCCCACTCCTGGGACTGAACCCAGTACCACCGGATTAGTAAGCCGAGCGCCTAACCACCCAGCTAACCAGGACATTTTGAAATTCATCGATTTCACCGATTCAAGTGACATTTTTAAAGTGGTTTTTGAGATCGGTAGGCAAAATAGTCACACCGACCGATCTTATTGTGTTTCTGGCAGTGGTAGAGACCTGTTATATTTACTGGATGTAAAAAACATCCCCAAATATTGATGCAAATAATGTTTTCTTGTTGACCTACATATTTTACATTGGGGATTATGCCACAGCGCTGGTAAGTAGAACATATTTTTATTTCTCAGCCACCAAAAAAAAAAAAAATGTATCGCAAAAATGCAAAAATTTTTCCATTTTTTTTATACCAGTTGTTTTTCTTTTCTTTTCGTTTTCTTTTATGACAAATAACTTCGTTTACGGAATCGTCATTCATTTCCTCTTATTTTGATATATAATACACACGTGTTGAACATGGAATTAGTTTGTTACAATGACTTCTACTAAGGGACCTCCTGCTATGACAACACCACTTTTACAAAGACACCCCCTACTATCATAGCACCACTTTTACAAAGACACCCTCTACTATCACAGCACCACTTTTACAAAGACACCCCCTACTATCACAGCATCACTTTTACAAAGGGATCCCCTACTATCACAGCATCACTTTTACAAAGGGACCCCCTACTATCACAGCATCACTTTTACAAAGACACCCCCTACTATTACAGCATTACTTTTACAAAGGGACCCCCTACTATCACAGCATCACTTTTACAAAGACATCCCCTACTATCACAGCACCACTTTTACAAAGGGAGCCCCTGCTATTACAGCATCACTTTTACAAAGGGACCCCCTACTATCACAGCACTACATGTACAAAGGGACCCCCTACTATCACAGCACCACTTTTACAAAGGGCCCCCTACTATCACACCACCACTTTTACAAAGGGCCCCCTACTATCACAACACCACTTTTACAAAGGGCCCCCCCCCTACTATCACAGCACCAGCTCGGCCATGTAAACGTCTGCGTGGGTACGAGTTTAGGCCAGAGGCCTCGAATGAACTAGCTAGTCTCGGATTTGGACTTTTGTAGTTCCAAAAGTGGCGTCCTCACTTGCTGGCTCATCATCAAGAACTGATACAAAGGATCAGTGATGAACATTCTGTACGATACTCACTGGCACAGGTGGTGGAGCCATTGTAGGAGTATCTCGGTCGTGATATTACCTAGAATCTAATACTGAATTCTGAATGCTGAATAGCCATAACGCTCTACTGAGAAATATTAAACCACACTCTGCCAACGTTATCTGTTACATTGTGAAGAGTAATAAATGCGACAAAGTAAAAAAAAAATTCTAAACAAAAATTGTGATAGTTTAGCACTGATAGTTTAGCACACAATATAAATTACTTACTATTTTGGCAGTTGTCTCCGGAATAACCTGGCTTACATTTACAAATATTGCCAGGTAAGCAAGTTCCTCCATTTTCACAAGGTGGGTGACATTCTACAGAGGCTGTACAGAAACACAACAGAAATAATATGAAAATACAAACGACTGTTTATCATGTACAAACGAAGTACAGCAAACAATAAAACTGAACATATATGTAAAATAATGGGGCACAACTATTTCTGAGTTAATTTTAAGAAAAAAAATACTAACAAATGCAGTCATAGACAAAACACATTCATTGAGTGATATCAGGGAAAAAAAATGCTTAAAGTTGCCATTAAAACACGAGATAAATCTAAATATTTAGTTAATACAAGAAATTCCTGATTTATGAATGGGATCTGTTTTATGGATTGTTTGTTTACAGGATTATTTCCCATGTTTTGTGTGTGCATCCACTTTTATCTCGAACTTAACGCGAGGTTTTGTCCATTCTCCATACTCTGAGATACGCCTGTACAGCGTACTTTGCTGCACCTTGATTTACAGGAAGATGTTCTTCACTTTCAGAGATAGTTTTCCCAACAGCAAATGCTGGGTTCCCACTTTGTACACCTAGACGGAGAGGAGCGAAGTGAGTTCAGGCCCTCTGGTCAACAGCCAGTTTTTGCCTGCTTCTGATCTGACTCCAGCCACGGCCCATTATGCTTTAAACATTTTAAATACTTAATTAAAGAGAGATAAATAAAGCAAACAGCATTTAGATGTACACTTATGTTTTGTTAACTATCTTTTAATAATTTCATCATTCAAATCCAGTCCAGACTTTCCATGTAATACGAGAAGTTTGGGCACACGTATTGTAAAAAGAAGCAGTTTGATAATGAAGTATTGTAAAAAGAAGCAGTTTGATAATGAAGTAACTGGTCGCTACAGTTTCTGTACAAAATATATTGCTAGAGAAGGCTGCCATGTTGATGATGATGTTCGATTTATTATCTCTTTCTACTGGCCTGATATGATGACTAGTTTCTCAGTTCTTTTTGGCCTTTACTAAGTTTTGTTCTAAATTGGAGCTGTAAGTTTTATTTTTACCATTCTCAGCCCCAACGTTAATGTTAGTTTTATAGTGATTTTAAAAAATCTTCTTTTTCTTCTGTTCTTTTCAGTCGATGCAGTGAAAGTTGGAAGCACAGCACTGTGTCAGGTTGGCAATGGGATACGGCGGTTATGTTGTCAGTCTCTGAATGGAGCGAAAATGCAGGATGTGCGTTACTTTTTAGCAGGCTCCACCACTATTGGGAATATGGCGAACCCTGTTATGTTGAAAAGGTTAGGCCTGTTACTAGAGGTTCAAACGGAAAGGTGAGACAGAGTCTTGGCCAGCTATAGTTCCCTAACTCTGCCATGTTAGCTATGGGTCACTGAGCCCCATATGGGACGTCTTCACCTTCTATAAATTATAAATAAAACTGAACCACACAAAATGGCATCTATGAATACACCAGACATCTATGCATGTTCATTCATCAAGTTACATAGCTACTGGTTGGGCAGAATTGGTCTGGTGCGTCTTCTGTGATATCAGTCATAGTGAATGTTTGGAAAATGACCTTTTATAAACTGCTTGTGATTCACACATATAAAGTAATATTTTAGTAGAAGATCAAGAATTGTATGGCCTACACACAAACAAGAGTGCGACAAATGTGTGATGTATCATAAAACTATGAAGATGAGCCAAAAAGTAGCCGCAAATTAAGCCGTGTAACTATTGAAAAATATATGAAAAAGACCAGAGGACGTGTGAAAAACAATTTTGTTGAAAATATTTTTTCAGTGGAGAAAGTGAAGATTTGGTAGCCAGTAACTCATAGCTGACAAGCTAGCCTCAGTGCTGACGTCCACGCTAGTAACTCATAGCTGACAAGCTAGCCTCAGTGCTGACGTCCACGCTAGTAACTCATAGCTGACAAGCTAGCCTCAGTGCTGACGTCCACGCTAGTAGCTCATAGCTGACAAGCTAGCCTCAGTGCTGACGTCCACGCTAGTAACTCATAGCTGACAAGCTAGCCTCAGTGCTGACGTCCACGCTAGTAGCTCATAGCTGACAAGCTAGCCTCAGTGCTGACGAACAAGCTAGTAGCTCATAGCTGACAAGCTAGCCTCAATGCTGACGAACAAGCTAGTAGCTCATAGCTGACAAGCTAGCCTCAATGCTGACGAACACTTTCTCTGCTTTTCTCTCTGTGTGTCTGTTTGTCTCTCTCTCTCTCTCTCACTCATTCTCTCTCTATCTGTTTGTCTCTCTGTCCCTCTCAATCTGTCTTTGTCACTCTCTCTGTCTCTCTCTCACTCGCAAATTCTCTCTCTCCTCTCTCTCACCCTTGTCACTTCAATGCTGAAGACACATGGGGCTGATGGTAGCAAGATTTCCACTTCTGTTGGTCCTTCACTGTCTTCTTGGCTGTCTCTCATATCAGTCCTTCACTATCTTCTTGGCTGTCTCTCATATCAGTCCTTCACTGTCTTCTTGGCTGTCTCTCATATCAGTCATTCACTATCGTCTTGGCTGTCTCCTATATCAGTCCTTCACTATCTTCTTGGCTGTCTCTCATATCAGTCCTTCACTATCTTCTTGGCTGTCTCTCATATCAGTCCTTCACTGTCTTCTTGGCTGTCTCTCATATCAGTCATTCACTATCGTCTTGGCTGTCTCCTATATCAGTAATTCACTATCTTCTTGGCTGTCTCCTATATCAGTCCTTCACTATCTTCTTGGCTGTCTCCCATATCAGTCCTTCACTATCTTCTTGGCTGTCTCCTATATCAGTCCTTCACTATCTTCTTGGCTGTCTCCCATATCAGTCCTTCACTATCTTCTTGGCTGTCTCCTATATCAGTCCTTCACTATCTTCTTGGCTGTCTCCCATATCAGTCCTTCACTATCTTCTTGGCTGTCTCCCATATCAGTCCTTCACTGTCTTCTTGGCTGTCTCCCATATCAGTCCTTCACTATCTTCTTGGCTGTCTCCCATATCAGTCCTTCACTGTCTTCTTGGCTGTCTCCCATATCAGTCCTTCACTATCTTCTTGGCTGTCTCCCATATCAGTCCTTTGTTTACCAGCATTCTATCTGCCGTACATCTTCATGTCTCTTTGGGCCGTCTCATGCTTCTTTTGTCCCGTGAAGTCCACATATATGGTGTCTGGGGTTGTGTTGTCAGCGTGTTGACTTCTTGTAGCAACAACTTCGTGTAGCAAGCTCTCATAAACATACATCATGGATCCAGTGTCCAGGGTAACTTCGCCTCGCTCACCGACACTTTGGAGTTCTCTTGCTTCAGTTTCTGTCGCTGCCAATCTTTTTAGTGGAAATGGGGGTCACTGGTCCCATTAACCAGTCTCCTTAGTCGCTTTTACGACATGCATAAAGGATAACAGACTGAATTCTTTCTCTCTGGACTTAGGTCAAGGCCATGTGAAGGTTGCTGGCTTTGGCTTATTTTCTTCGGAGCAGCCGATCGGAAAGGTCACAGTAGCTCTTCGTGTGGGCACGTGACTGGCTAGTGTGTATTATCTTGTCTGCATTGTGTAGCTGATCGGCATTTGTTTTTTCTTCTGTGTGAGATATGGCCAGTGAATAGTGAGGGAGCGTGTTATCTAATTGTCTTATGGATTCGTGTGATATTTTGTAATATCATCTCCTACCACGATCTCCACTTGTGTCCCCTTCAGGCGATGTAATTTGTCGTATGTCTTATATTTGTTTTATGTGAATTTAACTGTTTTTTTGTAAGAAGTATAGCACGTGATCTATGTAGTGAAGTTGAAGTTTTCGGTGAACTATTAATGTTTCAGTGTTTTACATAGGAGTATTAAGTGTGTATAACGAATCATCATTGCTTGATCATGCCGTATTGCCAAGTTGATTAATTCCATTTCATTGAAATTGCCATTGATGTGTCTGATTGTACGTGTGCTTTGAAAGTGTCATTTTCCATTACTGTGTTGAAATTGCTCTTTGTTATTTCAGTGAGGTCATCCATCTTTGAATCATTAATAATGCATGTTGTCAGATGTCAAATGTAACTGCCCAATTAATTTTTGTGCATTAACATTTTTTTTGCGCTTCACAATTCACACATAGAAACTTCACAGGTTTTCATGCATATTGATGTATTTCACAGGTTTTCATGCATATTGATGTATTTCATGGATTTGATGAAGTGAAGTGAGTTTCTCATTTCATTTCATTGTCAATTTTTTTGGTGGTCGTGCAGTCATAGAAACCGCGCGATTTGATTATGATTTTTGAGTTAGTAGAAGCAGAAATGCTTTGCTGAGTGATTTGATTGTAGTGATTGTACACTGATTATGTGAGTATAGCACGTGATCTATGTAGTGAAGTTGAAGTTTTCGGTGAACTATTAATGTTTCAGTGTTTGTTTTACATAGGAGTATTAAGTGTGTATAACGAATCATCATTACTTGATCATGCCGTATTGCCAAGTTGATTAATTGCATTTCATTGAAATTGCCATTGATGTGTCTGATTGTACGTGTGCTTTGAAAGTGTCATTTTCCATTACTGTGTTGAAATTGCTCTTTGTTATTTCAGTGAGGTCATCCATCTTTGAATCATTAATAATGCATGTTGTCAGATGTCAAATGTAATTGCCCAGTTAATTTTTGTGCATTAATACTTTTTTCTGCGCTTCACGATTCACACATAGAAATTTCAAAGGTTTTCATGCATATTGATGTATTTCACAGGTTTTCATGCATATTGATGTATTTCATGGATTTGATGAAGTGAAGTGAGTTTCTCATTTCATTTCATTGTCAATTTTTGGTGGTCGTGCAGTCATGGAAACCGCGCGATTTGATTATGATTTTTGAGTTAGCAGAAGCAGAAATGCTTTGCTGAGTGATTTGATTGTAGTGATTGTACACTGATTGTGTGATTATAACTCATGAGTTTGTAGGTGTAGTATTGTTTGTGAAGGTATATTACTAAATAGTAGTGCGATTTGCACAAGGTGAATTAGTGAGGTATTTTGCTGAAGAGGGGCCGTTTGGAGTATACGTATAGTTTAAGATGAGGGTCACCATGGTGACAGTTATTTTCTCGTGTACTTTGATTCATGCAGTGCCTAACTCTTTGGGTAAGTGTTTCTTGTTTCGTGTCGTATCAGCTTTCCATGTTCCCTGTTGACGTTGTTTCATGTGATATTTTTCTGTTTTGTGATTAAACATTATACATATATTTCCTTGATTACAAAGTATTTACGGTACGGGTTGTTGCTTATGTTTTGTTCAAATTGTACTGAATGTCAAGGCGGTAATTCTTTCTACATTTGAGTTGCACGGGTAGCAAGCTAGAGATAAATGAAAGAGTCTGAACCTGGGTTGTTTATAATTGGGTGCAGTTTTGGGTCCCACTGTACGGCTGTACGCAATAAAGGGGTAGAATCATTTTGATTACATGAATAAGTACTAAGCACAGCACCAGCTAAGTATGTATTTTACAGCCCCACAGCCCTATGGGCCTGGCTAACCAGAACCAGCCAAGACCCTGTCCTTTCAGAACCAGCCAAGACCCTGTCCTTTCAGAACCAGCCAAGACCCTGTCCTTTCAGAACCAGCCAAGACCCTGTCCTTTCAGAACCAGCCAAGACCCTGTCCTTTCAGAACCAGCCAAGACCCTGTCCTTTCAGAACCAGTCAAGACCCTGTCCTTTCAGAACCAGCCAAGACCCTGTCCTTTCAGAACCAGTCAAGACCCTGTCCTTTCAGAACCAGTCAAGACCCTGTCCTTTCAGAACCAGCCAAGACCCTGTTCTTTCAGAACCAGCCAAGACCCTGTTCTTTCAGAACCAGTCAAGACCCTGTCCCGTTTCTTTGCTGGTACCCCCAGTATCAGACCTAGTCTGGGTATCGAGGAAAGGAGTGCCATGGTCTCCACGGTGGTGGAGTCTGCTAAAGAAGTATTTCACAGCTCTCGCTTATTAGCCTTACTCAGGGACTGAAAGAAAGAAAAAAATAGCCGCCGTAACCCGCTCTCCATCCGACACGATCTCGTGCCTCAACATCCTCATTGGCTGCACAGAACATCAGCTGGCAGTTCCAGGAAGAAGAAGAAGAATGTCCCTTGATTTATGGTCGCGTTTTTAATAACGTGTTCTCGTGTATTGTGTTGCTGCTATTTCTGTTGCAGAATCTTCTAGCGGTTACAAGCAGATGTCAAGGCTCCACCACTACTGGGATTGTGCTGATGCTTTAGTCAGCCAGGAAGAAGGATGAGGAGTTGTGCTGTGATGACTTTTCTTTACTTCACATTAGGGGAGCTGACTGTATACTTTTTATCACTCATCGTTGTCTCCTTTTACATGAGTTGTCATCCTTGTCTCCTTTTAGATGAGTTGTCCTCCTTGTTTCCTTTTACATGAGTTGTCATCCTTGTTTCCTTTTACATGAAGTGTTATCCTCTATACACGGTGTCATCTCTGATACAGTTCCCTCGGTGTTATCCTGATCTAGTCTTCTATTTTTTTTTGGGGGGGGGAGGGAGGGGCAGTCTTTGACAACTATTTTTTTCGCTTTCAGAACTTTAGTACAGTTACATGGTCAAACAGGTGATTTTTACATAAAAATCTGTCTATTCCTTAATGCACTAACAAAAGTGCACAGTCTACTTTAGTGTGTCTTCTCGTGCTGAATGCTATTCTCTGACTGCTCTCCCTAGTGAAATTGTGTCAGGTATCAGTTTCTGAGGTCAGGCTGGCACTATGGGGTCTGGCCTTCACGAGGGCATGGCAGTGTCTATCGAATGTACTATCCCAGTCCTCATGGCGACTTTCAAACATTTGTGACTGACAACAAAGACAGCGGTTGGCAAAAGAGACAAGTAACTGGTGAAAGACTGATGAAAAAGTTAAGTGGTTTATGAAAAAAGACAAAGGAATAATAAATTCTAGCTTCTGTGCAGCATTTTTGTGAGATTTAACTAAAAAATAATAATAATAACGGAAGCAACTTAATGCTTCACATTTTAAAAGTCTTAATGAAAGAAGAATTGGAAAAAAAACCAGGATTGGAGCTAGCAGCCAAGGCATTAATACTACAACTGTGGCTGGTACCATCATCATTACTACTTTCACTACTGCTACTACTATTACTGCTGTTACCGCTGCTACTACTTTCACTAATGCTACTACTATTACTGCTGTTACCGCTGCTACTACTTTCACTAATGCTACTACTATTACTGCTGTTACCACTACTACTACTTTCACTAATGCTACTACTATTACTGCTGTTACCGCTGCTACTACTTTCACTAATGCTACTACTATTACTGCTGTTACCGCTACTACTACTTTCACTAATGCTACTACTATTACTGCTGTTACCACTACTACTACTTTCACTAATGCTACTACTATTACTGCTGTTACCACTACTACTACTTTCACTAATGCTACTACTATTACTGCTGTTACCGCTACTACTACTTTCACTAATGCTACTACTATTACTGCTGTTACCGCTGCTACTACTTTCACTAATGCTACTACTATTACTGCTGTTACTGCTGCTACTACTTTCACTAATGCTACTACTATTACTGCTGTTACCGCTACTACTACTTTCACTAATGCTACTACTATTACTGCTGTTACCGCTGCTACTACTCAGTGACAGATTAACCACCCAGGCCCCAAGAAAACTGGGTCCATCCGACCTGTAGCGTTCACTACCTGACAACACTCGTGAAACAATCAATTCGCACTTTTTGTCCAAGATGTACATGTCCCTGCCCTTTCCGGACTCTTGTGCCTGTTCAGGCTAAATAGGTAATCCGCTGTTGCTGCTGCTACTGCTGCTACTACTACTACTACTACTACTACTACTACTACTACTACTACTACTACTACTACTACTACTACTACTACTACTACTGTTACTGCTACTGAATGACTGAAAATATACAGAACAAAGCAGTGTCTTGTTTTAAGCAGGCAAAAAATAAACTGCACCTTTACAGTCTCCTAGGTAACACAGCCTAGTTTGTATTGGCAACGGTGAGACAGGGAGGCAACTCTGATCACTGACAATGTTTACACGACAGTACAGCGCCCTTGACTGCCACCCTTGTCCGCAGGTGGCGCTGCATGCAGACCACGGTGACCAATCAGATCCAAACACTGCAAGCCAAAGGGGCGTAACTGGTCACTGCAAGTCGAGGTAGTAGTTTGGATGTCACAACTACCAGACACTTAGATTTCTACTCTTCAAATATCACTTTACACAAGAATTATTAATACTCTTCGTTACTACTCATTAATGAAATTCAGTATACATGGCGAAAGTGGTCTGCCATACTGTTAAAAAAAAAAGGATGCGCTGAAGGACACACATAATATCAAGTATAAATATTAATGACGCTTAAAACAGAACTTCAATAAACTTTCACTTTCAATGCACGTTTTTATTTTATGTTTTTAAAGTCTTTTCTGTTATCTCCTCTGCTGTATTTGTACTCCCTCGTATTGCTTAATATAACGATGTTGGACGTGGAAACCATTTAGAAAGAAAGAAAGAACTGACGATTAAGACAACACTCATTAATAATAATAATAATAATAATCCAGGAGACTCTGAGCCAGGTTCTGTGGAGGTGGGGGGGGGGGGGGGGAGAGGCAGTCCAGCAAGTGCACTAGTCCGCCGTAGCTCGGAGGGCTTTCAGGTAGGCTTGGGGAGGGTAAAAAGAGTGGGAGGAATTTTGTACAGGCCCACAGAATTTCTTGTGGAGGCCCTACATGAAGGCCACGTAGGCAGGCCCATGGATACGAACATTTCAGACAGGACTGCAGCGTCACAAAGGAATAAAGGGAAAACGGAGACTGAAGACTAGGTCAGATTTGCTCCTGGGAGTGTTTAGCGCGTCTGGGGTGAGATACGAAGTGCTATCGGAGAGTTCCCGGACTGTACCTGCCGTGACTGTACCATACAACAAACACGTGCCGGACATTGAAGGTCATTTCTTCCAGGCCTGCTAAGCCAGTCTGCCACATGGCGCCGTACTGTCTACAGGTGTTCTCTTTGTACACGCGATTCTGTGGCCTTGTGTTAGGACCGGTCTGTGATATTTACAGTGGCTGACAAATTTGGGTAATGTTCCTGCATCATCTTTTGTATGAAGCTCGATAGATCTGCTACTGAGACCCTCGAAATACTTCTTCAGGCTTTTGGCGAAAATTCTCGAGTTGAACACAAGTTTTTCAATGGTATGTGCGTTTCAAGGTGGGTCGAGTGTCTGTTCAATATGGGGTGGGTCGAGTGTCTGTTCAATATGAGGTTGGTCGAGTGTCTGTTCAAGGTGAGGTGGGTCGAGTGTCTGTTCAAGATGAGGTGGGTCGAGTGTCTGTTCAAGATGAGGTGGGTCAAGTGTCTGTTCAAGGTGAGGTAGGTCGAGTGTCTGTTCAAGGTGAGGTGGGTCGAGTGTCTGTTCAAGGTGAGGTGGGTCGAGTATCTGTTCAAGATGAGGTGGGTCGAGTGTCTGTTCAAGATGAGGTGGGTCGAGTGTCTGTTCAAGATGAGGTGGGTCGAATGTCCGGTCAAGATGACGAAGCTCCAGAAAATGTGGGGGGGGGGGGACCATCACCGAACATCAGCTCCCTCGCATGGCTGGAATCAGTTATGGAATCTGCCAGGAGATCCTCTCGGAACACCCGAGGAAGCATCGCGCTGCTGCCAAGATTGTTCCCCTGCTCTTTGACACTCGAACAAAAGCTGTGGCCTCTTGATGTATGGCATCCGTTTTGTGAGAGGGCTAGTAGTCGTCCCACACCGCGTGTACTTGCCTGACCTGGCCCACTATGACTTCGCCTTGCTTCCTCCTCGAATGAGACTGAAGCTAACGGGTGCCGCTTCGACACCGGAGATGACAACCAAACGTAATCTCAGGCAGAACTGGACGGCCTTCAGGAAAAAAGGATTTCCGCGGTGGTTTTTGAGCTGTGGAAGAGGCTCTGGCATCTCTGTCCACGTTCCCAATGGGACTGTTTCGAAGGGGACAGCAACCCAAAGTTAAATAAGATTAGACTGAATTATTTTTCAGGACCAGTCCGGAAACTTTCCGATACCACTGCGTATGCCAAATTACCTACTTATCTCAGATGTATGTATAATTCAGTATGAGAGATATGTTAAGTTAGGGTACCAGGACGTGGAGTCATCGAAGATGTGGAACACGATCAGACAGTTAAAAACAGGACAGGCTTATACAATGAAAGGGTTTCTTCTTCTTCTTTTTTAAAAATATAAAATCAGGCTATGAATGATACAGGGGAGAGGGTGAACGCCCGAAAGAAGTATTCACAAAAGATGGCAGCAAATATTTCAAATGTACCCTTGCTACGAGAAAATTTGCTTACAGGAATAAAATAGGATAGATCAAAGTAAATATGGTTTCTGAAAAAGAATTAAACTATTTTCACCTATCCATCTTCATCTGTGATGCTCCCCTTTTCTAATGGGATCACGTGATATGTTTGCGTTTGCTACAAGGAATTTTTTTTGGTCAATATTTTCTTCATTCTATATCCCTTGATAAATAAGATTTCTAAATACAGTCACACGGTCGGACACAGTCAATCAGATGCAGTCATTCAGTCAGATAATGCCTGAACATTCTGGAAAATATGTCAGCCTGTGTTGAAGACAGAACAGCAAAGAAAAGTTGGTATGTTACCCCAAAGTTATTCTGAGAACAGCAGCCAAGCCAAGGCTAGCAGCAGAGCCAGGCTGTGACACGCGCTCTTCTAGGCAAGACAGATGGTCATAAATGATATAAGGGACAATACTACTTTAAATGCCGGTAGACTCTACCTTCATTACCGGAACCAATTTTACTGCTGCTGCCATATCTTTTCTCTCCCCAGTTTAAAAGTCCCACTCTGTGAACTGGCTGCCTCCATGTTCAAAAATGGTTAAAATTCTCATCCGAGATGTGTTGGTATTCCATAGTTCACAATCCTCTTTGTTTCTCACCTCATACTCTGACGTTTTGTCTTGTCGCTCATTATCTCTTGTCTTTGTTTACTTACATCTCTTGTCTTTGTTTACTTACATCTCTTGTCTTTGTTTACTTACATCTCTTGTCTTTGTTTACTTACATTTCTTGTCTTTATTTACTTACATCTATTGTATTTGTTTACTTACATCTCTTATCTTTGTTTACTTACATCTCTTGTCTTTGTTTACTTACATCTCTTGCATTTGTTTACTAAAATCTCTTGTCTTTGTTTACTTATATCTCTTGTCTTTGTTTACTTATATCTCTTGCATTTGTTTACTAAAATCTCTTGTCTTTGTTTACTTATATATCTTGTATTTGTTTACTTACATCTCCAATCTTTGTTTACTTATATCTCTTGCATTTATTTACTTACACCTCTTATCTTTGTTTACTTACATCTCTTGCATTTGTTTACTTACACCTCTTATCTTTGTTTACTTACAACTCTTGTCTTTGTTTACTTACATCTCTTGCACTTGTTTACTCACATCTCTTATCTTTGTTTACTTACATCTCTTGTATTTGTTTACTTACATCTCTTATCTTTGTTTACTTATATCTCTTGTCTTTGTTTACTTACATCTCTTGCACTTGTTTACTTACATCTCTTATCTTTGTTTACTTACATCTCTTGTATTTGTTTACTTACACCTCTTATCTTTGTTTACTTACATTTCTTATCTTTGTTTGCTTACATCTCTTGTATTTATTTACTTACATCTCTTATCTTTGTTTACTTACATCTCTTGTCTTTGTGTGCTTACATCTCTTATCTTTGTTTACTTACATCTCTTGTCTTTGTTTACTTACATCTCTTATCTTTGTTTACTAACATCTCTTGTCTTTGTTTACTTATATCTCATGTCTTTGTTTCCTTACATCTCTCGTCTTTGTTTACTTATACTTCTTGTCTTTGTTTACTTACATCTCTTGCATTTGTTTACTAATATCTCTTGTCTTTGTTTACTTACATCTCTTGCATTTGTTTACTAACATCTCTTGTCTTTGTTTACTTACATATCTTGTCTTTGTTTATTTAGGAACAGTTTCTCTTTGTTTCATCTACTCCAAGTAGGACCTTTTTATGCTTCATCATTTCTGAGTAAATACTTCTTTCGTCACGTCCAAGTGTGCATGTGTGCTTTGCTACCTCAAACTGTACATATCACACAAAGTGTACATATCACCAGCAAACATATGTTCTGTCACTCCAGAGTAAACATATTTTTCATTTTATCCACATTGAACATCATATTTTCCTCACATTCAAATGTACCTCTTTGTTTTATCACCTGTCAATAAGCAATAACATTTCATCAAAGTCTGCATCTTTGTTTCATCACTTCTAGGTACGTACATCTTTGTTTCATTGTCTTTGATTGTACATCTTGCTCTACTTCACTGTGAATCTTTCGCCGCTAATCCCAGAAATAGTCTGATAATCTGACAAGGGAGGACATTTCAGAGAAACGTATATCTTCTAAGTTCCCTGCTGTCCTGGAAGAATTCTTTTCTAGCTGAAATATTGGTTTGCTTCTTTTCTATAACTCATCTGCAGTAAAATGATGTCCACTTTCAGCAACTTTTTCTACATTACAGGAAGACAAACTCTCATTAACGTACTCATCTATTGTTTTCTTCATTGGCATATACCATCATCAGCATTGTAACATCATCTAAGATTGTCTGTTATGTGTATCAATGTTGCTTAGAATGATGACAGAAATAAAAGTAAGAACTTACCTATAGGTTTATAAGTCATTGTAGTATATGTGTGTGGAGCTGTAACTTTTCTTATTGTGTCCTCAATGTCCGAGCTGCTCTGAAAGGAATATGATAAGATAAGATAAGATAAGATAAAATAAGATAAGATATATATTTCATATTTACACTTTACAGTTTTGCCATAGTGTGCTCATCTGGCTCTGTTTGCAAAAATTCTTGTTTGTTTTATCCAGTCGAAGCTTTTCAATAGAAAGTCTTAAAACTGCGGTCTATGTGTTCAAAGAGTTAAAATTAATCTGACTATTACTATGAACTCTAACCAAGTTATCTTAGACTTCAGCCCAGTTATCTTAAACTCTAGCCCAGTTATCTTAGACTCTAGCCTAGTTATCTTAGACTCTAGCCTAGTTATCTTAGACTCTAGCCTAGTTATCTTAGACTCTAGCCTAATTATCTTAGACTCTAGCCTAATTATCTTAGACTCTAGCCTAGTTATCTTAGACTCTAGCCTAATTATCTTAGACTCTAGCCTAATTATCTTAGACTCTAGCCTAATTATCTTAGACTCTAGCCTAGTTATCTTAGGCTCTAGCCTAGTTATCTTAGACTCTAGCCTAATTATCTTAGACTCTAGCCTAATTATCTTAGACTCTAGCCTAGTTACCTTAGACTCTAGCCTAATTATCTTAGACTCTAGCCTAATTATCTTAGACTCTAGCCTAGTTATCTTAGGCTCTAGCCTAGTTATCTTAGACTCTAGCCCAGTTATCTTAGACTCTAGCCTAATTATCTTAGACTCTAGCCTTGTTTCCTTACATCTCTCATCTTTGTTTACTTACACCTCTTGTCTTTGTTTACTTACATCTCTTGCATTTGTTTATTAACATCTCTTGTCTTTGTTTACTTACATCTCTTGCATTTGTTTACTAACATCTCTTGTCTTTGTTTACTTACATCTCTTGTCTTTGTTTATTTAGCAACAGTTTCTCTTTGTTTCATCTACTCCAAGTAGGACCTTTTTTTGCTTCATCATTTCTGAGTAAATATTTCTTTCATCACGTCCAAGTGTGCATGTGTGCTTTGCTACCTCAAACTGTACATATCACACAAAGTGTACATATCACCAGCAAACATATGTTCTGTCACTCCAGAGTAAACATATTTTTCATTTTAACCACATTGAACATCAAATTTTCCTCACATTCAAATGTACCTCTTTGTTTTATCACCTGTCAATAAGCAATAACATTTCAACAAAGTCTGCATCTTTGTTTCATCACTTCTAGGTATGTACATCTTTGTTTCATTGTCTTTGATTGTACATCTTGCTCTACTTCACTGTGAATCTTTCGCCGCTAATCCCAGAAATAGTCTGATAATCTGACAAGGGAGGACATTTCAGAGAAACGTATATCTTCTAAGTTCTCTGCTGTCCTGGAAGAATTCTTTTCTAGCTGAAATATTGGTTTGCTTCTTTTCTATAACTCATCTGCAGTAAAATGATGTCCACTTTCAGCAACTTTTTCTACATTACAGGAAGACAAACTCTCATTAACGTACTCATCTATTGTTTTCTTCATTGGCATATACCATCATCAGCATTGTAACATCATCTAAGATTGTCTGTTATGTGTATCAATGTTGCTTAGAATGATGACAGAAATAAAAGTAAGAACTTACCTATAGGTTTATAAGTCATTGTAGTATATGTGTGTGGAGCTGTAACTTTTCTTATTGTGTCCTCAATGTCCGAGCTGCTCTGAAAGGAATATGATAAGATAAGATAAGATAAGATAAGATATATATTTCATATTTACACCTTACAGTTTTGCCATAGTGTGCTCATCTGGCTCTGTTTGCAAAAATTCTTGTTTGTTTTATCCAGTCGAAGCTTTTCAATAGAAAGTCTTAAAACTGCGGTCTATGTGTTCAAAGAGTTAAAATTAATCTGACTATTACTATGAACTCTAACCAAGTTATCTTAGACTTCAGCCCAGTTATCTTAAACTCTAGCCCAGTTATCTTAGACTTTAGCCTAGTTATCTTAGACTCTAGCCTAGTTATTTTAGACTCTAGCCTAGTTATTTTAGACTCTAGCCTAGTTATCTTAGACTCTAGCCTAGTTATTTTAGACTCTAGCCTAGTTATCTTAGGCTCTAGCCTAGTTATCTTAGGCTCTAGCCCAGTTATCTTAGACTCTAGCCTAGTTATCTTAGACTCTAGCCTAGTTATCTTAGACTCTAGCCCAGTTATCTTAGACTCTAGCCCAGTTATCTTAGGCTCTAGCCCAGTTATCTTAGGCTCTAGCCCAGTTATCTTAGACTCTAGCCTAGTTATCTTAGATTCTAGCCCAGTTATCTTAGACTCTAGCCCAGTTATCTTAGATTCTAGCCCAGTTATCTTAGACTCTAGCCCAGTTATCTTAGACTCTAGCCCAGTTATCTTAGATTCTAGCCCAGTTATCTTAGATTCTAGCCCAGTTATCTTAGATTCTAGCCCAGTTATCGTAGACTCCAGCCCTTGAAATGATATATTAAAATTTGTTTTTTTCAACTGTCTTCTAGAACATGTAGGGAAAAGGTAAACCTGTTATGTCTTGGTGGCAAGTAGGACATATGCTGTTAGTGCCCATATTTCCCTTGACCTGTCACCACACTAGAGGGTGATGTTGTCAACATCATGTCTGGCTGTCTTCCTTCCCCTGCTCCAGAAGAAGCTGGGTACCCATTTCTACAACCTGGGTGACTGGGACACCTCCAGCTGGGTAACTGGGACGCCTTCAGCTAGGTGACTGGGACACTTCCAGCTGGGTAACTGGGACGCCTTCAGCTAAGTGACTTGGACACCTCCAGCTGGGTAACTGGGACGCCTTCAGCTAAGTGACTGGGACACTTCCAGCTGGGTGACTTGGGCACCTCCAGCTGGGTGACTTGGACACCTCCAGCTAGGTGACTGGGACACTACCAGCTGGGTGGCTGGGACACCTCCAGCTGGGTGACTGGTTGATTGATTAATTGATTGATCTTTATTTCTATAATATCTAGAGTCTAAGATAACTGGGCTAGAATCTAAGGTAACTGGGTTAGAATCTAAGATAACTGGGTTAGAATCTAAGATAACTGGGTTAGAATCTAAGATAACTGGGTTAGAGTCTAAGATAACTTGGTTAGAGTCTAAGATAACTAGGCTAAAGTCTAAGATAGTATAGTCCAGCTGGGAGACTGAGACACATCCAGCTCGACTGAGACAATCCATAAACTTTCACAATGAGAGACTAGTATGCTAACCATTTTGCCATTCAGGTGCCCCTCCTAGAATACCTAGGTGATGCCCCTCCTAAAATACCTGGGTGATGCCCCTCCTAGAATACCTGGGTGATGCCTCTTCTAGAATACCTGGGTGCCAAATCTATGCCCAGGAACAGAAGTGTAACTATGGTGAGACAAGGGAGGCAATTTCCTGGGCACAGACGTTGACTAGAAGACAGTTTAATGATTGAAAACTAAAATTTAAAAAAAATCACCTAATTCTGTGTGTAAAGTGGAATGTTTTTTATACTTCATTTTCTTTAAGGAATGTTATTATACTGATGAATCAGTAACAAATGATAATATAGCAGTAATAAGAGAGCCATTAATGTCACAGATAGTATAGTAATAAGTGGATATGTAACAATATTTAAATATAGCAGTAACAGGAGGATTTGTAACAATGCATAAATATAGAAGTAACAGAAGGATTTGCAACTGATTGTGATCTGTAGCAAAAGAAGTTCAAGAAACAAAGAACAGTAAAGACGAAGAGAAGAAGAAAAAGAAGGACAGAGAGACAGATCACTAATGAAAGATGTGACGGAGAAAGGAGAACTCTCGTATAAGAGCAGAAAGAAAAGTCTGACAGAGCGGGAGAGACCTGACAGACGAGTGAAACTCTTACGGGACTGAAGATTGATGGCCCACACAGCTGACCTGCGGCTGTATGATCCGAGCTTATCATCAGCTGCTCCACCTCTCCCTGGGAAATAAAGAGTAGAAATAACTAGAACAATCCTTATACAGAAATAACTAGAACAATCCTTATACATACAATCATTACAAATAACTGGCCCAATCTTTAAACACACAATCATTACAAATAACTGGCTAATTCCTTAAACGCACAATCATTACAAATAACTGGCTAATTCCTTAAACACGCAATCATTACAAATAACTGGCTAATTCCTTAAACACACACTCATTACAAATAACTGGCTAATTCCTTAAACACAATCATTACAAATAACTGGCTAATTCCTTAAACACACAATCATTACAAATAACTGGCTAATTCCTTAAACACACACTCATTACAAATAACTGGCTAATTCCTTAAACACACAATCATTACAAATAACTGGCTAATTCCTTAAACACACAATCATTACAAATAACTGGCCCAATCCTTAAACACACAATCATTACAAATAACTGGCTAATTCCTTAAACACACAGTAATTACAAATAACTGGCCCAATCCTTAAACACATAATCATTACAAATAACTGACCCAATCCTTAAACACACAATCATTACAAATAGATGGTCCAATCCCTCAGCATGCAGTAAACACATGCTGTTCAATTATTCACTCGTTCAGTCATTAAAAAATACTCATAATCTTGGGGTCTTTCAGCAGCATCTGCCTGATGTTATTTTTCTAACTGTTTCCATAACAACATTCAGTTGTTATCTTTCTGACGGTTTCCATAATATTTTCCATCGTTTATTTCTCGTAGTTTCCAGAAAATCTTTGGCTGTTTTCTTTCCAGCTGTTTAAAAAAAACAACCCAAAAAAATCCTTTTGTGCTTTTCTTCTTCTTCTCCCAAAAGTATTATACAGCTTTGTCCCCAAACAATGTCTGGCTGTCTTCTTTCCAGGTGTTTTCTTTGCCAGGTATGTGTGTTCTAAAAGTCTTATTTCATGTGATGTACAGTGTTCGCGTCATTGGCCTCTGATTTTTCTGCAAGATACAAATGATAATGTTGAACTATATCTTGAAACCATTTTTTTTTGTTTTTTAGTTTTGGTACAGAGGAAATAAATCAGGTAATTTTAACTGTCAGGTTATCTACAACCATTCACGTTTATGTAGCATGAAATACTTGGTTTCTGTAACCAAGTGTCAAAGTTTGTATTTCGTAAGCTCCCTTCTACAGTCTCCCGAATCTTGCGTAAGCTGTTGTTCTTGAAGTGTCTTCACCATCTCCTGTGACATTTTACACTCCCCCCTCCCCTTACTTGTGTATGTTCACACTACTACTTCCAGAAACTACCAAATTTTATTGTGCATTTTGTGAATCTGCTTTCTTTAAACAACACTTCACATGCACAGATATTTTTTTCTTACATGAAACGACAGAGAGAGAGAGACAGAGACAGAGAGAGACAGAGAGAGACACAGAGAGAGACAGAGAGACAGAGAGAGACAGAGAGAGACAGAGAGAGAGACACAAACGTCCACTTTCCAGCTAATGCCTGGACCGATGAAAGCATACCTCAAAAGCTTTTCCATACTGGGAAAAATATGGTCCTATAGACATTACCAGGTCGTTGCCCAGATACTCCTCTTTGCTCCGAAGACGCCTCTTCATGACGACCTCACAGTCTGCATGCAGGGCCACAGCCATCTGGCTCACGCTCAGACCAACCGTCTGCCATCTGCCGCTCAGAACGTCCAGCTGGAAGCCGTAATTGTTGCCAAGATACTGAAATTTAAACTTTCTCCCCAAGAAAACCGCAAGTTGCTGCTTGCCATGGACGTCGCTAACAGTGAAAAAATATCCCTTCTGTCTGGGAGACTCCACTTTAAACTTCATGAGAATGGAGAAAGTCGTGGGGAGAGTCACCGGGTATATCTGCGAGACCCAGGAGAATAATCTGGCTTCCTTGGTGATGACAAAAGCTGAGTCCAGGGTGGAGTTGGTGGACACCCCTGCTGGAAGATTACGGACACCCATGAGGGTCAACAGATCGTGGCTGTCTGGAACAGAGGGAGACAACTGATGAAATTACCTTCACTTACAAACATAATTAGTGAGAGAACATTCATAAATATTTTAATCTAAAGATAAAAAAAACACAAATAAACAAACAAACAAACAACAAATGACAATGTAAGGAGTGTGAACTATTTTCTCAAAGGGGATTGTTTTTGCACGGCTGAAGTTTCTGTCCTCCCTGGACGATTTTCTTTGGAAAGGCTTCTTCTAAATGAGAGAATTATCTCCCTTCATGTCCAGCACACCCACAAGAGAGTTGCACGTAAATATCAGTTGTAGAAACGTGATGTCATGTGTTGTGTGTCATGGCCTAATTGAAAGTGAGCAAACAGAACAAACGCTGAGTGTACAATTATTACCAGTAATGTGTCAGACAAGAAATGAAGAATAAAAAAATAAAAAGTAATAATTATAATCAAGTAGAAGATAAGAATATCACAGACAACAGATAATCACTGCATATAGGACTTAAGTGGAAGATAAGAATATCACAGACAACAGACAGTAGTGGAAGATAAGAATATCACAGACAACAAACAGTCGTGGAAGATAAGAATATCACACACAACGGACAGTCACAGCATACAAGACTCAGGTGGAAGATAAAGAATATCACAGACAACAGACAGTCGTGGAAGATAAGAATATCACACACAACGGACAGTCACAGCATACAGGACTCAGGTGGAAGATAAGAATATCACAGACAACAGACAGTCACGGTATACAGGACTCAAGTGGAAGATAAGAATATCACAGACAACAGACAGTCACGGCATACATGACTCAGGTGGAAGATAAGAATATCACAGACAACAGACAGTCGTGGAAGATAAGAATATCACAGACAAAGACAGTAGTGGAAGATAAGAATATCACAGACAACAGACAGTCGTGGAAGATAAGAATATCACAGACAACAGACAGTCACAGCATACAGGACTCAGGTGGAAGATAAGAATATCACAGACAACGGACAGTCATGGAAGATAAGAATATCACAGACAACAGACAGTGGGGGTATACAGGACTCAGGTGGAAGATAAGAATATCACAGACAACGGACAGTCATGGAAGATAATAATATCACAGACAACAGACAGTAGTGGAAGATAAGAATATCACAGACAACAGACAGTAGTGGAAGATAAGAATATCACAGAAAACAGACAGTCGTGGAAGATAAGAATATCACAGACAACGGACAGTCACAGCATACAGGACTCAAGTGGAAGATAAGAATATCTCAGACAACGGACAGTCACAGCATACAGGACTCAGGTGGAATATAAGAATATCATAGACAACGGACAGTCATGGAAGATAATAATATCACAGACAACAGACAGTCGTGGAAGATAAGAATATCACAGACAACAGACAGTAGTGGAAGATAAGAATATCACAGACAACAGACAGTGGGGGTATACAGGACTCAGGTGGAAGATAAGAATATCACAGACAACGGACAGTCATGGAAGATAATAATATCACAGACAACAGACAGTAGTGGAAGATAAGAATATCACAGACAACAGACAGTAGTGGAAGATAAGAATATCACAGACAACAGACAGTAGTGGAAGATAAGAATATCACAGACAACAGACAGTAGTGGAAGATAAGAATATCACAGACAACATACAGTCACGGCATACAGGTCTGGCATGGAAGGTAAAGGATCGGTAGAAAACAAGTACAAACAGAGGACAGAATCTTGCATCTCTTGTCAGAATGGGGTACCTATTTTAGACACGCAAGATAGAGAGATAGGGTGAAATACCTAATTTAGACAGGCAGGATAAAGAGATAGAGTAAGATACCTAATTTAGACAGGCAGGATAAAGAGATAGAATAAGATACCTAATTTAGACAGGCAGGATAAAGATATAGAATAAGACACCTAATTTAGACAGGCAGGATAAAGATATCGAGTAAGATACATAATTTGGACACGCGGGATAAAGAGATAGAGTAAGATACCTAATTTAGACACGCAGGATAAAAAGATAGAGTAAGATACCTAAGTTAGACACGCAGGATAAAAAGATAGAGTAAGATACCTAATTTAGACACGCAGGATAAAAAGATAGAGTAAGATACCTAATTTAGACACGCAGGATAAAAAGATAGAGTGAATTACCGAATTCAGACACGCAGGATAGAGACATAGAATGAGATACCTAATTTAGACAAGCATGATTGAGCAGGATTGAGAGAAGTTGCTACTTCATGAATGCGACAATCCAGCGTAACCAGGCTGATGTGGATATATTGCCCAGGAGATGTGAGGGTGAGAGTCACTGAGGTAGGCGATCATGTTGTCCAGGAGATGCGGGAGTGAGAGTCACTGAGGTAGGCGATCATGTTGTCCAGGAGATGCGGGAGTGAGAGTCACTGAGGTAGGCGATCATGTTGCCCAGGAGATATATCTCTACAGAGGATGAAAGACAGAGGTGTTGGGAGGGAGGGGGGAGGAAGAGCTGGGTGGCAGGCTGGTAGAACTCGAGGTTGCCAGAACCAACAGCTGACTGGCATAATTAGTGTTCATACTCTTTGGTGGTTACTGAAACAGAGAGCGGGGCATGATGAGCGTGATGATGATGCCAAGTCCTAGATTCGAGATTCAGGGAACACTGGACATCCTAAGGTCATAGTCAAATCCTCAACCAGTGACAGAAGACCAATCTCCCTTTGAGGCCACGAAGACACTCGGAGAAGAAAATCAGACAAATAAAACATGAGAAACTTACTTCCACAAGAAAACTTATGAGAAACTTACTTCCACAAGAAAACTTATGAGAAACTTACTTCCACAAGAAAACTTATGAGAAACTTACTTCCACAAGAAAACTTATGAGAAACTTACCTCCGCAGGAAAACAAATTACAGCTCCGTATTTCTGTGTCCATTCCAATACAGGCAGTTCCGTTATCACGTGGACAGTCACGTGATCTTATCTGCTTCCCTCCAGCACAAGTAGCTCCACAAGCTGACCACTGAGTCCAAGTGTCCCAGCCTAGAAGAAACCAAGCATTATTCTGTTTATGTTTGGGTATCTATCTGCCTATATGCCTGTTTAAATATAGACTTGTCTATTCTGTTTATATTTAAGTATCTGTCTATCTGTTTGCCTGTTTAGACCTGTCTATTCTGTTTATATTTAAGTATCTGTCTATCCGTATGCATGTTTAGACCTGTCTATTCTGTTTATATTTGAATATCTGTCTATCTGTATGCCCGTTTAAATGTAGACCTATCTATCGTTATGCCTACTTACCCATTTATCTCTATGTTTTTTTGTATATCTACCAGTCTGCACGTCTCTCTATTTTCATGTGCCTGTATGTATGTCTCGTGTTTTCTTTCTGAGCCATTTCTTACAGTTTGTAGAGATTTATCCAACATGGTACAAGGCAAACATTTCTGATAAATCTTTCTATGTTAGTTCATTTTCAGGTGATGAAAAAAACAAACTATTTTTATTAGGGAAGTTAGATATATCATGAGAAGATAGAAATAAGAGAACTTGGACCTGTCATGAGAAGACAGAAGTTAGAGAATTTGGTAACCAGGGAAAACTCAAGGGAAAGAGAAGATGAGGAAGAGAAAGATGATGAAGAAGACCGAGACACAAATGTTACAACAGACTGTCCAAGATGGAACAGGAAAACAGCAACATCTGAACTACATGGAAAGACCGAAGTCAGCCCACGAGGAAGAATCCTGGTCTCCAGTGCTGCTTGGCACTGCAGGTAGAGAATAATAAATGTATATTCTAACTGCAGGTAGAGAATAATAAATGTATATTCTAACTGCAGGTAAAGAATAATAAATGCATATTCTAACTGCAGGTAGAGAATAATAAATGTATATTCTAACTGCAGGTAGAGAATAATAAAT